>CM074504.1:390456-663560 GCA_037389245.1 Oryzias sinensis
ACAGCAGCTGTAACCTTTGCGCAGACAGCAGCTGTAACCTTTGCGCAGACAGCAGCTGTAACCTTTGCGCAGGCAGCAGCTGTAACCTTTGCGCATACAGCATACAGCAGCTGTAACCGGTTTTGTTTTCCCCGCCCTCATGCTGGAACCAGCTGGTAAGACGCTAAATGTTGGTACTTTGTACGTGGAACAGCTGTTTGGCTCATCACAACGGCCCGTGTGCCTTTGGGTGGATGCTTGTGGTTGATGGAGGTTTGCTGAGCTGGATGTGGAGCTCTGACACACTCTCTCCAACAGAACCCTCACGGCTGCAGGCTAGCTTGTTGGAGTTGTTGTCTATAGCTCACTGTGCTTGTTTTGAGCTGGACGCTTCTGAATCCCACCAAGGACCGGAACCGCTGATCCACCTCCACGTGCACGCTGCTCCACGTGCACGATGCATACTGTACCACCTCCACATGCACGCTGCTCCACCTCCACATGCACGCTGCTCCACGTGCACGCTGCTCCACCTCCACATGCACGCTGCAGACTGCTCCACGTGCACGCTGCTCCACCTCCACATGCACGCTGCAGACTGCTCCACGTGCATGTTGCTCCGCCCATCTGTGACAATCTGCAGCTGCTTTTCCCGATGTTTTCCAGCAGCTGCAGTCTTCTGACACTGACAGATATTTGACAGCAGTGAGACTGAAATCTTTGGGTTTGACCCTCAAACAAATGGCGTTACGTTGACAAAGGACACGTCAGTAACCCCAAACTGTTTGCCGCCGTGCTTCTGATTGAAACGGATGTTCCCGCCACGTCGACGGCGTTCCCAAATGTAAGCAGGGAGGGAACTGATGTTTCTCCTGAATGGTGATGTAAATGAATGTCATAGAGGGGCTTCATCCCCCCCGACGCTTCAGTGCTGTCTGCAGAAATCTCAAAGGGCAGATTTCAGGCAGAGCTTCAGAGCAGCAGAGCGAAGCTCCCGTTCTGGGAAAGATTGAATAAATGTTCCTGTCAAAAGTCTCTGTTAAACAGAGCAAAGCTGTTTTTTCCATAATTAACAGCTGACGGATTTCCAGAACATTCCCACGGGTTTCTGAGCACGTTAGGAGTTCTGTGTTTTTGACTGCGGTTGGTTCCACAGAAATACTGCACTCCTTGATTTGTTTGGACCTTTGTGCCGGCTGCACTGTCCCAGCCGTCCAGATCCCAGCTGCAGCATTTCATTACTGGACTTCGTCATGTTTCCCTTCGGCTGGATTTTGTTTGTCAGAGCATCCAGTGAAGCTGGCAGAGGGTTCAAGTTTCTACAGCAGATGAGCTGAAGTCTTAGTTCTGAGGTCCGATCTGTCGTCCCGACTTTTAAGAGTCTTCATTCTCTCCTGTTCAGCGGTTTGATGCTTTTCAGATGAAGGCTGGGAGGAGAGTGAAACTGCATTGTAAGTTTATGACTCCAGACGATACGGTTCTAGAATCTACGTTTGTTCTCCTGAAGTGTCCTTTACCCTCCAGCTAACCCTGGAACCTGTTCTGTTTGAGGAGCCAGAAGATCAAGAATACTTCTATTATCAGGGCTGCTTTAGGGTCACAGTCATGGTTATCATTGAATGCAGTCCTTGCTGGTTTTTCTAATGGTCCCCGAATGCACCGCAGCCATGCCGCCTCCTGAAGGGGCAAAGTTGGAAGCAGAAAACTCTGGAGCTTTGGAGGAAACCTTTAGTTTTTCTTCTATGACTTTGTGGGTTTGATTTTGAATCAACATTTCTGCATGAAGTCATGAGAACTCTTCTTAACAAAATCTGAAATTATGAATACAATTATTTAAACAAAGTGATGACAATTCTGAGCAAAGCTTGGCTGGAATTGGAGCTTTTTAGGATTAAATATTCTAATTAAGTGTTGAAATGATTCTTGTACTCAGTCACATATGGGCCCAAATGGTGTATCTTTCATTTGTGGTTGCTGTTGTTTCCTTCCTGCTTGTTTGGTGTGGATTTGGATTTGGATTTACATTTCATTTCTGTGAATCGAAGAGTGACGGCGGTGAAAAGAAGCTAAAACCTGCAGCTACAGGACACGCTCCGGACACCACGCTACACATGACCTGCAGCTGCAGGACACGCTGAAACCCACCGTTTGTTCAGGGTTTGGATGTTTGTGTGTTTTTGGAAAACGACATTTCCAAGGAAACAGAATCAAAGTGTTGGAGAAATGTTCTGGCGGGGGGAGGGTGCTTTTGTTCTGATATTGAGTTAGAAATCCACCTCGATGGCTGGGAGAAATGTGTTTTGTACCTTTTCTGAGCCGTGGAGGCCGGCAGCAGGTGGAAGGTTGTTGCTGAATGACATGTGGAGGTCGGCTTCCTGCATGAGCTTTAGTCATAAACTAAAACAGAGAACGTAAACGTAAACAGAAATGTATTAACCAGGTTGAGAAATGCTTCAGGAAGATCCAGAAATCCAATGTTCAGGATTGAACTGGGATGGATTCCACAGCGAGCGCTCTCAGAGGAGGAGCAACGAGGAGAAAGTTTGGTTAAGTTTCTGCTTCACGCTGCCGTGGGACGGCTGCGTTTGGTCAAATGGATTTTTTCGTCTGCGTTTTATTGAAAAATGTGTCTGGAACATGTTTCTCAACCCAAGCAGCTCATCATAGAGAGAAGAGAAAAATCCAAATCAATGTTTTGAAAACCTTTGTGCTCAAACTACACTTCTGTTAACAAATGGGGGTGTGCATGGGGGGGGGGGGGACGCCTTTTCTTTATGACTCAATTCTATAGACTGATGATCATCCTGGAGGTTTGGACCGAATTCCTGGCAGAACTTTAGCAGAAGTGGAGCTGTAGCATCTGTCAATGGAAAAAGATCCGCTTTCATTCCGACCATAGCATTTGTAAATGTTTCCTTTTAAACTTTCCCAGAATGCAGTGAATGTTCCAACCAGGATTCAGGAAATAGCAGAGAAAATGATTTGGTTTGTTTGGTGCTTTCAGTTGCATTTATGCTCTGCCAATAGTTTGACCGCCGAGGATCTGCTTTTGGCGTTCACATTCAGGCCCGTTCAATTAGACGTTGTCCTTGTAGTTGATTGGATTCCTCAAACGTGCTGCGTTAGCCTCCGTGTTTTCTGTCCTCATGAACGTCCCTCAGAAAATCCTTGAGATCTTCAGGAGCCTTTGTGTCTTCTATCTGCCGCTCCGCCGCCGTGGCCCTGAGCCATCAGCCGTCACTCAGCCGGCCTCCACTCTGGGAAATAATGAGTTCATAGTAAATTCATATTTCACGTGCACACCTTCATTGTTTGCAACACCAGATTGATGTCCTGAGCCGGCTAAGGTCTGGCAGCAGCCATGTTCCTACAGTCTGATGTGATCCAGTTAGTGGACAAGTTTATCTGTTTGTGTTTCTTTATCATAGTTAAGAGGAAGTTGTCGATCTGCTCAGTGAACCTCTGCAGAGGAGCCCTATATGACTCCCAGGTGGAGTGGAGGTTATCCTAACGCCTTCTGGGAAGCAGAATTTAGCCTTTAGATCAGTGTTTTTCAACCTTTTTAGAGCCACGGCACACTTTAACCTGGACAAAAATCCCGCGGCACACCAGCATCCAAAAATGAAACAAAACAAAAGGAGAAACTCGGTCTGTATTGATCTACAGCCCCTCTTAAGTTTAGTTAGAAGATTTCAAAACTGTTTGATGCGTGTTCGTTTGGGTTTCAAGAAAGACTCATTGTGCGCTGAGATTGCTAACACAATGCATCATGGAAAATGTAGTGCAAACAGCCGCCGAATGCAGACAGACTAGCGTTTCTGTGCTTCATTGTTTTTTTCACTTGTTCCACGGTCTGACACCGTTATGTGGAAAGCTACACGCTAAAGACGAGCTTTAGCTGGAATTTCGTTGGAACTGAGAGACTTTAACAGCAGAATCAGAACAAGGAAGTGAAGACTTTAACCACTTCTGATTGGTCAGACTGATGACATGTGATTAAGCCTCCAAGAATGATTGGTTGAGACAGATTGAGGGGCGGGACTTTTCTGAAAAAAGCTGAAGCTACGGCTAAATTGCTGTACTGTCATTCTTATCAAAACATCTTTAATAGAATCAAACACGAAGAAAAAAGTATTTTACAATCTTATTCCTAACTTCTCAGTTTTTTTATCAGGGTCTGTTTGGATGAACACAGAGCTGATATCCTGGAGATGGAAAATGTTGTTAAATCAGTTAATGAGGGCAATTTCCCACGGCACACCTGACCATCTCCCACCGCACACCTGACCATCTCCCACCGCACACCTGACCATCTCCCACCGCACACTGGTTGAAAAACAGGTTAAGGGGAGGAAGAATGTTACCTGTACTTACCCGTCTGGCTCCTCCAGGGGGCGCTGTAATCAACCAAAGAAGAGAAATCTGACAGAAATAACAGAATCAACAGTAACTCTGACAGAAATGCGGAAGTAGCTAATGTTAGCAATGGATGTCAATAACAGTGTTGTCATAGCGGAGCTCTTATTGCATTATTACTTTTATTATCACAAATTTTAAGAAGGAATTGGAACCAGGATCTTCTGTACATACTGTTGTGGAATAGGGATGTATATGTGCTGGGGCCACGTGTGTGTGTGTGTGTGTGTTTATGTGTGTGTGTGTGTGTAAGAGAGAGGAGAGAGCGCGTGCAGCACAGGGGGGAGTGAGGGGGGCAGAGGAAGTGTGTTGGGGGCGCGCATTCCTGTGGTGTGTTAGGGAGGAAAGAGAACGGTGATAAAAGAAGGCTTCCCCCAGAATAAATGCTATAATTGACTCTTTATTAACCCGCTCTGGAGAATCTGAGGGTCTGAACGGGGAAGTGAACCCCGGAGGAGGATCCGACTTCGGTCCCCTGCGCTTCTGACCACGGTCGGAAAGGGGAAAAAAAGTCATCCCAGGAAAAGTTCAACATCAAATCGGTGACCTGGCTTTCCTTCCACTGACTGGTCTCAGCAGCATCGTCCTCCATGGTTGATGTTTATGTTCTCATTCCCGCCTGCTTCAACGCAGAATGATGGCGTTTGTAGCGTATTGATGACGTACGGGTCGGATACACGTGGCCTGGCCGTTCAGACGGAGGTCGCATTTGAAAAGATCGGATCCGTATCGGATTCAGGACCACATACCCAAGTGGCCTGGGTCGCATTTTAAAAGATGGGATCCGTGTCGTTCAGACTGAAAAGATCAGATACAGGTCACATAGGGCAAAAAAAGGTTTCAGCCTGCGGTGTGAACGTAGCCTTAATGTAGAAAGCAGAATCGAGTGATGACTGACTATAAATGACCTTAATGCACGTCTCCACATCTCCTTCACAGCTGCTGAGACGTTTTTTATTTGAATGATTGGAGTCAGTGGATTTTTTAGGAGCACTGACCTTCAACAGAAGCTTGAAGAAGTCAGAGAATGTGAGGATTCATCAAACCTTTTTCTCAGAATGTTACTAAAGAAAATGTGAAAGTAGAGCGACCAAAGACCAGAACAGTTCCAACTCCCCACTTCTGTCGGACGACATGGAGAACAGTCCAGGTCTGGGGAATTTCCCACTCAAGCAAAGAAAAAACAAATATGCAGCTTTAATGTGAGCGATGGAAACCCCCCTCCCCCATCTTTAGAAGGTAATACCCCGACACAAAGCAAAGGGGAGAAAACAGGGGGGATGATGGATTACTCTGCTTAGGATCATCAGAAAGTTCATTTTCATTAAATGAATGAAGCTAACCTGATGGAGCGAAATTCATGTCCAGGTTTCTGAACAACTTTGGTGACTCTGGAAACGCAGACAAGCCGGCAGAACTGGAAGAATGATGTCTGAAAGACTAAATATGTGAAACATTGGAATCTTCTGCTCCGTTGGGTTCAGGTTCCTCATGGAGATTGTTCCCAGCTGAAAATCAGAAGATCTTCTGGGTTTGGAGACTTTCCAGATTCTGGAGCCTTTAGTGAATCTTTAGATGGAAATTCTTCCTCCTTTTGTTCTAGATCTTTAGAATAGAACTTAAATAAATGTGTGAGACTTTTTTCTATTTATTTCCTTTCCTGTGTCGTCTTTATTACGTGGAAGTATTTGCTCATCCGTAGGTTTCACAGCCGGATCACAGCAGGCCGTGTGACCAGTTGGAGACCTTTGCAGAACGTCTGGATGTGTGGTTCCAGAAGTTCTACCTCCGTCATGTTTCATTTCATGTGAAGCTTGAAGACATAACGCTTCATTTAACATTCAGTCAAAGGTTCCAGCATGCTTTCAGAACTCTGTGAGCTCCATCCTCTTTCTGTGTTTCTGCAGAAAATCCGTCTTTCTTTCTGAACAGGTTTGTGGATTTGAAGGCGTTCTGTTCACTGCCGACCTTCGGCACCGGAGCAGGTCGATGGGGAGAACCTTTCCTCAGGATCAGTCTCACCTCCACAGTGCTGCGTATCATGGAGGAGTAAAAACTTCTGTGTTCGTTAACAGATCGGATCTGCGGCTCGATGAAGAGTAGGAAAGATAATTAAGGTGACTGACAGAGACAAAGTGAACCAGGCCAACCGACAGACACAGGCACAGATGGAGAGGGGAAACAAAAAGGCCAACGCCAAGTTTCTGACTTTCAATTTGGACAACATAACCGAGGATGATGGAGGAGTTTGGAGACCTATTAGAAGCTAAGCTGTGAAAAGCCCTTCTGCCAGGATTGGACGCGCTCGGTCTGCACGGGCGCACAAACCTCTTTCTGTGACTGGAGTCTGCTGAAAGGAAAGCGAGCGGCGGAAGTCGGTCCCACAGCAGAGCGCAGATTCAAATGGCTTCTGCCTAAAATAATGGATGTCCGTTTGACATTGAACTTTAAATGACATTCACGTTGTTTCTGCTGCTTTTAACTTGCTGCTGCCATGCGTTTTCATTCTGCTATTGAGGAGTGTGTCCTGATTGATTGTGCTCTGTGAAATGTCAGGGTTAATGGAATAGAAATGGCTTCAGAACGATCCAGTCCAGTTTCATCAGCCCGTTAGCTCAGAGATGATATCAGATGTGAAGAAAGCTCTTCATATTTATGGACAGAAAATACATATCTACTGATCTGCCCTGAGACTGTCATCATATGTTTCTATACATTTAATGTGTCGTTATGTGAAGTTGCAGAGGCTCATGCAGGTTTAAATAAAAGCCAATGTGCTTTTATGCTAGCTGCTGTGTTCATGTTTAGTGATTATCAAGGAAACATTTTGGAACTTTTTAAAACCTTTTTTATCAGATACCTGACTTTCAAGCAGATGGAGGTTTGCCGCTGAAGCCGGGTCAGTTCACCAAATAACCACTAGGGGACTTGTGGCTGGAGCGAGGCTGTTGTTATTTACTGTGAGTTCTACCCTTCCAGCTCCACTCTGGAGCTCCACTTTTCTTCCTCTCTTTCAAGAACCTGGACTGACAGGTGCCTTGCACATCACCTGCTCTAGAAGAGGCTTTTTGCCCCGCCTACTTTGGGTTAATTGGTCCAGTGCAAAAGCTCAATTCCCATGGAGTCACAGATTCTCACCCTGAGCGGCTCACAACAGGACATTGTTGTTTCCTCCCATCCTTCCTGCTTCATGAAGGGGTTGGATTGGGGGGTAAAGCACCAAATGGTTCCCAATCGCAGTTCCTGCAGCTCACCGCTCCTCCAAATGTGGAGAATAGGTGCGTGACGGCTGATGGGACTCTAACTGTCACTTGTTGCTATGGACCAATGCTTCAGTGAAGAACCCAAACCTGTTGGAAAATGGAAGCACCTCAGTTGGATTTGGTTCTTCTGTTGGTGTCAACAGCATCTATCCTTTACCTGCAGTATTTTTGTGGTCTCAGCTCTCACTCAACAGTTGAAATCTCCATGGCAACCGCTCCCCGAGCAGATAATTGACCGATTTAAGGCTGCCTGTCGCAGCCCTTTATCTATCACGGCTGCCCAACATGGAAGTATTCTCATGTTTGTTGACAGAGTTTTGGTCTGGGGCGGGAGGGTCCACATCCTCACCGCCTGCTGATCACCAGCTCCTCTTTAGTGCTTTAATCAGAGGAAGAATGGGGGGGTCATCCACCAAACAATCATCAAGCTGTGATTGTTTGCTGTTGTTTGCTTCTGTTTCAGCTGGAAGCCTGAGTTTGGATGTGGACCTGAAGTTTCCCAGCTTCCCTCTCCACTTCTGTTTCCTGGATTCATGTTTTGGTTGTGGCCCCGCCTCCCCGCTCTGCTCTGTTGTTGCCCCCCCCATGCAGAGGTGCCATCAGCAGCTCCCCTGTTAGAGGGGCTGTCTAATGAGATCATTAAAGGCAGACAGAAAATGAAGAAGTACCTGTTGTAGAGGGTAATGTTGTGTATTCCCCTGCATTAGGGGGATATTACCTCCCAGCGCTTTGGGAGGAGAGCGCGGGGGAGGGGGGCACCTCAATTAGCTTTTGCATATTCTGTGCCTTCTGCAGCTGATTTGTTATTAATTATGATTTGAAGGTTGGGGGTTCATCTGAATAATTCCAGACCTCAGCTGTGGTCCATGCTCTACCTGTCCTCCTGTCCCAGCATGCAGTTCACACCTGAACTCTTGCTTTTCACTGCAGAAACACGTCTTATTTAGAGGAAACGAAGAGCAGCAGCTGCTCAGTCATGGAGGCAGAAGAACTCAGAGATCCCTGCACATCAGCCTTTAACCAACACTCCGCTCGTCCCGACGTCCGGGTCCCGCGTGCCGTCACGTCCGGGTCCCTCCCAAAGGTAGTTTGGCTGCTGTGGCGAGAGCAGGGTGAACGTTAGGCGCGTGTCACACTGTGAAACCTGCGCATTGCTCATGTATGAAATGTCTGTCTTTGGTGATTCATGCGTGATATACGTAATTAACCCGTGTTTTCTGCGTTCCTCATTCATGGATGTGTGCAGATGTCTGTCAGGGTTTCAGCCATCAGGTCTTTATGTGGATCCGGTTTGAGGCTGTTCCCCATTTTTTATGTCAATTGCAGTTCATGCGTAGGTCTCTGGCTGGGCGGTGTCGGGCAGATGGCGGGTGGAAGTAGGCTGCCAGGTACGGCGGTCGGGGATGCGACTCTGGATCTGAGCCCTTCTAGTGCATCTCCCAGCTGTGGCTCCTGATGGGGTTCCCCTTACAACTGAAGGCCGTGTCACACAGCCGCTGTGCTCAGTGTGAACATATTACACGGATGAAAGCAGGTCATACATGAATATATGTGGAAAAGTGAGAAATTGTGTTTCTTTATGTGAAAATTTGTCAGATTTATCATGATTAAAGCAGGTTGAAACCACAGCAGAAGTACGAAAAAACACGTAAATCATTCAGAACTATTCAGAGCAGTGAGCAGAAATCACACCACATCAGCACCATGGTCAGCTCCCACCATGCTTTGTTGGAATTAACAGGTCGGATTCCCTTTTGCTGCAGCAGTTCTGGTTCAGCTGCTAGAACCAGATAAGCCAGGAGGTGCAGGCTGACATTGGCGTTTCCAGCTGGAGGTTCCCTGAAACCGTTTGGTTTATGATGTTCAGGAACTGGACTGCACTGAAAGAAGAAGCTGCAGGTGGATCACGCGACCTGCTGCAGGCGGATCACGCGACCTGCTGCAGGTGGATCATGTGACCTGCTGCAGGCGGATCACGCGACCTGCTGCAGGCGGATCATGTGACCTGCTGCAGGTTGGAGCCCGCCCACACGCTGAGGTGGTGCAGTGGAGCTGAATGAAGGGATTACAGAAGCTTCCTGGTTCCGCTGCCAGAAGCCCCGGGTGGGGCTGCTACCTGCACCCGCAGCACAATGTGGCAGCTCGTGCGTCTGTACGCAGACATGTGGAGGTCTGTGAGGGAAACCGGAAACAGGATATGAAAAACAACTAGATGGAAAACCCCTCCCCCCACACCAATGCTCTTCTTGGAGGAAGATGAATGTTCCTAAAGCCAACTTCAGACCAGCTTCACCCGTTTCTTGAACAGTTTTTTACTGCAACTTTTCAGAAGAAGGTTTTCAAACTGGAAAGCTCTGTTCCTGTGAGGGGGCGGGATTTCCTGTCAGTGAGGGGAGGAGGGGGGTCTGCAAATTGTCCTTTAAAAAAAGTTTCATCATGTTTTTTTTTCTGTTCTTTGACTCAGAAAGGTGAGACGGCTGTTAATCATGTGACCTTTCCCATTTGTTATTATTGTAGTCGCCATGATCACGTTTGTTTATAATTCCTTTTTTGGTCACGTGGTTAGTTAAGACCTGTGGCCTGTGCTAGTTTGGTTTGTTGGTTTTGATACAGAGAGGGAGCACAGGGTCCAGTAATGTTTGTTTACCGCTTTCATACTTGATTATGAACTCTACTGTGATGGATGGCATCATAAGAGTCATCTGTGGCAACGATGAAGTGGAATAAATCACGACACACAAACAAAGTGGGTTTCTTGGTCATATTTTATGTGGACCTGCTGCTGCCTCTCTAGCGGCTCCTAAGCCTGCAGCCACTACAACTATTATTATAATTATTATAGGAATTCTTTTGACTGATGCCTCTAACATGCTGAGTGGGAGCAATGAGTTTTACTACTGACTAAAGGCAGTGGGCGCATCTCATTCAGAAGTGGGTCTCTGTGGACCCGGGAATGTGGCACCAGCTGAATTAGATCTGCTGTGGTTTTAATATTCGTTTAGATCAAAGTAAAACAAATATTTTCTCTGCATTAGATCAGAGTGAATGTTCCTCCCAGGTGACTGCTTGCACACCCGTCCGTCCCACCTGTCGTTTAAACAAAGGCGGGCCTCTCAGCCTTTTTGTCACTGCTTATTGATTGTAAGAGTAATACCTGGACTCTGACGCCACCAATTTGTCATGAACGGTGGAGACGAGCAGCGAGTGCCACCACACAGGCCCGATTCATCAGACTATTGAGCGCCTGAGCCTCCTTCTGGCCATCAATTGTAATCTTTGCAGAAGCAGCGGCTCAGAAGATCCGCGTGTTCTTCAGAGGAGCCTGGCAGTATTGACTGATCCCACTTTGAGAGCTTAAGAGGATTCAGGATATTATTCATCATGATTACTAAAGGGAAGCAGCCTCTCCTCTTTTTTTCTGGTGTTGACCACTTTTCATCCTCCGTTACTCAACATTTAGCCTTCAGCACTTCCTGTCTGTGACATCTTTTTCATCTTCTGAATTTTATCCAGAAACCTTGACATTTCCTTTTTTCTGGGTGAACCAGAAGGGAAAAAAGGCCGTCTCCTTGGCTGATGGATTCGTGCTGTAATGAGAGCGGCCTGACTTGTGGGCTGTCAGGTGAGAGTGTATGTCGGCGCCCCCTGGAGCCTCTGAAAGGTCAACGGGCCTCTTAATCAAACATCAGGCCGGCCTGCCCCGCTGTCAGCTGGACGTTGCTGCTTTCTCCCCGCTGTGTTTAAAGTTCGCATCCGTCTGCTCCCTGAAAGTTAAGCGGCGAGTGCTGCCAGCTTTGCCCTCCGAGCTGTTCAGAGGAGTATTCTGGGACCAGGTGGCTGCTGGGTAATGGAGTTTCCTGCCCAGCAGCTCTTCCATTTCCTGTCTGAGCTGCTTCCTGTCGTGTGACCTCTGAAAGTCTTGTTGTGGCCTCTTTGACGCGTCCGTCTCTGCCTCAAAGACGGTTAAGAACTTGAATCCACGGGATGAAGCCTTTTCTGAAGACACGCTGTGGTGAGGAGGAGCGATGCATCACTGCGAGGCCTAATCAGGTTTGATGTGGCTCATTGGTCCTCTGTGGGCTGCAGCCCCCCCCTCTGCACCACTGTTTTCCAAAGGCAAATTGGTGGTGAGGATGATGTCCTCAGTAATGATGGTGTCTAATGTAAAGCTAATGGGGATCAAAGCTTGCCTGTGGAATCTCAATAGTGGCTCTGTGTCTGTGAGGTGCAGAGAAAATAATTACTGTGGAAAAAGTTGACTGAAAAGTAATTACAAACTTTCAGAAGCATAAATGTGCAGAATGAGACACAGAGATCACGGCGAAGGAAGCGGCTCTGAGATCCAGGTCGGCTGGTTGTGACGAACAACAGAACACGACAGCTCACCTGCTGTTGCTTTAGCTTTCAGGTTTTTTTAGAGTCCAAGCAAACATTTTTGTATTTCCTATGGAAAAAGAAAGTCTGCTTCGTCACCTCTGATTGGTCAGCTGCAGAGGCTGGATAAGGTTTCCCTCCATTAGTCGACTCTTTCTTTGACGATGTAGTCGACCTGCTTTAGTGCTGAAGTCCCCCCCCCGGGTGTTGAATCAAACATGCAGAAACGATGCAGAGCTCGTCTGGATCCAGACGTTTGGTGGAACATCCAGATGTTCCTCCAAACGTCTGGATCCAGTCTCTTTCAGACCGCTGCATCTCAGGAACTCTGAGCTGAGCCGAGGCCTGAACCTGAAACCTCCTTGAGATCTTAGATTTATGGCCTAATAAATCACAGCAGCAGTCTTGCAGAATCAGGTTAAATATGAAAAAGGTTAAAGAGAAATGTGAGAGTTTAGAAATGATGGAAGAAATACCTTCAAGCTGTTCTATGGATTCTCTGTTTTATGGAACCGTAAACCGTCTGCTGATGTTTTAGTCATTTAAGGTCTTTTAAGAAAAGATTGTTTCATACAGAAAAACAGAAACGCAGAAGAATGAAGGGATGGAGTTTGGAAACCTGTCTGCATGCATCACAAAGGCCTGGCGCTCCGCCGGCCCCCCCACGGCCTCCACACACCTCCTCCGTGAGCATCTTCTGGGATATTTCAATGACAACATCACTTCTCAGTGCAGACGTGTCTGTCCAAGTCAAATTCGTCCAAATCGGCGCCAGAGACCGCCGCCAGCTGGCATCCGGGCCGCCACCAGAGCGGTCCATGCCAAGCCTCGCTCCGTTTCCGTCCGCCCGGCTCTTCCTCACATCTCCTCCCGTTGGTAAACAGCCCCATTTACTCCTCTCTGCTCCAGCGCTCCCAGCCTCCTGGTGCAGGCTGCAGCTCAATTAATCATCTGCAGCCTGCACTATAGATCGCAGTTGCCTTTGCAGGGCAATATCCTCTAGTGCACAGAAGTGGGATCCCCTGGTTCTTCACTTGGACAGGACCCCACTTCTAATGAGGACAAATCTCCACGGGTTCTACCATTCATCTTTGCTCTGTATGTTTTTCCTCTAAAGAGCTAAATTAGCCTGGAAAAGCTCTAAAGGAGTTTCTGCAGGAGAAGAGTTCCAGCTGATGCCGTTTCTAAAGCAGCTGGTTGCTGAGGAAGACGGAGCTGAGAGCGGCGGCCTTCTGGACGAACCCGGGCCAAAGGACGAGTCACAATCATTCTCACTACTGCAGTTTTGCAAGCAAAAGCCGTTGGGCGTTATTCTGTTGCTAACTGTGCTGAAAGTGTGTGCCGAACAGCTGACTCCATGCAGACCTGGCAACAACAAGCACAGGCAAAAGGAGCTTCATCTGAGTAGAAAGCAGCTCATTCCATTGGGTTTTCTTCTTTTCCAGTGAAATGTGTTCAGGTCCCCAAACTGTGGAGAGGAGCCAGCCTCCTGCACTGAAGGCCGATCAGCCGCACGGCGCCTATAGGAAGCGGCGCCTTCTGCAGCGACAGCTCCTCCTGCAAGCTGCTGACATTTTCTGAGGCACACTGTGGGGGGAAAGTTTGCTCTTGTCATGAAAAGTTTCCACAGCGCCCAGCGAGGAAATCTCTTAATGAGGATTCAGAAATGACAGCTGTTTGTCAGTGACTGTTGGCTTTTGATGTGCTGAGTAGTCTGGTACCTAAATGATTGTCAAATTCATCTGTTTTTTGCTGCAGTTTGAATGTCTCTGCCTTCCGTTTTGCTTCTCTCTCTTGGTTTTCAGGCAGAAGATAACTTGTTCCTGTGGATCTGCATGACGGATCGCTGCACTCCAAACATCATTTGTTATCATAAAAGGGAAGCTTTCCCTGCTAAATCTTCATTTGATGGGACAGAGCTGAGTATTAATTGGCTCCTCGTTAAGACTGCAGCATCATTGAACAATTAGCTCTTATTTCCATGTAGAATAACGGCGGCCAAGACGCTCATTGAAATGCACGGCCCGGGGAGGCATTTGTTTGCTGCTAAATTGTGCAGAATGTGTTGTGTGACGGGTTTGATCCTCAGGGAAACATATCTGCGTTCCTGCAGCGCTCCTGCTGTACATTTGTGTTGCTGTGTCCAGATGGAGATAATGCCTGCAGGTTTGCACGTGCGTCTCATAAACCCTCACTGATCGGGGGGGAGAGGCGGCGTTCCTTCGGACGTTTTGACGCCCGGAGCGACGGATCCTGTTTGTGCTGTCGCCTTAGTCCTGCACATTTCTTACCAAATGAGAAATAATTAGCTTTGTATATTGCAGCCCGCTGCAGATGGCAGCCATAAACAAACATGATGTAAACCTGGAGCCTGCAGGGAACCAGGAAAGAGCTTTCAAACTGTCGCCTTATCTCCCACATAATCACTAGAACAAATAATGAATGACACGGCGAGCTCAGCGGCTGCACTTCCTGTCTGCACAGGGAGAAAAACTGCAAAGGAAACGGTTGTTTTCCCAAACAAAAGCAGAAAAGTCTGTTTTTCAAGGAGGCACACATAGACTGTATGAACAGAGCGGTCGGCCTTTATTGCTTTCTCTGGTGCCTTTGAGTCTGCCTCCTGCTCCACAATAAACGGAGAGCTGCTTGCTAACCCCGACCACGTTTACTTTGGGGCTGTGCGACTGAAATGCCCCTTTCATCTAGCAGGGATACGTCTGCCTCAATATCTGCTGCTGCTGCTGTGGCTCTGAGCACACAAAGGAGGAGGGGGCAGATAGACAGCTGGGCCATCTTTGCCGTGGACCGGAGCAGAACCCCTTTGTGGACCGTCCTCCTCTAATCTCCGGGGGACGGCTGTGCAGAAGGAAGTTTGCGGTGGAAGGAGTGGGGGGCATCCAGACGCAGTGATTGGTTGACTGGC
This sequence comes from Oryzias sinensis, assembly GCA_037389245.1. Lineage (NCBI taxonomy): Eukaryota > Metazoa > Chordata > Actinopteri > Beloniformes > Adrianichthyidae > Oryzias > Oryzias sinensis. The sequence continues at coordinate 405,412 of CM074504.1, forward strand.
GAGCCTTGTAGCCGTCCTGTCGCCTCGCCTGCACTCCACGGCTGCAGTTTTTAGTTAGTTTTAGTTTTTAGGGTCTCGGGTGTTTCGCTATATTCCTCACCTCAGTAACCCCCCCTCCCCTAACAGAGTGGGGGCTACTGAAACACTTCTTGTGCTCTGAGAGGATCAGCTCTGAGGTTTGCCTGGACTAAACCGACTTTTTCATGTCAGAGTGACGATGAATTGTTGTAAATGATGCGAATATTTAGTGTCATTTTATGGAGTTTAGCTGCTTCTAAGCAGCAGCTCTGAGATTTAAGGCCTTAACATTTAATAACAGGACATATTTAATTTGGACACAATGATTTAGAATATGTGAAAAAAAAAATTCTTGTAGTAGCATTTTATTGTGAGAAGTTTTTTTTTTTTTCAGAAACCAGAAGCTAAAAAATATTCCACGCCAACTTCAGGCCGATCAGACCGATCCAAGGAAATCTTGTCTGACATGAAAGCGGTCTGTGACCTGAAAAGGTTGGAGACGGCTGCTGGAATCCTCTGCTGTTTTCAGCCAAAGTGAGGAAACAGAGCAGCAGACGTCTGTAAACTAGAAGCAGAGAATTATGGAAACAGCTGAGCTTCCTGCTGCTGCTATAACGACGACTCCCACCTCCCCACTTCCACTGGAGAGCTTCGGCTGGAGGACGGCCCGGAAGGTTCTGAGGGTTTATGAGAGAAGGTCATGGCGGCGAGGCTGAGACTAAATGAAAGCCCGGCTGGCAGCGATGCACACCGCGCTCCACGCTACAGAAATAATAGGCAAAGTTTGGAACGGACGCAGGTATAAACAGAATAGACAGAAACAACTTTTCTCTCTGTTATTCATCAACTTCAGCTCCGATCAGAAAAGGTCAGCCTTTCTCCAGGAAAGATTTAGGATCTACGCATTTAAAAACACACAACGCCATCCTGCTCCTCGTGATGAAGATGAATTCAGTTCTGATCAGAAAAACATCCATTTAAAAAAAGGAGAGTTTTTGATCATTCTAAAAACAAATCTGTCTTTAGGATTTTTGTGGAGTTTCCACAAAAAAGCAATCAATTTCATTCAAATCAAATTCAAACAAAAACAATTCAGATAAGAAAAATAATAGCACACACACAGACACACACACACACACACACACACAGACACACACACACACACTCTCACACACACACACACACACAGACACACACACACACACACATACACACACACACACACAGACACACGCACACACACACATACACACACACAGACACACACACACACACAGACACACACACACAGACACACACACACACACAGACACACACACACACACACACACACACACACACACACACACACACACACACACACAGACACACAGACACACACACACACACACACACAGACACACACAGACACACACACACAGACACACAGACACACACACACACACAGACACACACACACAGACACACACACACACACAGACACACATACACAGACACACACACACATACACACAGGACAGTTTGAGGCTGTATTTTCCATCACCGGTTGGTCGTTTCCAAGTGTTTCCACTTAATGACAGTTTGAGTTTAGCTGAGCTGAACATTTGTCCGATCCAGAACGTTGTGGTCTTCTGTTCTCTCCACAGCAGTGATCATAGCGGAGATGGAATCATGTCTTTAAACATTCAGTCCAATGGGAACTCCCATTGTTGCACCGCTAATGTTGGGTTGGGGGTGTGAGGGGCTGTAAGCCAGCAGGAGAGTGTCCACAGATGGATGACTGGAAGTGGGGGTGGGCTCACTCTGTGTCAACAGTCCCCCCCACAACTCAGAGGTGAATTTCTGATGAACTCCTGCCGCTCTGCAGAAACTATGTCCTAGAAAACCACACAGGTTTCTGGATTTTGGCTAAAAACTGCCCCATCGTGATGGAAAGACCACCGGGAACGCTTTGACCCCAGATCAAAGATGATCAGAGTGGGACTTTCTTTGGTCTGTGCTGTTCTGGACTAAACCAAATTAAAGGACACGCCTTCCAAAAAGCGTCTGGTTGGTTGTTTGGAAGTGAAAGTGGAGAAATGGCCGTCCTGCCATCACGCCTCCACGCTCGTTCTGCTCTGAATCCATATTTCCTCCTTTGCTTTCCTCCGAGCGGCTGCTGCTCCTCTGATGTCGGGAAGAGCGGGAGCGAGGAATCACGTCGGCAGCTTGTGTCTGACATTGCTGTGGGAAATTACATTCTGTCATTTACCTTGAGTCTGTGTATGACAAGCCCTTACATTATTAAACACGCTGCACATGCTCCTCCATCTGTCACAATATTGGCCTCTCCTGCCGGTGCAACCTGATTGGCTGAGGCTGTCATCAATCACATGCCTGGAAATGGGCCTGACACTCATTACAGCAGTCAGACTGCTGCTGACCTTGGATTCAGCTGAGTCCCAATCAAAGGGGAAGTAGANCCTCAGCGAGGACCTGCTGCATGTTGAACCTTCTCCAGCCCAGATTCACATGGAATTGATGAAGATTTCAGAGATCTTCCCGCTCTGTTTATTCATCAGCATAATTGAAGACAAGGTGTTTGGTTAATTTACCGTCTTCTGCTTCCGTGTTTGAAATGTACCTAATCACATGCACTGCTGAGTCTGGAAACGAGAAAATATGAGCAAATTAAATCCGACTTGTGAACGCTTTCATCCTACGGCTGCCGCCGAAACTTGACTCTCTGGAGTGAATCATCTGACGTCAAGATGAAAAATGTTTGGCCCACACCTGAACCAGGTCTGCAGACAGACCTGATGGACCCGCTGAGCCTTTACAGCATCATTTTTTTCACAAGCCGTTGGACTTGGAGTTGTTTTTTACGCCTCAACAGCCACACTTCATATTTACCAGAGACTCTGAAAAGTGTTTCAAGCATTTTTTTATCTGAGAGGACCAGTAACCACGACTTACTTCTACTATGTCAGTGTGTTTTTTTCTTTATTAAAGATTTGGAAAAAAAACTCTTTGGATGCAAATATTTAATGCAGTTTGCTAGAAGGAGGTGTTACTTACAGTAACTACATGTGGAGAGTCAAGCCCTCCTCTTAATGATGTCATCAGTCATGAAGACACTACACTCTGGTGTCAATTGTACTTTTTGTCTCAGCAAACGTAAAGTCCTTTCCCATCTTGCTCTCCTCTGGAGGGAAAGCATCATCTTCACAGGATGAAGGTGCTGGAGAGCCTCTGCCGAAGCGCTGTGATGTGTTTGGGATGGACAGACTTCTTAGGTTCTTCTGTTATCAGACACGTTTGTGGGGTTGTCGGGTTCTTCCAGAACATGCTGCTTTTCTCATGACAGAAGATTTACAGACTTTGAGAAGCTTCAGACGTGGACCTTCCTGTTCTTTTGCAGATCGGTAACAGAAATACCTGAGCTGTCCTCTCAGCGTGAAAGCACAACCTTGCCCTGTTTTTCTGTGGTCTGATGAAAGTGTGTGGGTGGATAAGAAGCTGCAGAGGAACCTTCTCATTGGTGGTTGTTCTGGCAGGTCATTTAGTGAATCTGGTTCATCTGTCGCAGCTCCCTTTTTGATCTGCACGAGTCAGCACAATTGCCTGTAAAATGACAGCAGGCATTGGAGTGGGCGTGTCCCGATGAGTGTGATTGCCAGCACTGACCGTATTGTGCTAATGGGATTGGGTACCCATGCATACATTCATTCATTTTCAGCATCCCAACCGTTCTGGGGGTTCTACACAGCACCGTATGCTGAATCTAATGAGGCCCGGGATATTAGATCGGTTCTGAGGATCGGCAGCTCTCCAGGCTGGTCTTAGAAATGCTGTTGGGAGAGAAAAGATGGATGGCTGCATCACTGTTGGATGATGGGATCAACGTTTAGTAGAGCTCATGCTGGCACCTCCCACTGTCATGGTTGATGGTTCATCGCCGTTCATCGGGTCATGAAGTGGAACATTTGTCACAACAGAAGCTGTGAACGTGAACAAGACGGGGCTTTTCATCAGTTTGTTGGTTCCTCTCTACTATTGACTGAGATCTGGACCGAGAGGCCCCGCCCCCCTGGCGTTCCAAACAGGAAGTACCCACAAAATCCCATAGACCTCTATAAAGAAATAAGCAGCTCATTCTATTGGTCAGAAGAAGCTTCCTTCTTGATAATCCTCATTTTTTTCATGTAATTTTTCTGCAGTTCAAGTTATTTTAATTATAAACGGACCAATCAGACGCCTCAGTAAAGGTAGGAGGATCGGTTCCTCGCAGTACGGAGAAGAGTTTACTGATTCGTTCCATCAACTGGAAACTTTTAGAACTTTATCGAAGCAGAACTTTTGCTCTTTTGCTCCGACACCCAGTCTGGGTTCACTTTCTTCCAGGTCTAAGAGACACAGCGAGCAGCAGCCATTCTGCTCACTGTCCTCGTCCAGTCGCTCAGGTTGCTGTTTTTAGGAGAAACACACCAGTTGGTTTTCCGTCTGTTTCTGCGATTCCTCTTTGCCTTTGCATTACTGCACCTGCCAGCTCCATACTCAGACTTCTCCACACGAACGCTTACACACACACACACACAAACACACACACACGCTCACACACACTCACGCACACACACATACACGCTCACACACACATGCTCACGCACACGCTCACACACACACACTCACGCACACACACACACACTCACGCTCACACACACTCACACTCACGCACACACACACACACTCACGCTCACACACACTCACACTCACACACACAGACACACACACACATACACACTCACACACACATGCTCACGCACACACACAAACACATGCTCACGCACACACACACACACACAAACACACGCTCACACACGCTCACACACACTCACACACACACACGCTCACACACGCTCACGCACACGCTCACACACGCTCACACACACTCACACACACACACACTCTCTCTGCCTCATTAAAGCGTAATGGAGGTGTAAAAGCTGCAGTTTGGCTGCCTTTGTTGGCAAACACGTCTCTCCTGACCAAACCTCCAGATTACATTTGAACGTCCAATCATCCTGAGGTGTGAAGTGCAACACACACACCAGGAGCTTAAGGGGGGGGCTGACATAGAGAAAGGGCTGTGTGGCCAAAGACACAGACGGGCTGCAGCTCCACAGAATGAAGGCGGCTGCAGCATCCCAGAACGATCATGGAGAGGCTGAGAAAAGTTAGAGCGAGGCAGAAGAATGCAGTCAGGAGGGGGGGGGGGGCAGCCGGAGCGGCACAGGAATCACTGAGCATCACGCAGAATCCTCATCGCCCTGTGATTGATTGGCTTAGGTGGGAGTGAGCTCTGAGTCTGAAGTGGGAGGGTCTGCAGCTCAGCGAGCGGGATCCACTTATCCTCCCACCCGTTCAGGGCTTTTCCTTCACAGACACGCAGAGGGCTGCTGGGAGTTTTCCCCGTGGCTTCATCATGTCCATGCTGATTGTCACTCAGAGGATCGATACCGCCACCTCCAAGATGGTAAGTCTGCGCCTCAGCGGGGGTCTGGACTTCAACCAGCAGCTCAGCGTTCAGCAGCAGAACCGTCACTGATGTTCTGGAAATGTTCCCGTTTCTAACGGGGGACGCTTTTGTGATGGAGCGGGAAAATGAGACGCTTTCGATTTTTAAATGCAACATCTTTCCAACTTGGAAAAGTCTACTTTTAAGAGAATAAAGTTTTCTTTTGGCATCTTTGGGATCAGGGAGGTTCTGCAGCTCTGAGAGAGAAAAACACAGTATTATGGGATGGTGTTCCACTTCAGTTATTCAGATTAGAAAAGATGTTCTTACATCACAGAAAGAAGAAACTAAAAAATACTAAATGTGTGTTCTTGTTCTGAAATGTTACTTTCAAGCAGGTAAAGCGTGTGCTTTGGGTCTGACGGAGAGAAAATGACAAAGTGATGCATTTGTCATCATTGTGTGCTGGGGCTGATGCTGTCTGCAGACGTTAACTTATGCAGACGTTAACTTATGCAGACATTAACGTCTGCATAAGTTAACATCTGCAGACGTTAACGTCTGCACTGTCTGCAGACATGAATTCAGACAGACTGAAGGAGTTTGGTGGTATCCCAGATGATGACGGCACTCTAACAGCGTTTAACCTTTGACCCCCACTCTAACTCTCATTCAGTTTCCGTCTCTTTCCACCTGAGCGGGAAATCGTTGGCGTGTTTGGATCTGAAGTCATTTTGTTGAAACAGTGAAAGTCATTCTCAATCAAAAGATTTTCTGGTAGGATTCAGAATTTATGACACCTGACCCGCACCATCACACTTCTACCTCCATGTCCAAATGTTTGTTCTTGCAGGAAGCTCCTTCTCTGTCTCATTGGAACATGTGTCCAGAGGTTTTTTTCCGTCTTTCTGCTTTAAGCCTCCTGTGGTCCAAAAGTCTTCTTCTGCTTCTTCTCCTCCTTGTTGCTCCTCTTGGTTCCTGGAAGGTTCTCCTCAGTCAGTCTTTCTGCATGTGTGGATGATGTGTCGGGACGCTGACATGTGTTTCTGCTGGCGTTGTGGTGTTTCATTTTGTCTGGATCATGTGATCAAGCAGCAGGAATCTGTTTTCCGGTCAGACCTGGCGGCTTTGACGGCCCGTTTTCCTGATATTGACTCTGCCTCTGTCCTCATTAAATGTGTGACAGTCACAATGAATAAATGAAATAAATGTTGGGTATGGGTGCAGGTCCTTTCCCGGCACTGCAGCGACACACTCCAGCACTATTGATGGCTGCTTTTACCCCGGGACGCTCCTTCATAACTCACCTCACATCCCTCAAGGCCCGGAGCTTCAGCAGACCTTAAATCCGTCTGTCTCGTTACACCAGCCTTCCTCCATTCAGGCTCTTCTTGATTTGCTTATCTGCTTTCCTCACTTGAACCCTGGAAAGTCATCAAGGTTTTGTCACATCGTTGCGTCCTGACTGAAGGCGGCTCGGCCCATCGTGGGATGATTTAGTGGAGATGTTGGGGCCGGCGTGGAAGCCTCTTCTGCAGCCTTCAGCTTTCTGGGAGTTCTTGAAATGTTTCATGCTTGTCTGGTCGTCCTGAAGGCGCCATGAAGGAAAATGTGACAAATACTGAAATGAAACGGTGCAGAAAGACGGCGGCTTTCCCTTGATAGAGCTGCTGGTGTAACAGTCCCGTCAGCTCAGGTGGAATGAATTTAAACACAAACATCAGTGTAGAACAGGAACAAAGCATTACTGGGAGAAAACAACTGCACACAATCATTTCATGTTTTTATGTGCAGTCAAACGACAGTAACCCCTCAGTGACTGAGCGGCCACGTTCTCTAGAAAACAGGAAGCTTCAGATCAGCAACCTGCACTCTCTGGCTTTTAGAGCCAGACTGACTGTCTGTCAAATAAAACTCCTCCTCTTGCTTGCTGACTAAATAAACTCTTTCAGTCACATATTTTGTCAGCATCTCTTTAAGGTTAGGATGACATTTTATGTGGATCAACAATCAGAAGTGACAGTTTGGTCTTTACATTCTTATATCTGCAACTGTTTTGAGTTTCTGCCTGAAAATGTTCTTTAGGAACAAACGTTTCATCTAAATAGCTGTTGTGCTCTGGCTGCAGGTAAAATGTGTCATCTGGTCCTAAAAGACTCCAGGTGAAATCAGGTGTTCGATGTGAAAAGGAACATTTGGTTTTAGGACTTTGCTTTGACTCCAGATGAATCTTCTCCTTGTTTTTTCCTTAATGTTGATTAGATTTCTTTTCTGATCTCTAACTTTCATTTCTGTGGGATCTATTCTGTAAAAACTCGGTTTGCCTCCCAGTTCTGCCTAAATCAGTTTGCTCTTTTCTCCCTCTATGCTTTAATATCACACCTTCTTCCAACTAAAACAGCCTACAAAAGCTCCATGTTGTTGAATTTCATTTTAAAGCACATTAAAGGTGGACTGAATTTAAACAGAGGCCTTGGAATCCTGTTGGCCAAATGTATCTGCCTGATATTTTGGGTTTAAATCCAGCCTTGATAGAGTCGGAGACTTCAAACACTGAAGATCTCACTAAAAAGGTCGGGGCATTTCCAAAGCTGAGCATTTCAGGTGCTTCCAAAAAGGTTCTGTTCAGTTCTATCCAGGAGAACCTGGGTAGAACCGCTGATGGTTTGACGTTGTGTTTGTGAAGACGATGCTGCCGTTCTGGTAATCCGGTGATCAGCCGGTCATTTTCTGCTGACAGGAACAAGCTGAAGCTGAGGTCTCTCTGAACATCCATGCTTTAGCTTTTCCACGGAGCTGGAAGGAGGAGCTCCGGTTCCTCCCGTCAGGAACAGCTGTTCCCTCTGATGTCTTAACCGTTTAACACTGGACACGGTGACGGCTAAAACTCACTCTTTGACGTACCATTGTTTACGCGACCAACCTGAATCTACTTTTCATATCGGCTTTGTGCTGAAAGCAAAACGGCTGCTTCCTTCAGACTCTGCTGGATTTACAAGAATTGGTTGAAGAATTATGATTGTCCAAAGAATGGAGCTAAAGCTGATGTGTTAAAGCGTTAGACGAGAGGGCGTGTCTCTGTGGGCAGCATGGCTGACATTTGATGATTGTTAACCAGAATTTCACATCCAATTGGTCCAATTAACGTGAAGCTAGCAGTAACTAATGTGCAGAAACCCCACAGCGCCCTCTGCAGGCTTCATCTGCATCATCAGGTCCACCTTAAGTCAACAGTTTCCTTTTCTCTGTTGTCGGTGTCTGAACTGCAGCATAATGATAATCCAGCTCTTCCCAAACAGCTGAGCAAAGTGGATTCTGTTTTCCTGATGGAAATGCCCCCCCCCCCCCCCCCAGTCCATGACAGATGCAGACTTCAGCAGTAAAGCGCTGAAGCCGTTGTTCCTCACAGACGGCGTCTCTGATGGGGATTTACAGAGCAGGACTGGCAGCCGGGCGTCTCTGCGTTTTGATGGAGCTGGTTTTAGCGTGGCGCTCTCCTCGTACCCCCCCCCCCCCCCCCCGGCGGCGGGCATGCATAGCTGCTCACCGTGAAGATGTCTCATTTTCTGCCTAATGTGTCTAATTCCAATCACTCTGCTAAATTAAAATGCTTTCCAGCACGTTCACCATCACCCTGGGTTGAAATTTCTCACGTTAAAGAGCAGAAATGCTTTTGGCGCTGAGGAAGAAATGAGGGAGAAGAGCGCCGCAGCAGTGGGAATGTCTTTAATGGCATTCTGATGGAAACCCTAATGTTATTGGAAAACACTTTTGTGTTGCATGTGGCAGATTAGTTGTGAAAAATGGGGGATATATAAGAAAAAAGCCCAGATTCAGTATTGATTCCTCGTGAAATGACAGATGATTGACTGCAACATACAACAAAAGCTGAAATATGAATAAGTGATTTTCTCTGCCGACATTCGTCTCTGCAAAGCTGCTATATGACATTTAAACCCAAGTTCTCTCCACAAAAATCAATACTTACTCTAAATGCACAGATTTTTTCTGACTTTTCTTTTCTCAGACTTTCTAAAAAAATGCTTACTCTCCTGGGGGGCTCATGCTTGGCCTCTGCGGCCCCCCCTGGGAACAGCTCCTCCCCAGCCGGCCGGTGACGGCCCCCGCATGTGAACATGCAGCAGGAATGGACTCCTCCCGTTCTGCAGCCGCAATTCCTCGTGGCTTTTCCCTCACATCCACGTCTTTCCTGAAGGAAAACTCTCCTGGTAAGAATTCCAGGACGTCTGCAGGGAAATCTGCACCTCTGTCCTGGGGGGTGGGGGGCAGCACTGCAGTAAGACAGGAAAAAGCCTGGTGTAATGAGCAAGGCAGCTGCAGCCAGTCCAAACTCCTGCAGTGTTTTTCTGAAGCCAGCGGTGGAACATGAATTCATTTTAATGAGAAGAACCTGACAGTGAGGAATGTGGGACGTTCTAAGATGCTCACACCAGGAGGCTCTGAAGGCTCCAACGGTGCCCGGGTTGATGGGTAGGTGTTGAGTTCAGGTGTTGCTGCAGTTGACTCTACCTTTTATTAAATGTCACATTTACTATTATATAAACTCTGATGTTTGTATGGAATTATTCTTGGTTCTCTGAGGTTTCTATGTGAATATTCTGCTGCTGCAGAGGCGCAGAAAACACCAAACGTTCCCACATGATCATTACACTGGCCAGGAAACCCCCCCCCAACACTCAATAAACAATAGTGGAAAAACATGAAAGAGAAGAAGACACTAATTCTGCCAAACTACCCCCCCACACACACACACAGATGTAGTGTCTACATATATGATAGGGATCCAAAACCATGTAAAAACCGCCATTCTCCACTCCTCGCGTCTCTTCATGGGAGCTGGTGCCTCATGGAACTGCAGAGTGATCCAAATATTATTGGTGAAAACGGTGCCTGCTTAGTTTTGTTCCTCCCTGGAACAGCGGAAGCCCCCCCGGCGCCGGACAGATGGGGGTGTGGATGGGCGCCGCGTGGAGGACCTGCTGCTTCCGCAGTGACAGCAGCGCTTCAGTTGGCCGTTCAATTCCAGGTCCAACAGCGTTCGTCTCCAGCACCTTCAATCTCCTCCTGTCAGCCTGCAGCCAAAGCAGGGAGCGCGCACGTGCACACGCACGCTCTCAAAGAGGACGGCTTCAACTTGCCGCTGAAACTTCACCCGTCTGTGACGATGTACACACCTGGGGGGCGTTTAAATACCCGCTGCTCCTCAGACCCCCATGCTTAGGGGCAGCCGCCGGGGGGCGTCTCACCGCTCCACTGGTTGTGATGAGGCCCTAAGGGTTGATCCCCCCCGTGGTCGGCGGCGTCAGCTCCCAGGTTCTGCCTCCGTCAGCTCCACCTCCTGCTGTGAGGCCTCCTCCCATCCCTGCTCCAGTGATGTCAGACTTCTCCTTCCGCTGATGGAGGTTCGGATCAGTCCAAACCACATTTTCTGTTCTGAACCGAGGCCTCGTGGGTCTGAAACCTCCTCCAGCCTCCGCCTGTCAGGAGGTGCAGCAGCTCCGTCAGCTCCTGACTCTCAGGGAGGATTCTGATCCCTGCAGATGGGTTACTGACATGAGGATCTGTCCGTCATTCACTGAGGTTTGGATCTGATCAGCGAGATTAGAAATGGAATATTTGATCTTTTTTGAGGATCAGCGAGATTATCATCTGTGGCGTCTGACTGCTCAGTCTGATCTTCTGTCTGTTTGCATCTGTGTCCTCTGAGAGTTATTGCCCCCACGGGCTGTTCCTCCACCCTGTAGACCCCCCCCCCCACCAGCCCTAAAGCAGGTCTGCCTTCTGCTGGACACTTCCTGCAGTCAGCCTCCATACGGCTGTTATAGCCTCTGTTTACACGGAAAACCAACCATTCGACTGTTTTTAGCACGGTGGGACAGACATCCCATCATGCTTTGCGAGGCTCCAGATCAAATGTGATGAGGGGCTGTCTGTCTGTCATGTGAGGACTGACTGCTGCTGACAGGAGGCTGGGGGGGGGGGGCATCACCAGCACACCGGATCTATGAACAGAAAGGGTTTCAAAGAATTCAGACATTTAATCAACAAAAAACAAACAAACAATGCCCCCCCCCCCAGACACACACATAATGAAGTATAAACGAGGAGAACTTGACAGAACACTGGATGGTTCTCCTAAGGGGTTCATGACAGGACCCCACCCCGAACTGAGCCCGTTCACCTCTTTAACTCCCAATGTTGTTTGTCAGAAAGGGTTCCGGTTCTAAAAGTTGGTGTTGCCTTTCAGTTGGATCCCGCAGAGGGGCTGCGGAGGATTATAATCTCCGGTAATCCCTCTGTCCGGCAGGCTCACGGCTCCCTGCTTAATACCAACTCTCCCTGCAGATGAAGCGCGCGCGCTGCTCCGCACGGGGGCGCTGTTGCTCTCTGCGTGGCAGAGAAACCCACGGAGGAACCGGCGACAGGTCCCAAGTTAGAGCAGCAGAGCCTTCATGTCTGGGACTTTACGGCTCTCCAGCTGCCGCTTGAGGGCCGCCGTCCGGTTCGGTTCGGGATCCTTTCCCGCTTCTTTTCCCCAGCTTTAAGTTGTGAACCGTGAGAACCGGGGACCAGCCGGAATCTGGCGGGATATTTCGTCCTTTTCCTCGCGCGGACGCAGGGAGTTCATTCTCGACATGACGTCATTCTACCAGAGATTTATGGGCAAGACCGACACGAACAAGTCTTCCCCCAACCCCCCCGAGGCGGGCCACCTCCTGGGGCAGGGGGGTGAGGGCGACCGGGGGGCAGAAAGCCAGCGGCTGCAGCGTCCCCCCCACCGCGACTGCGAGGACGAGCACGTAAGAGCGCGCGCATGTCAGCAGCTTTTGGAGAACTTCTCCAACTATTGCGTCACCGGCGCAGCTGGCCGGATGACAGCTCACGTGCCTGTCACGTGACCAGCAGCTGGGATCAATGAGGCCTTTCATTCTGGTTCCAGAGCCGGCGGCGCTGTCCGTGGTGCTGAAACGGGGTTTCTCTGTAATAATGTCCTATTGTGCCCCCCTCCCCCCGTAAAAATATCATTTTCTGCAGGTTACAGACTTTCCATCGTTTGACTGCAGGTTTCACACTGGAGGAAACTTTCCAGACGCTTCTTTCTGACCCTTTAGTGCCATGAGTCTGGTCTGGTTTGGATCACAAGCAACTAAATAATTATTTTAAAACCAGGAACAAAACAAGAAAAGAGGAACAGGTAATTTTCTGTGAAGAAATGCAAACAAGTTGACCATAAATGGGAAGTTTTGAGTCAAAAATCTGAAAATGAGTTTCTAAAATCATCTAAAATGATGTGATATAAAACCTGACAGAGTGGAAGAGTTTCTCAAAGTTTCCTTCATTTGCCTTTAGTCTAAGGCAGAGATGTGCTAAACCTGTAAACATGATGTCTGAATACTGTCTGTGGTCTGAATTACCCTGAAATGTTGTTTTGTGATTTGAAGAGGAGATAAAAGATGTCAATCATCTCTGGAGGACGTCGTTTGATCCCATGAGCTTCCTTACCGTCACATGATGGGAGCCGTCAGACGGGGATCACTGATCTTCTCCATCATTTTAGCTCGTTTCTGGGCATTTTGTTCTTGCTTGAATAGTTTTTGCGGCCCAGATTTCAGTGGAGGAACGGTGGAGTCTGGAGCCGGTCCTGTCCACCCCTTGTGTGTGGTGCAGGAGGTAAAACACTGCTTGAGGTGTGCATGAATTTAACATGAGGCTGATTTATCGAGCGGCAGTCCTGTCTCTGTGTTTGTTGGTGCAGAGAACTCCAACATGATCTGAAATCAATAGAAACGGGATGTATGATCCATATGCATCAGCTGAGGAGCTGCAGAGAAGACCAGCGGTTTGAAAGGAAGCCTGATGCTCTGGTTCCTCTGAGCGATGGTTCTCTGTGGGTTTGGTTCCTCTGAGTGATGGTTCTCTGTGGGTTCGGTTCCTCTGAGTGATGGTTCTCTGTGGGTTCGGTTCCTTTTATTGATGGTTCTTTGTGGGTTCGGTTCCTCTGAGTGATGGTTCTCTGTGGGTTCGGTTCCTCTCGTTATGCTTTTCTGCATTTTTAACATTTAATGAAGTTCAGGATAAGTTTAGGATAATTGTTGGTTTGAGCGGTGAATTGACGTCACAGAAACCTCCAGATTGGTAGAGGTGGTTTATGGTTCTGCTGTAGACTCTGAAGAACCGTGACACAGATGGGTTCTTGCAGGGCCCGCCATTTGTCTGCTGGCCCGGTCCGGCTCGTTCGAGCAGTACGGACCACAAGAATTTTATTTTCATTTGTCTGCTCGAGCCACTAAAATATCTAACGGTTAATGTATTTTTCACCTTTTTCAATAAAGTATATTTTGTGAAAAGGTGTAGATTTACCTCATCTTCATCGCTTTGAAAGTTTGACGTCCGCCATGATTGTTTTGGTCACGTGGTGCGCACCGTCCTCACCACGTGACCAAAACAGGAAACAGTGTTCACTGAGCAACTTAATGGCAAGAAAATAGATATGGAAGGAGTGGATGGAGAGGCTACTGAAGAGAGACTGAAGCATGTCAGAGATGTGGAAGACATGGCAGGAATAGATAGGAATATGTTTGATGGAGTGATGGGTGGAATTAGTCGTATGGACAGCAAGATATTTAATGAATGCACTGAAGATGAAACTGTATGCACTAAGCTTAAAGCTGAATGTCAAAGAATCAAAGGCGACTCCAAATACCTGAATCTCAGACTCAAATGCAGTAGAATGTCAAAGTACTTCAGTGTGTTTTTCTTTACAACACTGTAAGCAGGAAGTATTTCTAGTCAAAAGCTGAAAGATCTCAGTAATTTACTTTTATTTAATTTTTCAATTATTTAATTTCATTACGTAACTAAGGTAACTAAAAAGTAAATGTAACTTTGCCACAGTAACAAAAAGCAGAACTTCAAGGCAGTCAGAGCAAAAAAGTAAATAAAACTTCTTAACTATTGATTAGGAACAAATGTGAAATGGTGATTAGAAGCAGCATGAAAAGTTCTGAACTAGTGTTAGCTACACTACTAGTGTTAGCTTCACTACTAGTGTTAGCTTCACTACTAGTGTTAGCTTCACTACTAGTGTTAGCTTCTACACTGCAGTGCCCTTTTCAGAAAACCTGAAACAGACTAGAGCAGATTTAAGTTTGATATGCTCTATTTTCAGTCATTGAAAAGTGCAGAAATAAGTGCTAGATGTTACCAGAATTTCTGGGCTATGTCAACCCCTGTCTTGTCAGGTCAGCAGCGTACGGATGGAAACGGAGAACGTTGCTGTCAGAAGGGCTGGTCATCTGAACGGGTTGGACTCGGCCTCCATCTGATCTTGTTAACGGTTGTGGTCTGAGATCCTCTCAGGACAAATCTGGAGCCGGTGGGCTTCGCTTTCAGATCACGAAGAGAAGGAGAGGAGGTTCCAGCAGAGATGGTGATGATCCAAACGATGCATCAGGCTGTTCAGGCCTCACATCTGGAAAGGATGTGCAAAGTCGCCTTTACCAGGAAGGAAACTGGTGGGACTCATTCAGGTCAAACCTTCAGAGCTGTTATTCAGTCAGAATCTTTATTCTCTTTCAGTTTGGAGATGAATGATATCCTCACGGAGGAGTGAAGGCTAACGATGCTCGGTGTTTCCTCCTGCTATGAGGACACAGGGAGGTTACGTCAAGTCTTTGGTCTCCTCTGGAGCGTCGGCCTCCTTTTAGGCAGACCTACATGCGTTCTTCTACTTAGCTGGGATTCATTATAGATCATCTCCAGCTGTGATGAAGGCAGGTATGATGAGGAAGATCTGACTCCTCATTTCCCATCATCCTCTGAGCTGTGACTCCGCCCGTCTCTGCAGACCTTATTACGGGAGCAAACATCTCTGTTTCCTGGCGTCTGCGCCGCTTCTGGTCCGCACAACTGTAACGAGACTCTGGAGAAGACCGGCTAACAACCCAACATGGGGGGGGGGGGGGCTTCTGTGGGAAGTGTGGAGTGGTGGATTTTGGCTCCAGCTGATTTATCTGCTCTGCTCTGTGAGAGCTTTATTCCTGCACTTTGCATTAACAGTCAGTGATGAAGAGGCAGAGGACTGTCATGTAACCCCCCACCCCCCATGATGCTTTATGTGTCAGCCCCACACGCACACCAACCCTCAAACACAGCAGGAGGGGGGGACTTTTAAGGAAGTCAAGCCTCTGGAGGTGCTTCTACTGATATCAGATCTGATGATTCTGGCAGGAGAAGCTGAGGAAACATCTGACTTTAAGGTGTCACCACAGCTTCTATGGAGAACCGCAGGATTCTGTTGTGGTTGTTTCAGTTTCAGCAGATTGAACTCATGTTTTTAGTGTTTTACTCCACAGTGCTTTGGTTTTTATTTGATTTTTTTCTGTGGATCTACTTGATGCTCCACCTTAAGTCCTCCTCATCTCCTGTGGATTTGAACAGATCTTCTAAAGCTTCATTGTGCAGAAAAATGAAACTGTTCTTCCAACAGATGGACGTGTTTGCATGTTAACACACCCATGATCTTTGAGAAGCAAAGCATTGTGGGTCTTCACACTAAAACAGCAGTCCGTTAGCTTGATGTTAGCATGGCGCTAACAGGCAGTTAGCTGCTGGTTCCTCCTGATGTTCCAGAGAAGGCAGCATCAGCAGCAGCAGCTGCTGCTGCTGCCTTCTCTTCCCTCTAAAGCCGGCTTAATTAGTTTAGAGTAACGAGCCGCTGCTTGTCTGATTACAGGAAGACAATCTACCTTATTGTGTGTTGATTAGTAAATAGTCTGTGAGCGATCAATAATGGCACTTCTCAGATTAAGCCGTCCGTCCTCACGCTGCTTTAAGGTGGCCTGGGTGTGTGTGTGTGTGTGTGTGTGTGTGTGTGTGTGTGTGTGTGTGTGTGTGTGTGTGTGTGTGCGTGAGAGATGTAAGTTATTGATGATGAAAGCTTGTCAAATGACTAAACTAGAAGAAAAATGAGGCAGGAGAGGGCGACTGGCAGGGAGACCTGATGCAATCGCTCCCTCTCTGCTGATAACTTCTGTTGATTACTGTGAGAACATCCAGCCAGGAGCCCCCGTGACCCCCCCTCGTCTCACTCATTTGTCCTTCATCAGTTTCGCTTCCAACGTTTCATGCTGAACAAACACGGCGCTCCTGCAGATGCTCTGTTTTCTCTCACTGATGAACCCAGGCAGCAACTTGGAAATAGATGTTTGGTTTATTTATCACTGCAGAGCTTTTGCAATTCTAATGGAGAGCATTTCACGATGAGGCGGTGGCTAAAGGGCATCCATGGGATGTTTGTTTCAGCATTGTTCTCTATGCAGACAGCAGCGCTGCATTGTTCTGCAGAGATTACAGCAGGTAGAGGAAAATAGGTTTGAGAAGATGCCAGAGGAGCCTGTATCTTCATCAAAGATGGAGAGGATGCTCCCCAGCCTGAGCTAATTCTGCAACACATTCTGAAGGGATTTGCAAAACAAAGCAGAATTCAATTTGTTCTCCCTGGGAGGTGCCAAAACAGAAATAATAGTCCCGCTCAAGCAGAACGACAAATCTGCACTCTCCTCTCTAGCTGTTAGATGCCTGTCATGTCGTCTGGAAGCCGCATTTCTGCAGGAATCCAGAAGCTGCCACTCCATTCAATAGAGGAGAGGCTGTTCATTAAGACTGAGGTGGATCCGTGTGTGTCATGATGTCTGCTACCCTCCAACTGCTGCTGCATTCCTCTTTGTGTTGCTGCTCCTCCACTGGCAGCTCGCTGACGATAACAGATGGCGGGCATTAATAACTTCATCTTGCCGTAAAATGAATTCATATCCGGCCTCTTCACCAAGTGTTTTCTCTCCACGGGAAGAGGAGGCAGGAGGAGGAGGAGGAGGACCGGGAGACGCTGGAATCTGCTGTTTTCTGCACACAAACGCACACACGTCTTTAAAAACGCTTTCACTTTATGGGTCAGAAAACAGATTTGGTCAATAATTATGAGTGGACGTTGGTTCTGAGGAGAAAATAACTGTGGGGGGGTCCGACTGCAAGCCAGTGTGTGATTTACATGAAGGTGTGACATGCATCCTAAAATAGGAGTGTCGGTTCGGCTTCTTTTAGATTCCGTCACGATGCTGTGCGCGGCGTCTTCACTTCCGCAGCAGAAAGATCTGAAGTCGGCTGAGATGGAGCTTTTCCTCTGTGGCAGACATTCAAGTCAACTCGGAGGGTTGCAGATTTGTGAGGACACAGCATCCGCTGACGTGACCTCTGTGCTCCACTAGAGGCTGTCCTGTCACCACGGAGGGGGAGGGAGGTGGGAATGGGAGCGGGCTCAAACCAGCGATGCAGCATGAGGGCAAAGGGAGGGGCATGGCCCGGAGGCAGAGAGGACCGACAGCAAAGCCTCCTGTTCAAAACTAAAGCTGCTTAATTGAATAATGTCTGATGGAATAAAAGATGAATTCCTGAAAGATAATCGCAGGATGACTCCCCCCTCAGCTCAACCGGGGGAACCGCTCCTCCTTCCACCTTTAAACGGATGGAAATTGGAGGGATTTAATCAATGCAAATGCTATTATCAATTAATTTACAAGTCCCCTGAGGGCTGCTGGGAAAAAAATCTGCTGCATTTCTGTGTCTGACTGAACAGCCAGGATCCTTTAAAAGAGTTTCTGTGAATTAATGAGCATTTCAAACATTTAGAAAAGAATTTATTGATGATTTGAATTTAGTATTTGCTGCTCAGTTTCTGTTCATCTCTGTTGGACAGGTTCATGGTCATGAGTGAACAGACTGCATGCTGGGAATGTCAGGGGGGGCTGTGCAAAGGAAGCCGGCATGGACCTGTATCAGTGCTCAGAGCGGCTGTGACGTCACTTTTAGAAAATATCTTCCCTCCGGCTCCAGCGAAGCCAATTCAGTGGCCGTTATTCCGCGGTATGTGGCCATGTTGGAGCCGGACGGCAGTGATTAGTCTGAGTCAGTCTGATCCTGAAAAAATGGGATTATAAGGAAGATTAAAATAGGATTCAGAGCCAGAACGGTTCTTCTGACCGATAGAATGCCTGACTGATGAATGGCTGTTCATTTCTCTACAGACGTCTGTGGAATTTTGCCTTCTTGGAGCTACTTCCTGTTTGGGGGAGGGGGGGCAATATGCCCAGTGCTTTATACTGTCTATGGAAGCCACATGTTTGAGTTTGAATCGGCCTCTCCTGCTGTTTTCTGGGGAACTGACAGGAATGATTCCGATTCCGGCTGCGGGTTCAAATCCACAGCTGTCCCTGCAGAACAGCAGAACATTTCCTGACCGCCTTTCCTGCAGGATCCTGTTTCCTTGTTTCCATGTTCTCAAAGTTAGAATCAATGAACAGTACTGAGAGTGATGGCTCCTGATGCGTTGATGAGCAGGAACCTTCATGTGTGGAAGCAGCAGCGCGTTGGGCTGAACGTTTGTCGCCTCCTAACCCTTTCAGTCGTTGGCAGTAATGAGCAGCTCAGATGATTAGAATGATAACCGTCAGCAGATTAACATCTTCATGGTTCCCGGTCAACAATGTTTCCTGAACTCCTGTCCTCCGATTGTCTCTGAAGCTGCAGATTGTGTCTCTTTGCGAAGGCTTTGTGCGTCTGCTGCAGATGTGGCAGCAGATAGCGGCCTGATGCAGGGCGGCTAATAGGATAAATGCTTTGCTCTCTATCTGATGATGGCGTTGATGGAAATCGCTGCTGCAGCTCATGCATGCCAACTGCAGCACGCCGCTTCCCTGCAGTCGTGAAGGATGATGGACAGCTCTGCGTCTTCCTGCTGTCATCCCACCGCCTTCCACAGAACAAAAACCCACTTTTCTCTTATCTCCTCCAAACTTTGCTTTTTCCGTGGGATCAATTCTGTGAGGAGTTTCTGGCTTAAGTGCTTTTAAGCCCCCTAAATCTCAGAGGTGGGGGTGTGGGGGTGTGTGAGGGCTTTGACATGTTGTTCTTTGATGTCGGAGCTGCGTTTTTTACCGCTCAGCTCAGAGGGAGGCACAGGATAGGAGACGGCTTGTCTGTGATTGTCGGATTGCTGCGAGTTGAGTGGCGGCGCATCGCTAATGTGAAACAAAACGCTCAGATGGTTCCGGAAAGACGAGGCGGAGCTGCAGAGCGTCAGCAGCAAAAGGCTTCCATCCACTTGTTGGAACTTCACAGTCACTGCTTTGCTTTCCTTTGCTGAGTGGAACTGCAGCTTTCTCTGCTTCATCGTGGAGACCGGCTGCCCCCCCATCCACCAGTTCTACATCTGCTGCTGCTCAGAGCCTGAAACTCAGAGCTGGTGTTCCATCAGACTTTCCATCCTCTGCACTGGTTAGACAGAGGCTGCAGCTCTCAGAAAAGCCAACACTCAACACATTGTTGGTTAGTTTTCATTCTTTGAATCCTTTCATCCATTAAAACTCCAACTGTCCTTCATTCCTGCTGACCTGACCTGAGCGAAGCTCCTGATTGGACGAGCCCGGATCATGACCCCCACGCCGTCCGTCCTCCTCTGATCATTCCCTGCTTTTTCCCTCCTCTCATCGCTCACCTTCCTGACCCGCAGCTCCGTTCAATGGCGCCGGCCAGCTGAAGCGTGACATTACAGTGGCGAGCTGTTCTATTGTCCGGGGTGCAGGTGGGTCACGGCTGCACGGCCCCCCTGAAATGAGTTGCATTCACCAGACCGTCAGTGTTTAGTGGTTGCTGTGCTGTTTACACCGCGGCTCCCCTGCAGGCTGTAGAACAACACTAAAAGGTGAAATGATGGCGGCTTTCACAGAGAAAACGTCCAGTCTGGATCAAAGAAACAGAAAAAGCCTGTTTGGTTAAAATATCTCCTGTTGTCGCCGTCACAGCTGCTGGGAGCGTCGCTCCGACTGACCGTCGCTCCATCACGCCGCCTGTCGGCGGGCTTAAAAACCAAAATCAGATACTTTCAGATCAACAGATACTGACCATGTTTGTTGTATTTGGAGCTACGGCGTCGCTGTCTGGATCTGTCTGCTGCTGCTCTGTGGCGATCCTTAAACCTCACAGGTCACTGCTCTATGTTAGCGTTTTCAATGTTTGTGTCTAGACAAATCAGCTGATTTCCAGCTGCAATTCCATCTCGTAGACTGGAATGATCACAGTTTTGATGCTCGCCACACATCGCCACACCAGCATTGGTCCTTCAGGTCGGCTGTAACCGATCCTCTGTCAAAGGACTTCCTCACAGACAGGCCCCCCCTCCTCTGTCGATGAAGGTGGAGATGGAGCAGACCCCTCCCACCGTCATTGTTGCTGGTTTCACCAAATGTCCAGAAGCTCAGGATGGGTGGAGGCGGTTTAGAGGTTCAGGGGCGTGCAGCCGGCAGTTGTGACAGCACAGTTGTGTGGAACGAACCACCTCGGTGTTGAATCCATGACCCCCCCACCACCACCACCACCACCCTAAACTCTGCTCTCTGAGCCGTGTGAAGAATTGCTCTCAGATACAAAGTGAAGGGAATGAGGAGCAAATGTTGTTTCTGTATTTTCAGTGGAGAATATTACTTTTCTGCAGAGATGAAGGTGTGTGTGATGATGTGTGTAGATGTGTATCTTGTGTAGGTGTGTGTGTGGAATATAGTGTGTGAATTGTGTGTGTGTAGGTGTGTGTGTGTGTGTGTGTGTGTGTGTGTGTGTGGCAAATTGTGTATGTGCATGTGTGTGTGTGTGTGTGTGTGTAAGTGTGTGTGTGTAGTGTGTGTGTGTAGGTGTGTGTGTAGGTGTGTGTGTGTACGTGTGTGTGTGTGTGTACATGTGTGTGTGTAGGTGTGTGTGTAGAGTGTGTGTGTAGAGTGTGTGTGATGTGTGTGTGTGTCGTGTGTGTGTAGAGTGTGTGTGCAAGTGTACAGCCATGTAGAGTGTGTGTGGGAGTGTGTGTGTGTGTGTGTGTGTAGGTGTGTGTGTGGGGTGTGTGTGTAGATGTGTGTGTGTATGTGTGTGCGCAGCTGTGGGTGTGTGTGCAGGTATGTGTGTACGTGCTGCTGTCGATTTGTGTGTGTGTGTGTGTGTGCATATGTGTATGTAGGTGTGTGTGTGTGTGTGTGTGTGTAAGTGTGTGTGTGTGGTGGTGGCCAGCTGTGTGTGTGTGTGTGTGTGTGTGTGTGTGTGCAGGTGTGTGTGTAAGTGTGTGTAGAGTGTGTAGAGTGTGTGTGTGAATGTGTGTGTGGGTGTGTGTGTAGGTGTGTGTGTAGGTGTGTGTGTAGGTGTGTGTGTGTGTGTGTGTAGGTGTGTGTGTAGGTGTGTGTGTGTGTGTGTGTAGGTGTGTGTGTGTAGGTGTGTGTGTAGATGTGTGTGTGTAGGTGTGGCTGTGTGCAGGGTGTGTGTAATGGCAAATGTGTGTGTAGGTGTGTGTGTGTGTGTGTGTAGGTGTGTGTGTGTGTGTGTGTGTAGATGTGTGTGTGTGATGATTGTGTGTGTGTAGGTGTGTGTGTGTGTGTAGATGTGTGTGTAGGTGTGTGTGTGTGTGTGTGTGTAGATGTGTGTGTAGAGTGTGTGTGTGTGTGTAGGTGTGTGTGTGTGTGTAGATGTGTGCTGTCGTATGCATGTGTGTGTAGATATGTACAGGTGTGTGTGTGTGTGTGTGTGTGTGTGTATGTGTGTGTGTGTGTGTGCATGTGTGTGTGTGTGTGTGTGTGTGTAGGTGTGTGTGTGTGTGTGTGTGTGTGTGTGTAGGTGTGTGTGTGTGTGTGTGTGTGTGTGTGTGTGTGTGTGTGTGTGTGTGTGTGTGTGTGCTGCTAGTGGAAGTGCCTGCTAACAAAAGCACTTGAGGAGAACAAAGGAGGAGGGACGCTGAGGAAATGAGTCAGTTTCTGTTTGTGAAGCACAGAAGAATCAAACTGAACCAAGCTGATCTTTTTCTGCAGCTTCAGGGTTTTTGTTTCTTTTCCGACTGTTCATCATGAAGCTGCAGCACATTGTGCGTCTCTTCATGGTTACACAATGATCAAAGGCTGGCCTTCTGCATGTGATCACATCCTCTGCAGTAACTTGTTTGTGAAACATGTCATGGTGTCTGATGGTGAAGAGACGCCGTTTCAGATGTGATGGATGTGAATGCGGCTGCAGAGGACTGCAGATGTTTGAACAGCTGGGATTGGATCAGTCTGAGAACTGCTTCATGGATGGAGACTCATGAATCTGAAAGGAGGTTTCTGCAGCTCCTTGATGATTCATGGACCTCGCCGTGTCGTTGTGACGCTTTTGGATTATCAGTCTTTGTTTTTCAGAAAGTGGGTCAGATGTGACTTTGGTTTCCATCAGAACTGTCACAACACAATAACACAACACAATAACACAACACAATAACACAACACAATAACACAATAACACGATGACACAACACAATAACACAACACAACAACACAATAACACAACAACACAATATCACAACACAATAACACAACACAATAACACAACACGATAACACAACACAATAACACAACACAATAACACAACACAATGACACAATAACACAACACAATAACACGATAACACAACACAATAACACGATAACACAACACAATAACACAATAACACCACACAATAACAAAACACGATAACACAACACAATAACACCACACAATAACACAACACAATAACACCACACAATAACACCACACAATAACACAACACAATGACACGATAACACAACACAATGACACAACACAATACACAACACAATAACACAACACAATGACACAACACAATAACACAACACAATAACACAACACAATAACACAACACAATAACACAACACAATAACACCACACAATAACACAACACAATAACACAACGCTGGACACAAATGGCCCAGAATTACACATTTAATGGTCCTAATTGATCGTTTTAGGTTTTCAGGATTTAGACTCGATAATTGGTTGAAAAGGAAGTTCTTCTTTTTCTTTCCTCAAAAATAAAAGCAAATGTTTGTCAATCTATCTGTTCTCATCCTCCCAGATCATTTAGTTTTGGACTCCAGTTTCTGTCTATTACTGGTTATTATTGTTATGACCATATAGATTATTGTTGTTGCATTTATTGTTACAGGATCTTAATGTTAGTGACCTTGAATTCACTTAATACACATATTTCTCTGACCTTCTTTTCCTTGATTTGATTCCTGATCTTCTTCTTTCATTTTCATCTTTTTCTCGGCTCCTTTTTCATTCTGAAACTTTCTTAACCGTCTCACATTTTTGTGTCTCTTCTTCCTTTCTCCGTCTCCTCCCCCAACGTCTCCCTCTTCATCTTCTGACTTCAGTTTCCTCCTCTTTCTCATCTTCTTCCCCTCATGACCTTCTTCCATGTTTGGGTTCCTCTTTTTCTTTTTCTTCTTGTTCTTTTTAAATCATTTTTCGTTTTTTCTCCTTTTTGTCTCTTATTTTGGTACTTTTCCTGTTTTCTCTTCTCTGTGGTCCATGTCTTCCTCTTCATCTTCTGCTCCTTCTGGAGTTGTTTATCGTCCTGATGGAGAGTCTTCCTCCTCCTCCTCCTCCTCCTCCTCCTCCTCCTCCTCCTCCTGTGCTGTTAAAGCAGACCTGTGCTGTTGTGTGTGTGGGGGGGTTCTGTAGAACAGAGCCGTGGTCATAAATGACTCTGCAGCCCGTAGACCGGAAAAGCTCCTCTTGTTCAGTAAGTGCTGTGAAAAAGGTCATCTTGTCGGTAATCTGTCAGCCTTAAACAGGAGAATCTGGAAGGAGACACTTATTAGGTGTTTACAGCCCCCTTATCTGGGTGGGGGTGGGGGGCTGAGATTTGCAGCCAGTTTAGCAGCTCCGCCTACACTCCTATAAAAGGCTCTGGGGGGTGTCGGCCCGTTTCACAGAGGACCAATCACAGCGCAGGGCAGAACTTTCACTGTCACTCCCTCATCTGTTCGGCCTCGAATCTGACAGGAAGTGCAGCGCAGAGGGGGCGGGGCCTTAAAGGTCCTCCCTGTGAAGACGGCTGTTTGTGTCAGCTGTCCTCTCAGGGAGGGGTCATCTGTGTGAGGGGCAGCTGAAGATCCACCAGAGGAAACATCTGGACCAGAATCCAGCCTGAAATCATGCTGGGTTTAAAAACTCCCCCAAGTGTGAGAGATAAATGATGATGAGGAGCAAGGATGAAGAGCCTCCTTCATGCAGGAGGTTGTGGGGAGTCCAGGTCAAAGTTCAGACCTGAAACGTCTTCTTGTTTTTGGATCTTTAACATCCTGTCATGCTTGAACCTCTACTCCAGTGCTAAACTACAGTCTATCGTAGACACCAGGCTGTTTAGAACTGACCTTTATCGTCTCAGAGGTTTAATCATCTTTATAAAAACCATCTGTTTGTTCAGAACCTGCATCTCCTGTAGTCTTTGTGTAAAATCATCTTCAGTTTTTCTGAATAATGTGATGAATATGTAGAGAAACGTCCAATCAGGTGAGACGATGAATCACTTTAACCTCTAGGAGCCTTTGTGGTGACGTGGATGGGAGGTCCTGGTCCACGTCACACGGTCTTAGTCCAGCAGAATGAACTGCTGTGGTGACAGAAGCCACAAAGTGACGTCCCTGCATGAGGACGGCACGCCTGAGGAAACTAAATGTTAAACAGATGCGGTCGTTCCGAACCCACCTGAATGCAGCACCGTGCTTGAACATTTCCAGTCAGCTGAGGTTTGGGAGGCGCCGGCCTGAATGTGCGAGGACCGTTCTACCTGCCCCCCCCTGAAGGACATGGGGTAGTTCCTGCTGCTCCCAGAGTTTGGAAAAGAGCAGCAGAAACACAGCGGAGACGCTTTGACTTCATTCAAACATTAAAGCTGCACATCAACGTCCAGAACGCCATAATGAAAACACCAACAGGTCAAAGGTCGTACTCTAGTGCAGATACTGAATGCATGGCGTCTTTAACAAGTGTCCTCTAGAGTGTTCAAATGTAAAGAGCTGGTGTCTGGAGAGACATGGAGAGACATTTATCAGCTTTTATTGGCCTCGGCTCTGAAGAAGATCAGCTCCCAACGAGCTGAAACGGTTCTCTGCAGGAAGGAGGAGGCTGCTGCACGTGATGGCTTTCTGTTCCAGAAGACTATTTAATGTGACTGCTGCTAATGCCTGTTTATTTTCATGAGACAAAGAGATATTTATGGAGTTTTGTTTGGATTTGCAGCAAATGTCACTTTACTTTTTGATTTTAAAATCTGTCAGCTGCTTCTCTGTTCATCATCCCTTCTTCCAGGATTTGGATTTTGAAACAGAACAGACGTTGACTGAGTTCTCCTCTGACACGAAGCATTTGTCTTGTTCAGTTTCATGTTTCAAAAGAATATTAAGACCAGGCAGCAGTGGATGCACTTTATTGTTTTACACCAACTCAAAGCTGTAAAGGTTTAGTTTCTTTGTTCTGCATTTGTGAATTTGAAATTATTTTTACATATTTGACTTAGCATGAAATGACACTATAGTGCTATGAAGCTAAATGTTTCACTTAAAGCCGTTGCCATGGTGATTTTTGCAGGTCATTGTCTTTATCTTTAGCTCAACAAACAGCTCTTCAGCATTTGCAGCTTTTATTTTGTAATGTTACACAAATAATTGTCTCTGTAACACACATTTAAACCTGCCCCCCTGTGCTTGGATAGGAAGGAGCCCCCCAGCTATATAAACTAAAGACCAATAAAGGATAATCTGAGGTGGATAACTGTTGGCTTAAAGTTTCCTGAAGTTTAAAGGAAACAGAATCAGTTTGGCACATGTGGGTTTTTTATAAAGTAACTGTAACTAAAGTAACTGTAACTGAAGTACCTGTAACTAAAGTAACTGTAACTGAAGTACCTACCACAGAGGTGAAGCGCGGTCCTGCATGTTCTCCATGTCATGGTCATTAATCCTGACGATGGCCGTGAAGCTAAACCTGGACATTTAAAGTTTGACACTTTTTTGACAAGTGAAACATGGAAAGCAGGTCAATCTTTCAGGTCTTTCTTGTAGAACAAAAATCCCCTTTTTTATTCAGGAAAAACACAGAATTGTCCCAAAATCCTTCATGATTTTAGTGCAGCAGGTTACAGTTGATCTGCAGGATTTTAAGTGAAAGTGATCTGGAAGCAGCCTCTCACCTGTCAGGGGGGGGGGGTCCTCATCACATTGGGACTGTAATGGCTTCATAAGGAGTTCAGCATTGATTCTCCATCTGGGTCTCACTCAGAGGCGTTGGGTTACCTCCGTCTTGCTGCTGCTGCAGATGTTTCCAGCAGGAATGTTTGGTTTCTGTGTTCTGGACTGACAGCGGATCTCCTGGGAGCAGAACGTGAAAGGTGATCCCAGCCGTGGGCGTCTCTGGCGTGCATTAGGGCCCGTTAATGGCGATGCCAAGCGGCAGGCTTTGGAGACGGGGGCTGTTTACGCTGGGTAATGGCTGTGGGTGTGGCAGACGAGTCATAAATGCTAAGAGCTGGCCGGTGGGAGCAGACAGAAGCCGCTTGGAGGAGCAGCCTTCATGTCTGTGGATACCTGTCGAGATGATGTTTGAGCATCAGATGGGGTCGCCGCTGGGCCTTTACAGGAAACCCTCCAGGGTGGAGACTGCCAAACGATTTTGGAGGGTGAGTGGGTCCTTCTTGGTTTGTTTCCTGAGTAAAATGTGGCATTTGGAGCAGGTCTGTGTACATGCATGTAGGAAGCCTCAGGGATCATTGGAGAGGAAGAGCAGGTTATCAGTGCTTCAGATCGTTGCTGTACTTGTTCCTTAAAACCCTGTCAAGTCTCGTTCAAAAGAAAGTCATCTGAAGAAGACCTGTCCTTATCGCTGCCAGCCAATCAGATGGAGTCGGTAACAGACCAACTTCTGGTCCCTTTGATAACACGTCCTCAGTGACAGTTATCCCTCATATTGAGCTTACATTGAAAAGCAGGCGACTCCAAAGTTAGTCCGTCTCTTTAAAGGTTATCCCAGGGGAAGGGAGAACCTAATGAAAGTCAGTGCTGGCTGGAGGTTTGAGGGAAATGCTGCAGACGGTGTTTGAAGCACCGCTGGAGCCGGTCAATATTGCATTCCCCCAGGACGGTGGCTTTAAAAGGGTGAAGATAGACTTTCTGCTGGCACTCGAGTGCTGAATACAGATAGAGGAAGCTCTCACAGTCATCTCCTCAGAATCAAATCTGGGGCTCTGATCCTCATCATCTCCTGGTCTTTGCTCTCTTTCCTTTCTTCTTCTTTCGTCTGACTTCTTTTTGATACCCTGAAGACCCCCCCCCCCACCACCACTCATCCTGTGCTCTCGCTAGACCCTCCTATTGAACACGTCGACCTTTACTCTTCTGATTTGATTTGTGGCGTGCAGCCCTGCCCCCCCGGACTGAGCGGTGTCAGGTGTCCGTCATGGCTCAGGCCTCTTTAGCAGCTCTTAGCTCTGCACAGATGACAGAACTGCAAAGAGCTCCGAGCCGTCTGCTTTTCTGAAGCTGTGAATCAGGCAGCTTCCCAGCGAAACAACACCCCCCTGCCCCCCCCAGAAAGATGCCAGCGAACCTCCGTGGAGGACGGAAGGGAAGAGACTGGAGAAATGAAGACGTGTTTAGAGTCTTAAGGAGTTCCTCCTCTGATCGTCTCAGCCTGGACGTCCATCGTTAGACTCAATGACCTCATGACCTAACGATGAATGGCAGCCATTGGTCGTGATGTCTACATTCTTCTAAAAAAGCCTTTTTAAGGTGTCAAACCTTTTCCTTATGACTGTTATTGGACGGTTTTCACTGACGCCTCTTTGGATTCACAGGGTTGAGTCCAGTGCCCGCATCCACTGCACCACAGCCTTGGAGTGTTTGTTTGCTGTGGTTATGACTCTTCTGTTCGTTGGAGTCTGAGCGCTGATATGACATGAGTTTCCATCCGTCATGTTCTGCTCTCAGGGTCATCCCAGCGTATTGATTTTGGAGTTTGACACATTTCTCGCTCGTCATCACGCCGTACCCTTCACAGGCCGTTAGCCTTGGTTCCCTGCAGGAGTTTTCTTCTCTGGCCTTGCAGATGTCTGCTCACTGCATCAAACACCGTCTTGATGTGTTGGGCTAAAGAGCGTTTTGTGTTCAATAGTTTGTTAGAGGACGCACTCGCCCGTTTGTGCTCTGACTGCAGTTAACTCAGTTTCACTCAGATTAAGCTTTAAGGTTCAGCATTTCAAATGCAAAATGAAAACTATTCTCATTAGCTTCTATTAGGAGGGCTTCAGCAGCAGAATGCTTCCAGGTGAAAGGATGAATCTGATCCTGGAATCCTCATCTCACTAAACTCCTGAGCATTCTGCCTGCAGTCTTCCTCTATTCTTGTCCAAAGTTGTGTTGCATTAATGGGAACTGGGAGTTAGACAGAAATTCTGGGCTTTTATTTTGAAGGGTTGGTTTTATTTGGAAAGGGAACAAAACTCTGTGTTCGTGATTGTAATGTTTCCTGCCTAACCCATCATTCTGGATGTGTCCCAGCACAAGCTGTGGTTGTGAAAAAGGAATAAACCATCATCAGCAACAGGACCTCCAGTGTGTCAAAGGTTAAAACCAGGAAGTCCCTCTGAACATCTGGCAGTGGCGTGAGCTGTTGTTGGTTTGTTCCAAGTTGTGTGTCATCAGTAGGAGATGCTGTTGGTTCACACTGGCAGACATGGAGCTCTGGGCCTGTTCTCTGGAGGAGGCTGGGATGTGCAGCAGAATGAACCGTGTCATGACTGGCGGGGGGGGGGCCTCCCTGAACTGTCTTTGTGTGGATGATTGTGCTGCGTGTTTCCTGCTCTGTTTGTGTTGTTGCTTATTTGTGTTTTGCCTTTGACTGTTTTCTCTTCCTCTCTGGAAACTGCAGTTACTATGGGGGGGGGGGGGGGGGGGGAAAAGGTTGAATTTGAGGCTCCTTTCATGGCTCATTTGGTTTGATCCTGAACTTCATGATGAGTGAACACACTACAGAGATTCAGGGCGCAGGTGGGGCTCAGACTTTTGTAGTCGCCTGGCGTTGGAGGGGTCACGGGCTTTAGTCAGACAAAGGACAGCAATCCTCTTTCAGAGGATCCACATTTCCCTCATTTGCATTTGCAGCCTGTATTTTTTGTGTATATCTCCTCCCAGACGTGTGTCATGTGTGTCATGTGTGTCATGTGTGTCATGTGTGTCATGTGTGCGAGGCCACCCTCTGCATGTGTGTACATGTATATGTAACGTGATGGCAGTAAAGTGTGGAGCGGTGCGGCGTGTTCTTGTCTGTTCCATCAGCTCATAAAGCAGGAACAATACCTTCACCTCATTGATCAACACGTCCTTTCATCCCCACGCCGCCGTTCCTTCCCGTATCTCTGGGCTTTTGTCGCAGAACCGACAGGAAGATATATTCCGTGTGATTGTCAGAAACAGTGTTGAGTCAGACGGACTCATCACTGTAAAATTCTGTTTGGTGTGTTTTTCTAAAGCAAACTCGACTCTTATATTAGTAATAATGACATTCCTATGTCTGTTAGTCACTTAATTAAACAGTGAGACAGGAGAACATTTGCTGCTGTTTAATTGCATTATTGATTAGGCAACTAATGAGGCAACAGGCTCATTTTCCAGACAATGGTTTTATGAATCATGAGGCTGTTTGTCAGCTAGAATCTGATCTTTTTAAAAATAGATTAAACAAGCAAACAATGAACTGGTCTATAGAAGGCATGAAGATGCGGCCATCTTTAATGCTGACTGATGGTTTTTTTTTAACTTTCATTGTTCTCTAAAAGTGTTGGGAATGGTGTAGTTTGGAGAGGTGAGACAGGAACCGAACCTGTGATTTTCTAATCAGAGGTCAGCCGCTCTACCTCTGCACCACAGCAGGTAATGTTCTGTTCTTCTTTAACAAACCCTGATGGTTTGTTAAAATGGTTGTGGTTTTTTTGTAAAAATGGCCGCACACCTTAACCACCTGAAAACTCTTTTGCTCATTGTTGCCATGGAGACCAAACTTTAGTTGATGATCATGTGTCAGAATGTCATCGTTAACTGAAATTAGAAAAAGTTGGTACAAAACAAACAAATCCAAACATAGAGAAAGGCTCCATACGTTTAGACTCAGACAAACCGCCGCCATCGTTAGTCGCAGCGTGACGTTACCATGGCAACAGGAAATGCTGTAAGGTCCTTTGGGCTACTCGATACCCTCACAGTAATACCAGTTCCTGATGGTAATCTAAAACACCGCCTGTCCCATTTAAACAACCTCCTCTGATCACTAATGGTTACCGTGGAAACCAGGAAATGTGGAAAGACATCTTGTTGTGGAGTTTTGGAAAAAGTTATTTGAAGTCAGACAGGTCATAGCATCACGTGCACAAAAACGCTTATTTTCTGCTGTCAGAACATTTTGAACATTTCTGTTATTTTCTTCACGTCTCTGTTCTGACATCAGCTGACTTCAATTCAAAAGCTTTAAATAACGTTTTAACATAGAATTCTGACATTTAATAACACAAACAATCTTCTACCACAAAGTTCAATCCCAGGCTAAGAAAGATCTCAAACATGGAGGAGGTTTGTTCATGATAGGGGCTTGTGAAGAAACAAGTTATGAAAATGAATAGATGAGTTAAATACAACATTAACAAACATCTCAGGTAAATAAGGATGTTGACATAAACACCTCAAACTCTAGCTGAAGGAACCGAACAGAACCTGGTCTGGGATGGGGTCTGTCACCTTTCAAGGCTTTTCACGATGAGCTCGTCTATGGACTGGAGGGGAAAGTTTGAACCCCACCATGCGGTCTTTGCTTGTCCCTCAGAGCGTCTCTGCAGGCTCCGCCCACTCTGTTTATCCGTTTACTGAACAACACTGCCATCATCAATCATCTTCCAGTCGATGCTCGCTGTTGTCCTTTTTCTTCCTTTGGGCCATAACTCATCTAATACGGCTCCTACAAATAATGTAGACATGTAATTTATGGCCCACTCAGACATGGTGCTTTATGGTTCATACAATATTCATCCTCATTGTGCATTCAAGCTCGTTCTCAGGTTATGGTCAGATTAGAGGACCCAGTGGGTACGATGGTGTCTGTGGGTATTGATGGAGCTATAATGGGGAGGCAGACCTTTAAAGACTCGACCTTTCCCGTCGCTATCAGAATGTGTCTTTTTGTGCCTCCAGCATATCTTTTCTGTTCCGATGTCATGCATGAAATGACTGAGGGATGCTTTGAAGGGATTTATTTACATCTGCACAAACACCTTCATGGACTCCAGAGACCTCCCCCCTTTATGGACATTCACACTTTAGGGTGACGCCGAAGACTGGCATTCCTTCTGTTGAAGAAAGTTGAAAAGAAAAGCTTCATTCAGTGACCTCCTGACTATCTCTGGATAAATCCCTGAATTTACCAGTGGAAGCATCAAATTCTGGCGA
Organism: Oryzias sinensis; assembly: GCA_037389245.1. Lineage (NCBI taxonomy): Eukaryota > Metazoa > Chordata > Actinopteri > Beloniformes > Adrianichthyidae > Oryzias > Oryzias sinensis. Next base: position 437,355 of record CM074504.1, read on the forward strand.
TGAGGGTCAACTCCCACAGACACAAGTAACAGATAATGACTAACTTGTCCTTCACCAGGAATGAATGGACGACGCGAAAGTTCTAATAACGGACACCTTGAAGGGCAGTATCCACCTATTCCATGGTCACTCGAGAAAGAAATCTTATTTCTTTATATTTAAATCATTTTTCACAAGAAGTGGAGCATTTGATACATGGTGGTATACGTTGTCACGGTAACCTGCCCAGCGCTGTGCTGCAGCTGCTGTGTGAGGCCTAACCAGCAGAGGAACATGGTCTATCTGCTAAACGTCATGTTCAGTGATCCAAAGCTTCTTTTCAGAGGAAAGTTCTTCTCTTAGCGCTTGTTTTTGTCCCCATGACGAAACAAAAGTTTGTCCATCAGAAGTCTCCTAGATCGTTTTGATTGAAGAAACATCCTTCATGAACTTTGATCAATAAATGTGGATCAACAAACAAACTGTTTCTTCCAATAATTTAGAATAAAATGATCTATGAACACAGATTTACTCTGCAACCAACAATAAGGTCAACGAGACAGAAAGACAGACAAACTACTTCAAAGTCAAGTGTTGGTGTTGATGGTTGACAGACATCCTGTCATGTCCATCATAGAGACACTTGAAGGGCAGACATCCTGTCATGTCCATCATAGAGACATTTGAAGGGCAGACATCCTGTCATGTCCATCATAGAGACATTTGAAGGACAGACATCCTGTCATGTCCATCATAGAGACACTTTAAACACAAGGTTCAGGACTCTATCTGGACCAAATGAATACGGCCTAAATCTCCTGATGCAAATGTCGACCAGACTGAAGTGAAGGGAGATCCAGCAAACCTGAAACTGAGAAAGACAGATGGTCTGTAATCCAGAGTCTGTAGGGCATCTTACGGGTTGACGTGTGCTGGTTGGGATCTTCTGACCTCTGGGTCCTGTTGCCCTTCAGGATCCACTGCAGACTGGTTAGGACTCTGCAGCGGTTGGCCTTCCTGAACCACTTGGTTTCAGCCTGAAGCAGGAGCTTCCTGCATCAAATGAGATTTATTTCTCGGTTTGTAGGACACGCCTCCTCTCTGACCGTCAGTCCCCTGTGGTTCGTGGGTCAGGTAAAGATGGAGTCGTCCTGCAGAAGGACATCAGCTCTGAGAGGTCACTGCTCTCTGCAGCAGTTCTGTCTCCACACGGCAGAGCTTGAAGGTGTTTTCAAAGGCAGAGGGAATTTACCTCAGAGCAGGTCTGAGCATTGCCACCAGCGAATATTCAAGCTTTCCATTCCAGTTACAAGCAGAGTGACAGCAAAGTGAAAGGGGATTTCTGTGAGAACAGCATGGGCTGGGGGGGGGGGGGGGGGGGCTCCAGGTTGTAAACAGCGTTTGGTTTGTCCATTCAGCACACGGCCAGCAGTTCTGAAACCCCCAACTTTCCAAAGCTGGCGGACAGAAGACACAGCTTTAAAGTAAATGAGTTTGCTGTCACCGGGCTTTGGAAGTGACAGCTTAATGAAAACGAACCTGGCCGTGTCTGTGCTGCAGCGGCCGCTCATGAGACCTGGCCGTGCTGCGTGCTCGCTTTGGGAGTGATATTGCAGTGTCAAATGTTTGATGAGGTGGATGTCTGAGTGAAAAATTGGATCAGTGCAGCCCCCTTTATTATTCATGAGCAGAGTCTCTGGTCACTGCAGGGATATTTATTAGAGGGCAAGCGCTTCAACCTTTAAGCTAAAGCTCATTCAGCCTCGTTCAGACCGCTGGACCCAAAACGGGAGTCTGGCTTCATGTTCAACAGAAAGTACAGCTTAGAAGAACTCTGACATGAGAGGCTCAGGGTCTCGTTCTGGACTGATGATGATTTCATTTCTCAGATTAGCTCCGTATCTCTTAGTTCTGCTGTAATGCAGTTCTCCTGACTCCTGAGACGTTTTTCCAGCCTGATCAGAGGAATCTGCGTGGAAAGACATAAACGTTTATACCGTTTTATGCCACAATGAAAGACAAAAGCAAGGAAGTCAGAGGTTTGTACTGCAAACATGAGCTCTGACCAATCCACTGATGATACGGCAGCTTTACTCAGCTTTAGTCACTAAACTGACAGTTAGACACCAGAACTAGAGCAAACGTCATAAGAAAACTTTGAACTTGATAGGAATGTATTAGTCTGATTATATGCTGATGTTTTATTTAGACATAAATCCAAAGATGAAGGTTGACATGTTATCAGCCATGAACGTGCAGGTATAGTCATTTGTTCAGATCATCCATAATGACTCACTGAGGACAACCAGGGAGGGACGTCTGCTGGGAAGACTGTCCACAAAAAAATCATGAAGTCCTCTGAAGCCAACAAGTTTGATCATGACAGGGAATTCATGTCCAGTCTTTCACCTCACTCTGGTTTCATGCGCCCCACTGCGTGTCTCCTTACTTCCTTTAGGTCTGGGTGACGTAGCAGCTGACAGTTTGGAGGTCCGTCTGTTTGGAAACATGAAAAAAGGTGTTGATGTGACGCCACATTTATCAGGATTTCACATCCGTTTGGTTTGATGACAAATGCTTTCAGGTTTTCTTTCAGCTCAGTCTCAGACATTCCTTTGTGAAATGCTTCTCTGGATCATGTTGGGATCATTTAGTCGTTCAAAGTGAGTTTCAGATCCATGGGTTGTACTGCATCTCTGACATGAGCGTGAAGCTGCTTCCGTTTCTTTGCTTCACTCTGTGGACACTGATGAAGACTTCCCATGTCTTCCTCATTAGTGAGCTGGAACAGACTTCAGGAACAGTAATCACAAGAGATTAGAAGACTTAGGGACAGCATTGTTAATATTTAAAGAGCACCAGGAATGCATTTGTTTAAAGCTTATCTGCACTGTCAGATTGGCCCCAATCCTCTCCTTGTATGCATGACCGGTGTAACCACCGGAGCAGCCGATTATGCTTTGATGGGATGGTTTTATCCTTTGGTGTAGAAGTCCAGGAACATGAGTGAAGTCCATCCATCTTCTTCCACTCATCCAGGACCGGGTCGCGGGGGCAGCAGTCTAAGCAAAGACTTCCCTCGCCCCGGCCACTTCCTCTAGCTCCTTTGGGGGGACCCCGAGGCATTCCCAGGCCAGCTAAAAGACCTGGTCTCTCCACCATGTCCTGGTTCTTCCCAGGAGTCTCCATCCAGTGGGAAACCACTAGAACACCTCCCCAGGGAGGCGTCTAGGAGACATCTGGACCAGATGCCGCCTCACCTGGCTCCTCTGGATGTGGAGGAGAAGCGTTTCTACTCCGAGCTCTCCATGGGTGAACAAACTCCTCCCCCTTCCTCTCAGGGAGCGTCCAGCCAGCATCCTTTAGTTCGACAGCCACCCCCTGAGGTTTACTGGGCCAGGCAGAGTCGTGGGCCGTCGGCCTTGATGTCCAGTTGGCTCGGCTCTGTTTCTGGGTGGGATCTGTTGTTTCAGGGCTCAGAAAGCTGCTTCTGCTGCTGTGGTGGAGCAACGTCTCTTATGTTTTATCTGGGAGGCTGACTTTGCTGCAGCGTGAAACAGAACTAGTTTGGGCCAATAACTGCAGGAGGCGATAAGAACCGAGCTCAGACTGGGTCTGAACTCCAGGGACGCTGCTGCCCAATGGGATCTAAAGGGTTAAAGTCAATAGACAGATGGAAGTTTCTCCTCCACGCCGGTTGATCCGGAAGAGAGACTAAAGCAATTAATAAGTGTTTTCATTTTTGAGGGTTGCAAAATACAAACTGTTCTGCTGTACAGACAACTGAGCAGCATGTTGGGTGTAAATGAAATGTCTTTCACTCTACAAGGAGGTTTTATTTGGTTTGAAACAAATAAAATGATGAAACACTCAAAACTGAAACATAAATCCTTTTTCATTTACATTTTCTGAGACAAATGTCTGCACTAGGATAAGATGGAAATGAGTGCTGCATTAAAGGAAGACTTTAACGAGCTGCGGCGTGAAGCAGATTGACAGGAAGCAGCACAACAGGAGAGCGGCGTGAAGAAAGACGAGAGCGGATTAGAAGCTGCTTGAAGGAGGCTCGCCAGCCTGAAGCGTGAAGAAATGTCTCCTTCTCTGCTGTGTCTGAAGTCTAGAACAAAAACGGACTTTTATAGGAAAAATGAAAACACAAATGAGCAGCCATACGACAAGAAGACAAAATAATGATGTCACAGACGGTCAAACAGCGCTGAAGGTCAGAAGTGTACCCAGGTTTGAAAAAGTTCTGTGGAATTTCCAACAAGTCATTTTTGGTTTTTTACCGTGAATTTCCTCGGGCATAAACAGTTTTCACTCATTTGCTTCAAAGTGTCAGGACATTAAGCATGTTCTGGACGTGTAGCAACAGGAAGTCCTCTGGTAATGATGGTCTCATGGATCGCCTCAAGCTCAAGACCTTTTTAAACCTTCTTCACTCACCAGAGTAAACAGAACCAGTGGGGGTGCAGATCCAGGGGGGGTGCAGAACCAGTGTGGGTGCAGAACCAGTGGGGGTGCAGCAGCTTATCACGTTTCTGTTAAACATCCTGGTACCTGGTGAGGCATCCGCACCCAAAGTGGGAGTGGCCTAAAGTGGTCTTGGTCCTGTCTTTGTCTTGAAATAGTTTAGTCTCAGTGATGTTCTGGTCTGCATTGGTCTGGTTCTGGTCTGGTTTCTGGTCTGGTTTGGTCTGGTTCTGGTGTGCATTGGTCTGGTTCGGGTCTGGTTCTGGTCTGGGTGTTCATGGTTCAGAATCAGCTTCTGACAGCTGATCAGTAAAGTGTCCAGGATGACCTCTAATGACCTTACAGGAGCCCCCACCCCTAGTTGAGGTGCTGTCCTCTGCAGCTCGGTTCTGGGAAAGTCTGTGTGGTTTCATGATCAGAACTGAACATTGATCATGTTTCCTGCTGGTTTAGTGTTTGTCTCATTCCTTCAGTTTGTTGAAGTTTATTCAAAGACATTTTCAACTATTTGCTTGTCTTTTTGTCCCATAATTTCCGGTTTGTTTTTAAAGCAGTTCACAAGTTCCTTTTGTTTTCTGGGGGTAGTCGATTATTCCTAGTCTTGTCCCAGAGAGTTCCTCATTTTCTGGTTTTTGGTTGCAGTGTCTCTGCATCCATCATGTATTATCCAGTAAAGTTCCCAGAAGAAAAGCTCAGTCTTTGGCTGGCACCCCTCCCAACAGACACCCACCCACCCCCTGTCCACCATCAGATCAGGTTTTTCGTGTTTCATTTTTTGGAGGCAGAATCAGGCTGCAGCACTGCACCTTGTATCAAACCACAAACCCTTCCATCCTCTTCTCTATTCCTGCTTGTTTGTCTGAAGTGTGAACTCACGGTTCAACTTCTAGCTAGCAACTAATGGTGGAGCTCAGCGGGACGTGGCGCCGGCTCACGAGTCCCCGTGGATGCTTTGATCAGTCAACCGTGCTCTGTTTTGATTTCCCTTTGATTTGACAATCTGGGCGCCAACCCCCCCTCAGCAGTATGAGGGGGGGGTTGGTATTTCCAGGACTCTGAGCTCGCCGCAGAGCGAGGAGCATCCACATCGCGCGCCACCGCTGTCACTTTTCGTGATTTTAGTTTTCTGATTCTGACTTTCAGTCCCCCATGATGGTGTGGCCGTCAGGTGGGACGTGTGATTCGGCGACATCTCTGAGGATGACTTGAGGCTCAGCAGCAAGTGAAGAAGGTGACAGTTTTATAATCAGAGCCTCTTCTTCCTCTGTTGACCTTCATCTGGTATCAAACTGTTCCATCCGTCACTTAAAGAAGGCTTCAATCATGTTATAGAGGGATCTAACAAATAAAAGTTATTATTATTATTATTATTATTATAATAATTAACATTATTATTATTATTATCATCATTATTATCATTATTATTATTAACATTATTATTATTATCCTTATTATTATCATTATCATTATTATTATTATTATTATCATCATTATCATCTAAAACAGAACATCTTTCCATCTTACAGACAGTTCTTTCTACATTCTACTCATATTTCATAGGAAACAGCTGCTTTGTGTTAAAAAAGTTCAAGGTGTGAAGATAACAATTCGTTCAAATTAACTTTATTTGGTGCTTAAATTCACAACAACAGTCGATCCTGATGAATAGTATCGAGTAATTGAAAAAGTTGTATGAAATCAAAAGGATCATGATTATAGAATTCAATAGGAAATACTAAAATGAACAACAAACTGGCTAAACTAAACTGTCATCTCTTGTAGACCAGGGTGTCAAACATAAATCGCGGGCACGTATCTAAAGCCCGCCAGGTGAACAGTCGGCCACACATGAAGAGCATAAATCATAAACATGTTTAAAAAAGAAAGCACGTTTGTAGTCCATTCCTGTGGCGGGTTATGATTTTTTTTTAAAGAAATAAACGAAATGCGCAATTCTGCCACTAGGAGAAGCAAAGAAAAGCAAAACAGGTGAAACATCATATGTTTGCGCGTGCCAAAGGTGAAACCTAACAGCTCTGCTTCTGAAGAAGATGCTGTTTGTTTCCCTGCGAGCCTCAAGGCTGTTGTGTTGCTAAAAGTTTATTATTAAAAGTTTGAGTTTATTATCGGGATTGCTTCAGTGTCAGATGTAAAATATTAAGTCAGTACAAAACTGAATAGACCTTTTTCTGTTAAGAGAATTCTGCATAATTGAGATCCAGTGGCCTCTGTGAATAGATGTGTAATAATAAGTGATCAGGCTATGGTGGTTGAAGACATTTTTTCAACTGAGTAAAACAAAAACAAAGATGTTATTTTGTTTTTGAGACCAGTCAGGTTGAATGTGGCCCCCGAACCAAATGAGTTTGACACCCCTGCCTTAGACCCTTCTCTGTCAGGAAAAACTCCTAAAAAAATAGATTCTGGAAAAAACAAAGAAACCTCAGAGCCCACATGAAGGAGGGATCCTCCCCCAGGACAGACAGGCCATTTGCAGAACTCTTAGAAGAATTAGTATCTAACCCTACAACTAATATTTAACTCAATAATAACGGAGAAGTCTTTCTAACCAAACTCTCTGTGTCTGAATAAACTCCTCTTCCTCATCACCAGAACCTGGACGATCGTTTTACAGACATACCTCAAACTTAGTTTCTGATTTAAAGGAACATGAAGCTTAAATCTGTCCTCTTCACCTCCATCTTTATTTTTCTCTTTTATTTCTTTCTTTTTTTTCACCTCCATCACTGTGTCCATACACTTCTTCCTGGATTAACCGTCTCCTAATCTTAGGAATATTTTGTGTTTTACCAATCGTGTTTAGTGTAATCTGGGCTTTCATGTTTGCCGTCTGCCTCCTGGATGAAGTTTTTCAGTTTGTGGTCTTGGTTGTACAGTTGGTTTTATCTTGACTTTCAGCTGCTTTAAGTCAAACATATAATGTCATCTCCACGTCTTTATTAGCCCAGGGTGGGATTATGAAGCCCCTTTGCCCCAGAAGAGTCCCGATAAGTGCATAGAACGCCAGTAGGACTGTGTCTACTGCAATAATCTGCTGCATCAATAATCCTTTGTTTAGTCAGATTCACTCCTGCCCTCACAAACTCCTTCTCCCCGTCACGAGCACCAATCTGCCCGCCAGCGCCCATACGATTGGCAGACTGCCTGTACTCGCCAACGCTTTTTCAAGTCCGTCCGTGAACGTTTTTGCCTGGCTGATCGAAATTCCCTCTGCTGCTATGTGTCCCTCGCGGGGAACAATGGAAGGTCAAGCCGTCCACCTCAGGCAATCGAGCAGCTGGCTTCCCGCTTGATAGGAAAATGAATAGTATTATATAAAAGAGATGGAAAAAGACGGGCGGACAGACAGAGAGCTGCTGTGGCGGGCAGGAGTCCCTCCATTTACCAGATATAAGTGGCACCTGCTGCAAACAAAGCTGCTTATTATGTTCAATTACATTGTGGAAACTGCTCAGCAATTACCCATCAAAGTGAGGATGACTTCAGACCAAAACTGGCCCCCCAGCGGCAGACGTGACAGCCGAAGGCGCAGCAGGAAGCTCGTCTGTTATTGGTCCATCTGAGATGTGGAGCGGTCACTTCAGAGACCTTTATGTCCAGGAGAACCTACAGAAATACCAGCTTCCCCCAGCCCTCTGCCCCCCAGCTCTCTGCCCTCTCTGCCCCACCCTCTGTCCCACCTCTACTGCCCCAGCCCTCTGACCCCACCCTCTGCTCCCCCACCCTCAGCCCCCCACCCCTCTGTCGGTGTGTGTGTGTATCCGTGTTTGTCCCTGTGTGTGTGTGTCCGTGTGTGTGTGTGTGTGTGTCCCTGTGTGTGTGTGTGGCCAATGTGTGGGCGACAGAAACCATTTGGATGCATGACAACAGATTGGGGAAGACATGTGACAATGTGTGATAGTGGGTGTGTACTGCTGGGCAGTGTGCGTGGTGAATCGTGCTGGCAGCAGAGAGGCAGGAGGGCGTGATATGGCGTGGCGATGTGACAGTGATGAATCGGGTGTGTGTGTGTATCGTGTGTATGTATGTGTGTGTGTGTGTGTGTGTCATTGTGTGTGTGTGTGTGTGTCTGTGTGTATGTGTCCCTGTGTGTGTGTGTGTTTATCCATGTGTGTGTGTCTGCCTATCCGTGTGTGTGTGTGTCCCCGTGTGTGTCTGTGTGTATGTGTCCTGTGTGTGTGTGTGTGTAATGTGAATCCGTGTGTGTGTGTGTGTATCCGTGTGTGTGTATGTGTGTGTGTGTGTGTTTGTGTGTGTGTGTGTGTGTCCGTGTGTGTCTGTGTCTGTGTGTGTGGTGTGTGTGTGTGTGTGTGTGTGAATCCGTCTGTGTGTGTGTGTGTGTGTGCGTGTGTGTGTGTGTGTGCGTGTGTGTGTGTGTGCGTGTGTGTGCGTGTGTGCGTGCGTGTGTGTGTGTGTGTGTGTGTGTGCGTGTGTGTGTGTCCCTGTGTGTGTGTGTGTGTCCCTGTGTGTGTGTGTGTGTGTGTGTGCGTGTGTGTGTGTGTGTGTGTGTGCGCTGCATACTAGACAGACGTGCTGATCTTTAGCAGGAATCTGCTCCATTCAGGTTATTTGGTTTGTCTTTGTCAAACACCCCCCTCCCCCCCGCCTGCTTATCTTGTGTCTTTAGAGAGAGAAGTTTTAATGAGTTATCTTATTGCCTGCTTGGAGGAAGCCTCCCCCGCCAACCATCTCACCTTTAATATCTCCCACCCCCCCAGCTGCTCGTACCGGGACTCCTGCGCAGTCGGGCTGCATGTCTGCATTTTCCCTCCATAATTACTTCTGGAATCAGCAGCCGCTCTGAGATCATTCCTCTCATCTTCAGGGCGTTCCACGTCTGCGGAGCTACTTCCTGTCTGCTGGGGTCGTCTTTGCTTTAGCTGCAACGCATCCATCCAGGCTGGAACGCTAGGGAACGAGGAGAATGACTGCTGGAGGAGGGGCACCAGAATTTCTGTAAAAGCCCCCCCCACCGTTTTCAGCATTTATTGTGGTCCATTCTCCAACACTTCTGCCCTGTATAGGGGTATAAATCACCCCTTCCATGTGGCACATATCTATGACGCCCCGTCCTTCCTGGAGAAACGCCTCCAGCTTCTCCTTCCAGCAGGTGAAGGAGCACCGGCGGAGCCCGCTGCCCCCCCGGCCCCATTACAAACCCAAGGGCATAGCTAACAGCACCGCGGTCGGGGCAGTGATAAATTCACAGCTTTTCTGTGAGGAATGAAACCGGCATGGGGGGGAACAGGTGAGGGGGGAGAAGGAGAAACCTGTTTGATGAAAGGACGAGTGGCCCGCTGTGACAAATGTTCCTCTGGCTCCTGATTTATCACGGCAGCAGAACCGCCGACCCAGCGGACTTCTGGGTTGGGTGACAGACTTGACAATTCAAGAAGAAGAAGAAATGTTCTGGAGTCAGACCTCCACAGCCGTCCTCCTAGAACCGTACGTTCAGGTTCTTCTTGGATGTGAGGAGGCTGCACGTGTCTGTCCTGCAGGGTCGTGTTCTGTCGGACCGAAGCGGTGCTGTAGACTCTTCTGTGCCACAGTTCTGGTTCTGTCTCAGGCAGACGGCTGAGGCGCTCTGGCTGGTTCTCCACTGGTTACACTCTAAAAGACGCCTGTCACCACCTTAAAACCGCCTTATTCCAAACTCCACTGTGACCACGACCAAAGAGCTGTCTGAGGACACCACACCAGGCTGGAAGACTGAACCTGTGATTGGTTCTCATCTGGGGAGAAATTCTTACAAAACGGAGGAAGAACTGATGATGTGGAGAGATCTCTCTGACTGTTGGATGGTGACCTTTGACCTGGTCAGCTGAGACCAGCACTTCTTTGCATCTTCTGCTTCTCTGGGATGTCGTTGTGTTCTTGGACTCTTTGGTTTGTCGGGTAGCTGTAGGAACCAAACCTCAAGGTTGCATAGTCAGAACCAATCCCTCTGCCACCTCCATGTTTGACGCATTTTGATGAAACATCCTTCAGATCTGGTCATGACTTTTTTTACATCTTGATCCCGTGTGTGTGTAGGTGTGTGTCCCTGTGTGTGTGTGTGATCCTTTTTAAAGATCTAAATGTGACTTAAGGACCAAAAACATGAAGGTCTCCCATCCGCTTCAGCTTTGTGTTTGTCAGAAACAAAGAGTCTCGGTTGAAAACCATCGTTGAACAATGAAGTTAACATGCATGAAAAATGTCCCCTTTGGTTCAGTGGCGTTCAACCATTACAGCTTATGATCCCTGAAATAGTCCGGGACAACAGCTCCAGCAGATTGGGGGGGCAGACAGCTCTCCTCATGAAGACTGCAGCGCGGGTCATTAGGAGCTTGTGCGGCGACGCGCCGTCGCATTTCATGAAGCCTTTCTGCAGTGAACCGTCTCATCCATCATCAAGAAAACAAAACATGACGTCAAACGTCTCAGGATTTGGTCCATGGGTTTAAACAATGTGCTCACATTCCTGCCGTCACGACCCTCTAGCTGCTTTCAGTTGGTCAGAAATGTCTTCCTGGGACTTTAATGCTACGATTGTGAGTCAAGAGAGTCAAGATGGCCGCAGGTGTTGCAGGTGTGGTCACAGCTCTCCTTCTTTACACCTTGCTTATTGAGTTTATACCATCTACCGACGAGCTTTACCTCAAAAATACTTACGACAAGATTCAGCTACAACTTTCCATTCATGGAAAGATGCATTTCAGTAGAATGGACAAAGAAGACACAAACAACTATGTCAAGCCAAGCATTGGCTATGGGAAGCATCTGCTAGCTATGACTCTTGTTTATCCACCCATCTACCATAAGAAACGAAAAAACATCAAGAAAACTTCACGTCTACAATGGACTAATGCTCTTGTCATCACGATCTGTTTGACATTATCTGGAGACATACATCCATGCCCGGGACCGCGCCACGTCACACCGAGGGAAGGCCCCGCGGAGAAGCGCGCAACTACGGCCCTACTACCTGGTGTTGCTGCAGATTGGGCGCTGGGGAGCCTTGCTGGTACCGTGGTGGATCAGTACACGCTGGGTGCGCATGACGGAGCGGGTGTGCGGTGCGCCCTAGTTGGATGCCCTCGATCAAGCCGGCGGAGCGGCGTCTTCGCGGGACCATCGACTGGACCCGGAGTTTCGGCGGGGACTGGGGTGTATGCAAGATCAACGGAGCCCCAGACTTCTACTACCACGCTAAAGGAGCACGCTTCCAGCACCTCCACAGTGACGCGAAATGTAAACAGAAAACGGCTGAACCCAGGGATCGCAAAGAACAAGAAGTGGGCGGTGTTTCAAACTGTCAATCATTCGCGGACAGTGTGGGACCCTAAAGCCAAACCAAAGGGGATTCTAGGGGGACACCTGAACATAAGAAGCTTCCTTTCCAAAGGTGAGCAAATACAGCATCTGTTACTGGACTCAAACCTGGACTTTCTCTGTTTATCTGAATCCTGGCTCAATCAGAATTCCCCATCAGCAGCTCTGAATATTCCTGGTTATAACATCTACAGAAAAGACAGGGAGGGATCTAAAAAGGGGGGTGGAGTCTTGATTTACATAAAAAGCACATTGCAGTGCCACAAAATTCAATGGTCAAACCATGTTCAGTTGGAATGTTTGGGGCTCACAATCTCCCTTTCACCACAAATGTCATTTATCCTTGTTGTTATCTACAGACCTCCATCTGCAGATAACAGATTTTATGAACACTTTGAGAAGTTGTTAAAAGAAAGCAACTGTGACAAAGAAATTATTATCATGGGTGATTTCAACATTGACTGGGAGGACAAATCCTCAAGGAAAAAACTCAACCAAATCACTGACAGGTTTAATTTAACACAAGTCATCCGTGGCCCAACAAGAATAACTAAATCTACCATGACGCAAATTGATCTCATATTTACCAACAGACCAGAAAGAATTGCAAAATCATTTAACATGTTAACCGGTTTATCAGACCACAATTTAACTCTCCTCTCTAGAAAACTCACTAAAAAGCGTTTCCATTCTTGTGCTGGAGTCAAAGAAATTATTACAATACCTAAAAATAAATATCAAAACTTTGTAGATGAAGCCAATCAAATTCAGTGGGACAACATTTTACCATCAGTTGACACTGAAAATGATGGCAAACTATTCCTTAAAACACTTGAGAGAACAATTACTGAATTCACACAAAAAATCAAGCAGAAACCCTACAAAAACACGGTTCCATGGATGAACTCTGACATCATAAAACTCATGAAAGAACGAGACCAAGCCTTAAAAAAAGCAAATAAAACTAAATCAACCCATGACAGAGGTCTTTTTGCCATACTGAGAAATAAGGTGGTAAGATCATAAAGGAAAGCAAAAGCAGATTTCTTCCTCAAAATAATTGAAAAATCACATGGAAACTCTAAAATAATATGGAACCAGATAAGAAAAATGACAGGTGATCGCCCCAAAGAACAAAACATTCTAGAAATTAAAATAAACAGACAACTAACAAACAATGTTCAAGTCATAGCAGAGGCCTTTAACCATTATTTCATTGATTCTGTGGCCAACATAGCGAGCTGTTTCACACCTGTGGAAACCTACAATCTTTCAATAGACGCAAGCCAACCAACATTTAGTTTCACAAACATCACAGAATCTGATGTATCACAGACCATCAATTTACTCAAACCATCCAGATGTAAAGACATATTTGGCTTGGACACAGTGATGCTCAAAGACCTCTGTTCATCACTGACACGCCCAATTACCAAAATTATCAATCTATCCCTCTGACAAAAACATTCCCGAGCACTTGGAAACCAGCCATTGTCTCTCCCATTTTTAAGAGTGGAGACCTTCAATCCATGTCCAACTACAGACCCATTAGCATTCTTCCGACAGTGTCAAAAATTGCAGAAAAACTGGTAGCTAAACTAATTATAAACCACCTCGACACCACACTCTATTCTCTCCATCCTATGCAGTTTGGCTTTAGAGCCAATTACTCCACGGAGACCGCTACCTGTTTTTTCACTGAAAATATCAGGATTTTTCTGGACCGAGGGGGGGTTGTAGGTGCTGTTTTCCTGGATCTCAAGAAGGCTTTTGACACCGTTAATCACAAAATCTTACTGTCAAAATTATGCAATTTTAACTTTTCTTCTGATGCACTGCAATGGATTGACTCTTACCTCACTGACCGCTCCCAACTTGTCAAAGTCCAGTCATTTAAATCTGCAGCTCTCAGTCTGCCAACTGGTATTCCACAAGGATCAATTTTGGGACCTTTGCTATTTTCATTGTACATTAATGACCTTCCATCCAGTTGTCCTGATGTTTCTGTGCAGATGTATGCTGATGACACTGTAATATATGCTCATGGCAGTAATTCCTCTCAGGTGGCTGAGAAGCTCACCAATGCCATGGTTAGCATCACAGCTTGGTTGAAATATTCTTGTTTGCAGCTAAACACATCTAAAACTGTTGCAATGTTTTTTACCAAGTCCAATAATAATCTCACTGCTGAACCAGATGTTTTTGTTTCAGGAGAAAGGCTACAGATTGTATCAGAATATAAATATCTGGGTGTCCTACTGGATTCAAAGCTGTCTTTCAAATCACACATCAAAAGAGTCTGCAACAGAATCAAATTCAACCTCAGTAATTTTAGACACATTCGCCACCAGATGTCCACACAGTCAGCAAAAATGTACATGCACTCTATGATCTTCTCTCATATCACCTACTGTTTGCCTATCTGGTCACAGGCTTGTAATACATCTTTAAAACCTGTCCAAACATTATACAAACAAACTGTTAAAACCTTGGATAAAAAAACCCAACATATTTCACCATTGTACAATATTACAAAAACATGGTTTACTGAGTTGGGAAAACATGGTCACATTTTCAAATCTCTGTCTCATGTACAAAATCCTTCATGGCTTATCATCCCCTCCTCTTCACCAGTTTGTTAACATCCGGACAGCAGATCACAGCAGAACTCGGAGTGCAGTCAGAGGAGACTGGATCATTCCCTTCAGAAAAAGCGTTTTTGGTCAGACCGATTTTTCTGTTAGAGCTGCTACTGAGTGGAACTTCACACCTGTTACTGTCAGAAATAAAAACACATATCATTTATTCAAGACACAATTAAAGAAATGGCTCATTGACAATCAGAGCTGTCAACACTGAGTACATTTCCTCGCTACTGTCATGTCTTTTATGTCCACGTATGTTCTTACATTTTTCTGATTTTGGATTGTTTTATCACTAATTTGATTTTAGGTTAACTGCTTATTTTATTGAATGCATTGTTTAATATATGTAATGTTATGTAAATATGTAATTTTACTTTGATCTTTTAGGGTGATTTTTAACATCTTCCCAGGGACTGCAGATGAAAAATAGCCCTTTGGCTAACTCTGGCATATTGACAGAAATGTTTATTAATATGCGCTGTCCCCCTATTCAAATAAATGAATCTAACAAATGAGCTTAAACAGTCTGACTTTTTTAAGGAGATTCAGCTAAACTCATCATTTCAAATGCTTTTTTATTCCATTTTGTGAGTTTTTTGCACCACGATGGAGAATCTGGTGGACTGAAAAACACAGCCGGTCCACAGAAACTCAAAGATGGGTTTGTTGTTTTTAGTCATTTGGATTCAGTCAAAAATCGTGAAAATGTGTTTTCGGTTCCTCTCACAGCTGTATTCTTAGAGAACAGTCATGCCAGCAGTGGATGCAGTTTATTTTTCACAGTCAAAAGAGAACCTCTGGATGTAGCCGTCTTTATTAATGAAGCTTGTTTTGACACATAACTGCTTTCTCATATGGGGGGGGGGGTGTCTTAACTCTGCTTCTATGTAGATTGATAACCAGTTCTGAACATAGAACTTGATTTTCAAACTCCGTCCATCTGTCTGTTTGGTGCGTTAAGAGAACAGTCACTCCCCCCTTTGAAAGGTTTGGCCAATCACAAGGCAGCATTTGTTTCTGCTCAGAACTGACCAAATGCTGTTTGGGTCTTGATAGATTTCAGATTTTTTTTTATTTGTTTTTTTAAAAACTGCTTCCAGCTCAAATCGACAGCCATGCCGTCTCAGATGTGGCATTTTGAAAAGCCAAAGTGAGAAGAAGAAAACAACATCACTAAGTGAGTCAGAAAACCGTAATTATTCTTGAGGGTCATGCTGGTTTTTTCTCTACTCTTTCATTTGCTTCATTTTTCTAACCTTTCAATTTCTTCCTCATTAAAAACAAGAAGTTCCCTCTTGACACAACAGAAAATTACAGGTTTCTGCTCCCTGCTGTCATTTCTCAGTTAGAAAGCCATTCCCAGTCGACCACGTGAAAACTCTCAGAGGGTAAAAGCATCAGATGTTTTCTCAGGGCTGATGCACCATTTGTGTCAGCGATGCGTCGTTTTGCAGAGACTACAAAGGTTTGATTATTTACCAGCTGAAATTAAGCAGGAGCACACAGATGGTAAAGCTGTGATCTGGACGTGTGCCGCCGCTCTGCGTTCAGACCACAGCATTGACCTTTACCATCAGCACTAACAAATCTGCCCCAATAAAGCCCTCAAACATTATAAGAGTGTTTTATTATCAGTAAAGTTAACAGTAAAACCGACCATATGACTCCATAAACGGACCCAGCTGAATGTATTCAGGAGAAGCGTAATTCATTTAGTTTGATGGCAGAAAAAGCAGGCGGGTTTTCCTGGGATCAGAGGATCATTAGCAGATCCTCCAGTCAGGTTCTCCCACTGAACTCTGTGTTTTCCCATTTTCCTGTAAGCTTTCCCTCATTCCAAACTTCATTGTACTTTACAACACACTCCTGAGGAAACCTTTGAGAAAACAAAATGACAAAGTGATGCTGCAGAAGTCTGAGGCCAAACATCTGCATCTGCTGCTGTTGTTTTCCTGGTTTTTACTCTCAACATCAAACGTTTGTTGGTTTTTGTGGATCAGTCTTCAGCTCCAGAGAGACCAGGATGTTCTTCACAGTTCCCAGCTGAACAGTTTAAATTATTATTTAGCAAAGGCAGAGCCCCTGATTGGAGCCTTTTACTCTCCTGATTGTTGAATGTTGGCTTCAGCTCATCAGCTTGAAGGAGCACTTTAAACATCCACTTGTGAAGCGCAGTTCCTGAGAAGAGATGCTCAGAGAATCTGTCCTCTTGTTGTGTTTCTGCTTAACGAAGCCCATCGACAATAGAAACGCTCAAAGTAACAACAGAAACACACAAGGCCTTAGGCCAACATGTCTCTGTGAACTGACAGACACAAAACACCCAGATGGATTCAATCTGAAAGCAAACTGCCTTAAAAGTTGCTCCAAATGTCGCTTTTTGACAGATAAACAAGCAAACCTAAAGGTGAAGGATGTTGACGTTTCTCCTAACGGCACATGTTCTCTAATGAAACAGAAAGCATGGGTACCCCCCCCCCCCATTAAATGTTAAAGCCGCATAAATCTGGATTTAGTCTGCCCCCCCCCACTGAAAAACTGTCCTCCTCTCATCCACAGAAAGTCCTTGAATGCTGTAATTTCCCAGAGATGATGTGCTATTATAAAGAAAAGGCTGCAGTAACATCCATTCATAATGATGATGGGGGCCTGATGACATTTCAGGCCTATTCAGGATTGTTTCCTCCCAGCTTCTGCTCCCAGAGTCCAGCCAAAGGGGGGGGGAAGCCCATTGGGCCCATGCTTTTCCTTCCAGGTTCCCACTTCGCTTTGAAAGGAGTCCCAGTTGTGACAGTAAAATGCTCAGCTGGAGCTGTCCATTTACTGGTGCTGAAATCTATTTCAGCGCTGTTGGGCAGTTGATGGCTGTGGGTTCAGTACAGAGAGCTGTCCTTTTTCCTGGTGCTGAAATGTGTTAGCCTTGTGCTGGCTTTTTAGTGCGGCTCTAAATGTGTGAGCAGGTGCTGCTCTGGAAGTGTGTTGTTATCTGATGCCGAGCAGGAAGTTTTGCTGCTTGAAAGGGGGATGTTTCTCTGCATCAAGCCCTTATCATCCCTCTAAAAGCATAGCAGACGCCGTCATTGATCACATTTTTTCATGACAAATATGGGTTTGTCCCACTGGAATTCTTTTCTTTCCTTCTTTTCAAGAAAGAAATGTTCAGGCTTATCGTGTTTTTAGGGTATTTTAATATTTATAAGACAAAAGTTTGGCTCCCAGCATCTCAGAGCAAAACCTTTTTAATGAGCAAGCAGCTGCTGTTGTCATGACAATGAACCCTTTCAGAAACGTGATGATGTCCGCCTGACTTCTTTAAGAAAATGTTTAAATCATTTGTAACTCTGACTGAAAAGTGGGTCTGAAAGTAAAAACTAATTCATGTTTAACCCTTTACCGGAGCTTCACCATCTCAGTTTTACCCAAAATCTTCAACCATTTACACAACTGACAGAAATTCAACAGATCTTGAAGGCTGAGAAATCAGCAAAGACGCCGCTGAGTCACGTTGATCGTGTAAACGGTCAGAGTAACGGTACGTCAAAGAGTGTGTGTTGTTCAGGAGACATCTCCAGTGTTAAACGGTTAACATGGATGCCACTGACACAGACCTCTATAAAAACAGTGGTCCATCATTTAACTTCAGGGTCCGTTTGTCTGAATCCTGAGGACCATGACCTCCTCCTGAGAGTCCTGACTGACCTCCTCATGCTGAGGAGAATTCTGAGTTTGATGGACAGACGCGCTCCTTGGCCTGATGCTGAAAACAGGCCGTGATTGTGGAATCTGGCTGTGTTGGCATTTCACAGCTGAGTGGTGCGAAGGCGGATGAGTCATGGCTGGCGTGGAGCCCTGTGTGCCGACAGGAGGAAGCAGCGCATGCTGATGCATCCTCTGTGTGTGCCAGGCAGCATTCACGTGAGGAGGCATGGCGACGCTTCACAGCCTGAGAGGCGGAGCAGGAAGGGGAGGAGCTGCAGGAGAAGTAGCTTCTTCCCAATATTCATCTGCTCGCCATCAGACAACTGAGGAAAATGAGAGCGCTCAGCGTGATGCTGATGCAGCAGCGGTCTCTAAATGACATGAAACGCCTTCTGCAGTCGGTTCTTCTTCCTCCTGACCAAACTTCAAACCAGAAAGAAACTTAACTTAAATCCCATCAAAGATCCTGTTGTGGTGTTGAACACATTGGCGAGTGGATCCACTGGGTTTGGTCTCCATTCACACTGGGGGCTGCTTTCATTGAAGGCTTTGACACAGGAATGGAATCAAGCTGATGGAAAGCTTCAGCCATTCGCCCTGACACGGTGTGCTCTCACAGAGACGAGCTGCTACAGCTTCCAAATGGGCTTTAGATTCAATTTTCTCTGCAGTTGTGGGGACTGAGGTGCAGTTTGGGGATATGGATGTGAGCAGGCAGAACCAGAATCTATGGAGACCACCGTCTCTGCAAAGCTATCAGACATTGCAGTCAATGTGGAGCACATCAGCGTGAGCCGGGCTTTGTCGTTCCTCATTTCACCCCCTAAAGCATTTTCACCAAATGTAACACTAAATACAATTTATTTACTAAAATATCCAAATGAAAGCAGAACCACAGCCAAGTGTAATCAGCAAAGATGGTTCTGTTTCACCAAACTCAGGCTGACAGACCTGGGTTTGCTCTCAGTCAGAGAGGAAGTGCAGTTAAACTGCTAATGGCTTTTCAGGTCCAATCTTTCCTTTTCGCAGCACCTTTCCTTCCTGATGAAGCCTCCACCTCTCCTCCACCTCTCCTTGCTGTGGGTCCAGACATCCTGACAGCACTGAAGCAGCCCAACTCTCTTGAATGTTGCCGAGTTAATTAGAGACGCCTGTAAAACAATGCAATTATTTGGATTGATCCATTTTTCATTCTGCAGTCCGTCAGAGCCAAAGCATGGCATCAACTGTTGTGTTTTCAATGGTGACAAATATTGATTGAATGGAGGTTTTAATGAGGCAAAGTGCTTGGCTCTGCTCTCTGGCAGGGAAAAGATGCTGCAGAAATGAGAGCTCGGCTCTGGGCGTTCAGGGGGGGTCGACATGTCGCTCATGTAAAGTCTCTTCATCAGCGCTGTGTGCACACATCACAGAGGTGGAGATCCAGCTGCCGTGTTCTGACCTCAACCGTCGTGGTTAATGGACGTGAGTTTGGAGCCTGCTGATTGGCTCTTAGAAGCTGCTTTTATGGCGATGTTTTGACAGAGATGCACGTAGAAAACGCTAAAAACGTTGGATGTGTTTCCAGAGGATCAGATTTATGACGTCTAAGAAAGGTTTAGTCCAGTAATTCAGACAGAAAAGCTTCCATTCTGTGCTGCTTGCTTAGAAAGCTTTGTAAAAACAACAGCAGTGTTTACGGTGACGGGCTTTATGTCTCGTTCAGAAATGAAGAACTCAGTCATTGGTTGGTTTTTGGATGGTTCACTGCTTTTTCCTGATGAGCTGACAAACATCTTCAGTGTCTGTCAGTGGTTCTTAATGATGTAAAGGGATTTAGTTCAACTGAAATCAGCCACAAAGAAACCTTTATTAATACCTCTTTCTGTGATAATAAAGCCTAAACTTTTGGCTCCTGGATGCGTTTGCTGTGATCAAACCAGAGAGTCCAAAGCTTCCTGAGGCAAAACAGGACCGTTTGGCACGTTGAGGAAGTGAAACTGTTGATTCTTTTTTCTGAAAAAGAACTTTACAGTGACACCAGCGACGTTTCCGCCGTCATCAGAACCTGGAACCCACCTGTAAAAACGGCTGTTTTTGGTCTGCTGGTCAAAAATGTCACCAGAGAAGGTGAAGAACGATAATCTGAGGACAGTGAGAGACTTCCCAGCTTGGAACAGATTAGCAGCTGAAGCGTTCAAAGGTCCTGGATTAAAGCAAAACCTGCTGAGAACTGAACCAGCAACCTTTCATCGGCGGGTCAGACCACAGGTGAGACGGTGAGAGTTTCAGTAGGGGAGGGGCCATGCACTTAAATTGAACTTAAATGTAACTGGAATTGCACCGCACTCTCAAACAGCAAACTAATAATTAACTTTCTGCTGCTGGATGGTTTTTGAAAGCCTTAGACCCTGAAGAAACGCAGATTTGTAGCCGATGCAACAGCAACTGTTGCTTTAGGCACAACAGTAATGGACTTCAGTTCTGTGCAGAATAAATGTAGGATAAGAGGTTTGACATCAACAAATAATCTATACGCTACTAAAACCATAAAAACATCTAAATCAGAAGTGGAAATGATGGAAAGCCTAATAAGAAGCAAACATTTGGGTGTCAGAGTCTCTCAGGACTGAGAGTTTGAACATTTCAGGTCTCTGAACAGCAGAACAGTTTCATCTCCAACCAGCTGCTCTGTTTTGTGATTTCATGGTAATCACGTGTCTAACATGTTCTGTTTTTAACTTTTGTTAATCTGATCCTTCATTAAAAAAGCTTCAATGTTAATATGGTTTTAGTTTGTGTTAAACCAACAGGAGTCATTTCTGATGAAGAGGAATCTAAAGTCTGAATGTGGTTTAGTGAAGTTACAAAACAGATAAAAGATGAAAAACTGTTTTAGTTGCTTGAGCTTTTATTTTGAAGGTTTTTTTGATAATAGCACTTTAACTGCTTGTATTTTCACACAGCAGTGATCAGCATCGTTAATGTAGCCTGATCCAGCAGCTTAGCATCTTCAGCATTCCATCAGACCGTTCCTGCTGTTCTTCACAGTGTTGGCGGTAAAACGGCGTCATCCACAGTCGCCGTTAGGGATAACGGTTCATGGATTCTGCCGTTGAGTTCTCTTTGGACATTTCTCCAGAGTGCGTTAAAAACCGCTGATACCTTTGTACCTGTGTGGATAAAGCATTATAGCATTTTTTTACATTTTCTAAGAACACTTTCAGATTATCCACAAATATCTGAAGCTCATTTCCTCTGAGGTTCTGCTTTTTCTGGCTGACATGCTCTGTTGGACACATGAAGCAACAGCAGAATTCAGCCGAGACTGCCAGGTAATTGACTTCCTCCAGTTTCCACCTGGCTTTAATTAAACGCACATTCAGTTGCAAACCTGCAGTGGAAGGAGTCAAACTGGAGAGTAGGGTATTAATTAAGTCTAAGTACATCTCAGAACAAATCAAAGCATTTCCTCCTGGTGTTTAATGGGGATTGTACGACACCTTTCACAGATGTAATTAATTCAACGTGTTCATGCTTCTTATCATGAAATGTTGACAACAGGAGAGCCGGTTCAGGTTTACTGCAACGCCACTGTTTCTGCGTCACTCTCACACTTTGGCTTCAAAGCGGCTAAACTTTATTTAAAGAACACGTTTGCTCTCCTCTAACAGATCTCACTCTGAGGATCGTGTTTCTGGAACTACTCTGATGACGATGAAGGAAAGTTTAAAGCTTCATTTGTCAGGACTCAAGCACAAAGGAAAAGATGCTCCTTTTGGATAACCATCGGCGTGATGAGGTGTTTTCTGGGCTTCCCGTTGCTCCTGAAGCTCATGAACCTGAGAGAACATAAACTAATGACAGACGTCCGTATGATCAGTGAGCTGGAGAAGAAACCTTCTATGCTGGTTTTATAAGTAAAAGTCCACTCCCATCCTCTTGACCTATTTTCATGGTCTTTTCTTGATGACGCTTTTAGCCAAAATTCAACTGCCTGTGCCGTTTTCTAGGACATAGTTTCTGCAGAGCGGCAGGAGTGGCAAACATTCAACTCAGAGTTGTGGGCAACCCCGCCCCCCTTCTCATCATCCATAACTGAGAGCTCTTTGTTTACACTCTCTACTGCTAGCTTACAGCCCCTCACAACCCCAACCTAACATTAGCGGTGCATCAGATCCATCCATCCGTCCAGTTCTGATCCAGATTCCAGCTCAGACCAGGAAGACAAAGACGTTCATGGATCTGTGGTTGTGTCCGAATTCCCGCCCTAATCCTAACCCATAGAGTGCAGCACTAAGTAGAGCCCTGAATTATGAAAGCAATTTGGACACCATGCTCACTTTTTATTTTTTAACGGCGGATATAATGTCATTGATTTCACGAAGTTAAAATCTAATTAATGTGAGAGTTTTGCAACGATTATTTATGAGTCCACTGTAGGGAGCCGGTTTAACTCGTGCTGGTTTGCGGTGCCTTCCGTCCGTGAAACCAGGGTTCGAATCCGGGCTGCTCCCTGTTCCCTTCTCTACTTCTGTGCCGGTCCAAAGCCTGGTTGCTTTGAGAAGGTTGCGTCAGGAAGGGCATCCGGCGTAAAACATTGCCAATTTTACCGTGCGACTTGTTCGCTGTGGCGACCCCTGATGGGAGAAGCCGAAAGAGAAAGAAGATATATGAGTCCTCTGAAGATAAAAATGTTGATGGTTTATCCAAAAAATACATTCAAATCCACTTTTTGTTTAAAAAAATGCAATGCATTGTGGTCTATATTGGTCGATCTTGTGAGCATGGATGGTTTTTCGCAGAGACTTCTGGGAAATTTCCAGTGCACTGGATTTTGGAATTGTAGATTCAGACAACACTACAAAATGGAGAACGCAGTATATAGTGCGCCACTTGTCTGCAGGTGGATGATCAGAAAGGGGCGGAGCAGGGAGACTGTGGCCCCGCCCAGTGCATTTATTTTTACGTTACAAATAGGGAATGTTTTTGTCTGCTCCTGATTCACAACTATTTGAATAAAGAAATACTCAGAAATGCAGTTTGAAGACTTGCTTCTTTACAAATGTCCTCCACCGTCAGAAAATCCTAGAAGAACGTTTTAAAAGAGCATTTTCCTTGGAGTTGGAGCTTAACTCCACCCCTGTGGGAGGCCTCTCTCTGACAGGTTGGGGGTTGGGGTCCTCTGACAGGTCTGGAAGCCCAGCCAAACTGGAGCAGCTCAGCCTAGTCTCTGGTCTCTGTTCACTTGTAAACGGACTCGGGTTCAGTCCACTTCAGTGTGGACCACTGAGCGGAGGAGAACCACAGGAAGTGACATCAGCGTTGGAGTAGCAGAGAAAAACCGAGGATGCCTTTGGAGAGGCGTGGATCACATGAGAGCTGAAGACCTGGGGGGGTACGGGGGGGCTGACCAGCTGATGGAAGTGCTGGACGTCTTCAGGTGGTTCGGCCCGCTTCACTCTTTGGTTCTGGTTCCGTGTTTGAAAGCAAAGCAAACCGAAGGACAGGTGACAATGAGACTTAGAATTTACAGGCCGGACTGTTGTGTTCCGACCGGTCCAGAAGCTTCGCTTCATCTGTGGGTCCGACCCGGATGCTCCTGAAAGGTTCTGCTCTGACAGCTTACCCCTCCAACTTTCTTGAAGGTTCTTTTCAAAGTGTTTCTCTGTATCTCTCTTCCTAATCTGTCTTTGCCTGAATTCCTGTCGGTTTGTGAGTTTAGCTGCAGCTCATCTGTCTGATTAAAGGATTACAAGTTTGGAACTCAGAAACTAGTTAGGCTTTGGTTTATTGTTGCTTTCAGTCCTAAATAAAAGTGACATCAGACGTGTTTCTGGAAATCAGGTAAGACCAGAGAGGAGGAGGAGCTTAATGTCCAGGAAATCAAACTATGACAAGGAAATAGTTTCAAATGTGAGTAAAAGGACGGTTTGTCTGTTTTTGTCAGTTTCAGAACGAATCCCTTCTGGCTGGCATCTCTTTGAATCAGACCAACATTTGTCAAATCCATGCAACATTTTAACTGTTTTAGCAATAAGTTATGCTTTATGAAACCTAACTGATGAGTTCCAGTGAAGTTATGGAGGTGGAAGCTATGAGGTCAGAGGTCAACATTTGTGAGCAACAGTTTGGTTTCAGCTGATGAACTTTTGAAATGAAGGAAGCTTCATTTAAATAAAAGGTGTTTGTTTTTGGGGGAAACTTTGGATGAAGACTATCTGGTCCCTTTCTCTGTTCTCTGTTCTTTTCGCAGCAGTTGTGCTGCCTTCATGTTTAGCTGAAACCCAACATGAAAGGAGACATCAAAGGCGGATTGTTTTCGCACGCGCTCTCAGCTTCTGACGCGCTTTTTTCATCTCAATTAAAAGAAAGAATCGGATTAAAGTTGATTCCGGAGTTCCGCGCGTGGGTCAAACGCGTTACCAGAACACGCATGATCTGTTCTGTGCCTCCTCCATGCGCGTGCATGTGCGCGCATGTTCACGCAGAAACCCGCATCGCGCGTTTAAAGGAGAGCCGCGCGCCTCCTCTGCTCCTCCTCCTCAGAGCCCGTCTCTCCTGTCGGAGCCGCGCGCGCGTCTCACGCCTCCTGTCCCCGCAGCCCCCCCGCTCTGCCGCACCGTCTCCTCCATCCCGCAGGCGCAGCAACACTTCCTGCCGCTGTCGGGGATCATGACCACCGCCAAGGAGAGCGGCGCTCCGTCGAAGACGGCGCAGCAGCAGGAGCAGGTAGGAGCTTTCCCGCCTTTTGCCCCCGCGCGGCTCGTCAGACCCCGGCCGTATTCCCGCACGCTCGGTCCCGCGCTGCGTGACATATGCACGAGTGGCTGCGGTGACTTTTCTGAGCGGTCCTGATCCCCGGAGGTCCGACCACTCTGGACTCGAACACTCGTGCAGACGCGCCCTGCCGGACGCGCTGCGCTGAACGCAGAGACCCGCCAGTTTGCGTTTGGAGCAAAGAGACCGGAGGTCCGCCGCGCCGATCTTCCCACGAGCCCAAAGGTGCAGAAAGTGCTGCTCTTCCTGGCCCCCCGCCCCTGATGCCCCCGGCAGACCCCGGGAGGCTGTTGCGCGCTGACGGTGCCTCCTCCATCAGCTGCTCGGAGGTGGAGCGCTCCTCAGCCGGAGACGCGCCGCTGCTCCGCGGATCAGGAGGAGCAACATTTGTGTTTCAGCGGGAAAAACTCCCGCTTCTCTGCTTCACCTTCAAGGTGAACAGATTCTGCAGCCCAGGGCCGCAAAGCTGAGTCCAGTCCGCCTCTTTTCCCTGAAACTCTGTGGATTTCAGGAGAAATCAACATTTGTGAGCCAGGAACCTCCGAAATGTTGTCTCGCGTACGTGCACGCGCACGCGCTCTGCTGCATGACTACATCCTTCTAAGCCTGTCAGGGTTAACTAACTTTGAAAGACATCTGTCAGTCGTCCAGCCTCCATCTGTCTGCAGATAACAGAAGTTCAGCAGACAGTTGTCTGTCTGTCTGTCTGTCTGTCTGTCTGTCTGTCTGTCTGTCTGTCTGTCTGTCTGTCTGTCTGTCTGTCTGCAGAGCGGCAGACTCCCTGCTGGGATTCAAACTGTCACTCAAACGTCTGATCCTGGGCTGCAGCTGAACAGAGGCGGTCCTGGCCAGTTTGAGGCCCTGGGCGAAACACTGCAGGGCACCCTCACCCCCCTTTCCAGCCCCGCCTGCATTTACAAACCCAAGAACAAATTGTATCATCTCTCTAACTTTATGAACCACAGAAGCCAAACATACTTGTTTAGTTGAATCTAGTAAATTAGTCAACACACATCCGTCTGTGTTTTCTTCCTGAAGGCTGCTTCTGGTAAAAACAGACACATTTCTCTGTTTTTCTTGATCTGAATCCAACCCTGACACCAACCATGAAAGAATCAATTCCAGTCATTTCCGTTGGCTTCATGAATGAACATCAATGGAAACTAAAGGACATCTTCTTCTGTTTTTGTGCGTCAGTGTGACATCAAGCTGAACAAAAAGACAAACGATTGTGAACATTGCATCTGAAGCATTGACTGGATATGAGAACAGAGAAGCTGAGATGGAATCCACCAAAAAGCTAACCAGACCAGTTTAAGTGAAAACCTTCTTTATCCAAATGTTGCTCCAAGTTTGACTCCTCCAACAGTAAATGTGGTCGTTTTTGGCGCCTAGCGATGGTCAAGTTTGGACGCCGCCTGCATTCCTTTATCCTTGGAGAGTTTTTCTTCCTCTTCTCTTCTTTTGTTTCTAAACCTGATGTTTGCTTTGATCTTTTGTCCATTTTCCACAACCTTGGATAGACTTTTCTGTCTGTCAAACTCCAGAGTTAAGATGATGGAGACAGATTCACTAAGAGGCAGACTCCTGTTTTCATTTCCTTTTACTTTTCATAAAATCCAGTAAAGTTGATTAATTTCATAAATGAAAACTATGCATTTATTAGGAAGCAGCAGTTAGTTTGTTGCAGTGAGGTTAAGCCCCGCCCCCGCGGTCGTATAGCGTGTTTCACACAGAGAGGGTAACATACGGTGGTCACAGCAGGGGCTCTAGCGCAGATTTCATGAACTTTTCGTGGAAATGGGCGGTTTTACTCCAGGAAATCTGCAGGGGGGGGCAGCAGCAGGGGAGACTGTCAAGTAGGGCTGTGACGATAACCGCATCACCGCGGTTTAAAAAAAAAAAAAAGTGCGATAATTTCCTTTTTCTGCTGGTCCTGTGTTCAGACTTTCCTTCAGACGCTTCTCTCTCACCGCGCCTGTCTGTCGTCTGAGCGCGCTCTGCGCTGCACGTGACACGCGGCTCCCTCTACTCACACACGGGTGCGCGCTTTCAGAAGCACGCATCCTCATTCTGCAACCAAAGTTTCTGTCTTGCAAGGAAATACGACAAATTTACTGCTTTCTAATTATTAATTTCCATTGTATTCATTTCCATTACAAGCTGCGTGCGTTCATAAGTGCGAGACACGGCCGCCCGCTGGAGGATTTTGTGTTGGGGGGTTATTGTTCTCCTTCACTCTGTAACACCGAACATGAACGTTAGATTTCCATGAATAAAGGCCTCCTGCCCCGCGTTCTTCATGGCTACCAGAAAGGTGACAAAGTGTCTGCAGTCTGTTTATTACTGGACAATACATAATATTCTGAGAAGATGTCTGAACCAGAGAGCACAGGTGAAGCCTCACATGCAGCTCCAGAGCGGTCCACTGCAGAGGAATCCACACGCTCATCCTCCTACACAGCGCTGACCCACACAGTCACAGTCACACAACACCTATAGGCTATATAGTTAGTTCATTAGTTAGATAGGTAATAGTCAGTTATTACTGTTATTTGTTAATAAAGAATACTACGTTGTAGGGCTGCACGATATGAGCAAAACTTGCGATATGCGATATTAGTGATCAATATTGCGATAACGATATAATTTGCGGTAAATAAACAAATAGAAAAATAAACAAAAACATAATTTCTATTTCATTGCAACAGTTTAAAATTATACTCCAAATGACCCTCATCGACATGGGGGACAAACATCTAACATAATAAGCCTCCATCTGATTGGTCAAAGCATAAAGGGATTTATTTGATTCGTTAAATGCTTCAAGCTGCTAGAAGATTGTTTTAACACATTTTGGGTTTGCGATTTATTGCGATATTCGCCGTCTTTTGCGACATGCATATTGCAGAGCTGGATATTGCGATAACGATAAATTTGCGGTATATTGTGCAGGCCTACTACGTTGTATTTATTTCTGATGCGGCTGCCGGGGGATTTTGTGTTGGGTTTTTTTTTTTTCGGGGGGGGGGGCTGCGGTTAACCGCCCCCTGGTGGTTCATCACCGCGGTTATGAAAAATCCGACACCGTCACAGCTCTACTGTCAAGGCTTTTTTTTAAGGGGGGGGGGGTGCCCATGCGCTCCCTACAAGGTTGCGCCCTGGGCGACCTCCCCACATGGTCCACTGGGCTTAAACACCCACAGGCCCCAAACCCGGACGTTTGTTCCTGCTGCAGCCAAACATCAACGATTTGTCCCAAAATGTCTTTTCTGGACGTCCTTCCTCTGTTGTGGTGTCAGAAATGACAGCAGTTTGCTTAAAAGGTAAATTTGAAAGTGGTGCAGTGATGAAGACTGTGAACCCTTTGATTCTGTAGACGTCTGTCTGTGTCGGTCAGAGGTGTGATCTGTCTGTGAGTCCAGTTTCTGAGAAACTGACCTTTAAGGAGGTTACAGACCTGATGAGGCCGGGACATCAGAATTTAATGGAGGCAGATTATTTTAGTGAAGCTGCATTTGGGAGGAAAAGGCTTTAAGCACATTAAGGTTGATACGTCCCCACAGCACACGTGCACACACGTGCACACATGTGTGGCCTCAGAACACACCAACAGCCTTTGTGATTACGTGAGGGCGGCCCGCTGATTGATGGTCTGCTGGCTGAGGCCTCTGGTTCAGGGAGGGGGACACGGAGAGAGGGCGGCCCAGCACAGATAGCAGCAGCTCTGCAGTAATCAAGCCGCCGCTCTGACACTCATTACTGAAACAAGGTGGAGGCTCCAGAGGTGCGAGAGGTGGAGGCAGCGAACGGAGAGGTGATGCATCTGCAGGGGCCAGACAGTGTGGACTCATTCAGAGCTGTTATCAGAATCCACTTATGGGGGGGTCATTACTGGAGCCGCTCGGAGCTGCAGTGTGAGTGTTTGCTCCTCCAGTGGAATGAGGGCTTTCCGTGCTCCACAGAGGAGGCCTGTTTGTGTTCACGCCGCTCCTGACGGCGCCATCAGCATCAGTGAACTCAACGCTTCCAGTCGTTTGAGTCCAGCATCCAGAGAAGAGACAGAGAGAGCCACAAATAAAGAGACAGCCAGAGATAAAAGAAGCTGCTGGAAAGAGGAGAGAAGCACGAGAAAAGCTTGGTTTGCTGTAGCCCTTGGTCTATCCTAGGGTATTTAACATGGGGAGGTGGGTCATCTAGACCCACTAGCCCTTGTGCTATCCTAGGGTCTTTAACATGGGGAGGTGGGTCATCTAGACCCACTAGCCCTTGTGCTATCCTAGGGTCTTTAACATGGGGAGGTGGGTCATCTAGACCCACTAGCCCTTGTGCTATCCTAGGGTCTTTAACATTGGGAGTTGGGTCATCTAGACCCACTAGCCCTTGTGTTATCCTAGGCACTTTACCATTGGGAGGTGGGTCATCTAGACCCACTAGACCAGGGGTCGGCAACCTTTTTTACTCAAAGAGCCATTTGGGACTGCCCCTAATAAAAAAGAAAGCACCCGGAGCCACAACCCGTTTTGACATCATTATATATATTATGCATGTATATATTATTCCAAGGTGCTCATTACGTCGATCTTCAAGGACATGAGTGTAGATCGCGGGCCAGAAAAGATTAAAAAAAAAAAAGTAATTCTTTAAAATCCACTAGCCAATCAAAATCCTCACTGAGAAGTACGGGACTTGATTGACATGTAGATTGGCCAATCGGACATCGTCTGAAGCATACGTCGCTGCAAATGCACATTATGTTCTTCAAAGGATGATACCGCGGCCGCGTGTGAGAGGAGCTGGTTCTGGTCTGATCGCTGCATGGAGTGATGTGTTCATCAATGCATGGTAGACACTGAGAATGTGGAGAGATCAGGTTTATTATTTTGAAGAGATCTACTTGGTAATCATGTTTCCATGTTTGAGTTCATAAAATCATCCCAGAGAAAGTCTCTGCTTCAACTCCCGCAGTGAAAGCTGCGTCTGAATCTGACGCCCGTGTTTGCATCTCTGACTGAGTTTGAAGCCAAAGCCCCTCCTCCGCCTGTTTACCTGCTTTTCCTCTCTACCTGTTCACCAGTTAACATCCTCTGCAGCTGAGAGTTGTTTCCCCCGCGCTCCTCAGTGTGTCCTACACAGAGAGCGCAAAATACGGTAGTCTGGTCGCTCCAGCGCCGCACACGGATGAAAGAGCCCGACGCAGGTTATAGCGGGGATAGAGCGGGTTAAGAAAATGAATGGAAGAAGGCGGCCCGCTGAAGAAATATTCAATAGTGTACATATGTTATTATTATTCGGAACTATCTTTTATTTAGAAAAATCTTATTTTATCAGTCCAGTATGAAAAAAAACATCAACAAAAGCTGTGTTGGGCGGTTTTTGGCTGGGTCTGGCCAAAAACAGATGACTTTTCGGCTGGAAAACTGTGACTTTATCTGGCAACGCTGGCGCGAACTCTCAGTCTGTCATCAGTCTCTGCCCCGCGGCACGTCAAGTTCCCGGCAGAAGATCGGAGTGTTTATTGAAGCCGCCCCGCGTGTGTCCTCCTGCTACCAGCTCTGCAGGTCTCGCCCGATAAATACGTTACGAAGCTGTTTTTTGCGTGGCTCGCGCTTCGTACGGAGCCATCAGCCCCTTTGAAATGCCATGAAAAATGAACAAACTAAAATAAAATTTAATTATTATAAAATACTCATTATTTTACAAAGTCACAGGGAGCCACAACAGATGGATGAAAGAGCCACACTTGGCTCTGGAGCCATGGGTTGCCGACCCCTGCACTAGACAGAGCTCTGAACCTTTTTTCTTCAATGATTTGTGATCTTCACTGGTGTCCATGGATTCCATGAAATCTTTCCACCTTTATCCACCTTTGTCATGGTAGGGAGGACACCTCAATGGAGGGGGGGGGGGGGGTCATCTAAGATAGCACAAGGGTTAACCTGATTGTCAGAGGTTCTAAGCTGTAGGTGGAACACTCTACACCTTCAGTTCCTTCAGTTCTGCTTTTCCTGGGCCGGGACTCTAAGCCTTCCTCTCCAGTTCTGGAAAAATAGTTTTTTTGCAGCGGGCGTGGTGGGGGCTATTGTTCTGGTTGGGCTGGAGCTTGCAGTGTCTGTCCCCCTGTACCTCCCTGCTCTCTGGCGTTGGGGGCCCCTGTGGCGGTCCTGGCCTGGGGGTGGGGATGTCTGGGGACTCTCCCTCTTTTTTTCCATTCCATCATCCATCCCAGAAACACAGAAACACACTCCCCAGCACAGGGGCTTTCTCACCTTTGCCCTCTGAAGGAGACTTTCCTCATCATCACCTGCTTCCATATGACGAGCAAAAGTAGGAGTTTGGTTGCAGAGTGGGACAAACATTGATAACTTCTGCATGTTGGTAAAGAGAAACAAACAGGGAGAAGCTTCATAGCAGACCTGTGGATGGAGTGGGTGCAGCAGCTTGAGCAGCAGCTGGGTGGAGCAGACTGTGGCTGTTTGTGAAGAGCGTGCTGCTTTCAGGGCCCGTGGTAAACAAAGACAGAGCAGGGGAGCTGCTGCAGCTCACAGCGTTGCATGTAACATTTGTGTTTTACGGCTGTGCTCCTCCACCTCTCATTAGCTCTCTGTGGGAAGTCCATCCAAGCTGTCTGCTGCTGCTGCTGCTGCTGCTGGAAAGGAGAATCCCAGTTTGGAGGATCAGTAGCTCTCCTTGAAAGCACATTTCTCCAGCTTTGTCTTCCAGTGGAAGGTAAATTCCTCTTTCTGCCTCAGAGATTCCAAACTCTCCTTCAGCCACTTTGGTGATGTTCTGCTGATGCTTTATCCAGACGTCACTCACATCTGAGCGTTTGTTTGAAGTTTCAGCTTCCGGACACATCCGAGCAAAATAACCCTCCTGGTTCTGGTCTGACCCAGATCGAGTTTCCTCTGAAGGTTCTGGTCTGACCAGATCTAGTTTCCTCTGAAGGTTCTGTTCTGACCAGATCGAGTTTCCTCTGAAGGTTCTGGTCTGACCCAGATCTAGTTTCCACTGAAGGTTCTGGTCTGATCAGATCTAGTTTCCTCTTAAGGTTCTGGTCTGATCAGATCTAGTTTCCTCTTAAGGTTCTGGTCTGAGCCAGATCTAGTTTCCTCTGAAGGTTCTGGTCCGACCCAGATCTAGTTTCCTCTGTTAAAGCCAGTTTATCAATATTGATCAGCTGTGTACCTGAGATGAAAATGTGACGTTCAAACGGGAATATTGAGGAGTGGGATGAGGAATGGTTTGTAGGAACAGAGAGAGGTTTCTTTGACATGTTTGAGAAACCCTAAATGGGTTTGGTCTGCTTTTACCAAAGTGAACTAAAGACGGTCATGGCGCCTGACGGCTGCTTGACTGACGGACAGTATTGGAGAAACTTCTGCATGGTTTACTGCAGGAAAGCATCCGGATGTCAGACTGACCTGTTGGGCGGTCAGAAGGAGGACAGAGGAATAGATTGTTGGCAGATGACTGACTGCTGTGTGTAATTACACAGTCTCTGTGCGTTTCACAGCACACGACCTGTTTGCACTAAAACACCTTGGAACAGAGGATTACTCTGAATGATGTTTGGAAATGAAGAGTTTTGTTTTTTTCTGCAGCTTTTACCTCCTCTTAACAAACCTGAGAAATACTTTACCAAAGAAAAACCTTTTTGGAATCCACATTTCATTTCCAAGATGTTTTTGTTTGAAAAAAGGCCAAAGTGTCTTTGTGTTTCACCAAAAGGAGGAATGTCTGATTTCATTTTGTGCCTTCGTCCATCAGAGCAGCTGAAACAGAAAACAGACAAACTGAACTCTTTTCTCACTGATTGAAGCATTTGAAGGTTGGGATGGTATCTTTCACACCTGTCGATCACATGACTGTGGAGCAGAGGTAGAGTGGTCGACCTCTGATTGGAAGATTGTAGGGTGGATTCCCGTCCTGCTTTCCCATGTGTCAAAGTGTCCTTGGGCAACACACTGAACCCCTCATTGCTCCTGATAGGTCGGCAGCAGCGTTTAGCAGTAAAGCCGCCACGGTGTCATGTCTGCTGGGTTTGTACGGTCGTGTAAAACCAGGAAAATTAAAAATGCAGTTTCTAGGTCCTTGAAAACTTTTTGAAAAATGACATCTTCTGTAGTTTTGGAAAAGCCGTGACATTTTAATATTTTGGATCCAAAATACATAAAAAATAAATAAAAGAGATGTGCGAGATTCAAATTCCAACGGGTGCAGAAGTCCAACTTAACAAAATCAGGGCGAGTTTTCATCAGTTCAGTGCGCGGCGATTACAAATCGTGCACTGTAGATGTAGATTTAATGAGTGCTTTTTCAAGGAGAGGTATCAACCAAGGCAACTGAAAGACCTGAAACGCAGACGTTGCAGATCCTGCAGACGCTGCCGATCCTGCAGACTCTGCAGATGCTGCAGACGTTGCAGATCCTGCACATGCTGCAGATCCTGCAGACACCGGTCGGTCAGAGAAAAATGGCTAATGATAGTGTTACTGTTTAAGCTTAACACATTCAATAAAATAAAATACAAAAGACTGATTATATTTGTTCAAATCTTTTCAGTGATTTTTGTTTTCTAACATTTTTCAATAACTACAAAAGTGAATAACTCCAAACATGGTGGACCATGACCTCATCTGTACATGAGAACTAGAAGATGATGGTGATGGGTGAGTGACCTCATGATGGAGAGACACCATCGTGATGCTACGCCACCGCCACGTTGCGAGTCGACCCCATAAGCCGCGGTTACATGTGCAAAATATCTGGATGGGATCAATGGTTGGATTAAGTCCAACTGTGTAGATGGGCCCAGAAAAATGTTTTCAGAATATAACAAACGTTCACATGGGTCACACTTTCCGTTGGAATAAATCATTTGCACATGCGCAGTAGGGTTTGAAAAACCGGAATAGGATATAAGTTCCACTGAGCGGCTACATGCATTGATATGTCACCTCGGTAATATACGAGACGATCTTCTAAACCTGCTTTTAATAATATTACGGTTATTATAAAGCGTCTGTTCGGTCATCATTTTAATTTTAATCTGTGTGGTCAGTGCTTTTTCTGTTGAAGAACGCAGCCTGAAAGAAGCCAGGATTAGCAGTATGCTAACACGGGCTAACAACATTAGCTTTGGGTGGCGCTGCAATCTGCATCTTGGCTGAACGTAAACATGTGGGAATAACATCACACAATCATGCTTTATTTAGTCAGGGCGCGGCTGGAAACACAAATCCACGTGATTGTTTGAACGGTTTCTAAGGACTGAGCCACATTTCTGCTTTGAAGCTCACACACCGCCCCAAAGCTGCTGTGTGTGCTGAAGGTCCGAGCTCTGCTCTGAGACACTTTTAGACCCGGTTCTGAGTTCGGTGGCTCGTTCCCCTAGAGCTGCGGGACGGATTGCAGTCTTAAATCTCCCACACATACCGCTCATATAACAAAGCACCCCCCCCTTCCCCTCAGACACAAAGCTGTAAGTCCGCGCTCCGCCGGTCCACTTCACTAGTTAAGTGCGGGAGCGGAAAACTTTCTATTTTGTTTGTTACTTTTTTTGTTAAAGTCACTTCCCTCAGTTTATACTGGATCATCGCGGATTAGTCATTAGTTGGGAAATAAAATAAATAAAGTAATAAAGTAAAATAATGAATAGCAATTATATAAGAACGAAAAATTAAAAATAGCCCCCCCCCCTGACGATATCATTGTCCATCCCGATGGTTGACAGCAAACATCGTCAACGGCCAATTTAGGGGACATCGCCCAACCCTAGAAGATGATCTGCAATCATAAGTAGAAAATCTTCATGGTGTCGGAGACATGATCTGTTTAGTTTCTGTGCTCGTCACCACATCACCGTCTCTTCTCCCTCATTTATCCACAAACATCACAGAGAAAAACATTGGAGAAGTGTTAAATACTAACCAGGATGAACAGTCCATCATGACCACAACGTTGGACACAAAGCAGCAAAGTCTGACGGTGACATGCTGGGCGCTCAGGTTGTGGGTGTGGTCAACTTTATCTACTTTGCTATATTTTTTTCAGAATTGGCTCTAATATTGTTTTGAACACACTTTATTCAAGTATGCAGATCAATTATTGACTTTTACAGCTTAACGGAATGAACGAGTGGCATCTCAACAAAAATGAAGGTATCAACAGGAGTCTTTCAAAATGAGTTTCCCAGGGCTCAGAAAACATTACCATAAAAATAAATAAACAATGAAACCATAATTGACAATGAAATATTACATTGTGCACTGATTATGAGTGGAAAAGCTGCCCATAAAGGTAAACAAAACCTTCCCATTGCAAAAACCCTCTATGGAAAAATGTATCCATCTGTCCACCCAAAGTGTTCAGTCACAGGAGTCCATAAGTCATAAAACATCTCTGACCTCAAATGAAGTTTAGCTGTTATTTTTCCATCAAATAAACTTTCCTCAAAGCCTCCAGCCACTGTTCAAGAGTCGGGGGTGAGGTTTAAGCCAAGATCTCGTAAGCAACTTTTTTGCCGGCTCTAATATTTTTAGGACTACAACAGTTGTAGTCCTAAAGTGAGGTGATGAGGATCCGTCTACAACTTGCAATAATTGAACGTGGCGGTTCACTCTAAGAGAGAGGAATGACATCAGTCATTTCTGTGATTTGATTTGATTTCTGATTATTTAGGGTGAGTTCCTGAGAAGCTGCTGTTGTTTGTCTGAGGTGTTTTCTTGTTCTTTATTGACTGTTTCTGCAGATTGACATTAAACTCCGGCTGGAACTGGTTTTCTGCATCACCACAAACCACAATAACTGGTTGACTCTGGTCAGTAGAACCACAGCCAGCGTTTTTCTCTGTGATGTTTGTGGATAAAGTCAGGAGGAAGAACAGATGGTGATGTGGTGACGAGCACAGGAACTACACGGATCATGTCTGGAACACGGAGACTTTCAGGCTTTTCTACTTTATCCTATATATTTGATTTAATAACAACATATGTTCCATTCCAGAAGCGTTCAGAATGAACCAATGTCAACAATGTTTTGTGTGACGGGATGCTGGCATGCAGAAACATTAGAGTGGCCTGCAATGATAAATGTGACTGTCTGACCTCAGAGTCAACAGATTAAACTGGATTTGATTACCGACTCTGTGATTCAGATTCCTAAAAACTGATCTGCTGCAGAGCCCAGTACTACCTTCTTATTTTCATTTTTAACTAAATATCTTTGAAGAAAATCTGCTACACCAGTGGATCAGCTTTAAAGTTTGGAAGGTTTTTAGATCCTGACGGGTTTAAAGGAAGCGGAACATCGTCTGTGTGAGGCGTCTGCAGAAAGCTGAGAGCATACTGACAGAACATTTATCCTCTCCAACAAGGAGGGTTTTCATATGTATGAGGTTGTATTGAACTCCTTACTGAATATTCTATGCATAATTTGAAATGTTTGGCACATTTGCGGGATTCTAATGACTGTGCTTAGAATTCAGACGGAGTCGCTGGAGCCCATTTTCCTCAGGAAGTGATGCTGTTTTAATTTGAAACCACACAACTGCAGCCTTCCAACATTTCTCTGGTAAAAAAAGCTGCTTTATCTCCATTTTTCCATTATTTTTATGATGGTCGTCAATAAGAGAGGAGAGCAAAATGTGCTTTCTAAACCAGTGTCATTATCCACTTTTGGAAAGGTAATAAACGCCGTTGCTCCTATTTGCAGAGCTAGCCTGACTGATGAGTGGGAATGGAGGATGGATGTGGAGGGGCATTGGAAGCCCTAATGTTTGCGTCATGGTTCATCTTCAGGGCAATTATGAACAATTGAGCCGTGATGTTGGGCCCTCAAGTGGAGATTAGGGGCGAGATTGGCGAGCTGCACCCTCGGCGATTCATCACCACTGTTGTCATGATTTAAATGTTCTTCGCCAACACGGCTTATAAAACAGGGGGAGGGGGGGCGCGTTCTAAATCAGGAATTAATATTCTGCGTGTGGAGCAACGGTCAAACTAAATGTCAGGACAATCCTCCATCTCGTTAATAGTGGGGGGAGACGTCAGGTGTTTGTGAAAACACCTCAGGAGGAGTTTTGGCAGATGTGTAAAAGGGCCTCATTTAGGAGAAGGTCAGAAAGTTTTCTGTCAGGTACTGCAGCAGGAAAAATACTATCTGGGTTCCCTCGCATTATAATTGTGTCTCTGAGGGGTTGGGAGTTGGCTCAGAATATGCATATGGATTCCAGTAAACATTGTTCAAGTTTTCTTTGTCAGCTTGAGTGGAAATATTACCATAAACGCAGCAAAGAAACCAAAAGAACAACTTTTGGGAATTATTTTTGCGGTTTTTATGCTCACAATTACCAAAGCTGTTTCAGAAACAAATACTTTCATGATTTGAAAAATATCAGAGTCTGATTAAGAAATTTTAGAAACATCCCTCCATCTATCCATCCATCCATCCATTCATCCATCTATTTATCCATCCATCCATCCATCCATCCATCCATCCATCCATCCATTCATCCATCTATTTATCCATCCATCCATCCATCCATCCATCCATCCATCCATCCATTCATCCATCTATTTATCCATCCATCCATCCATCCATCCATCCATCCATCCATCCATTTCATCTATCTATCTATCTATCTATCTATCTATCTTATCTATCTATCTATCATTCATTCATCTTATCTATCTATCTACTCTATCTATCTATCATCTATCTATCTATCTATCTATCTATCTATCTATCTATCTATCTATCTATCTATCCATCCATCCATCCATCCATCCATCCATCCATCCATCCATCCATCCATCCATCCTCATCCTTCCTCATCCATCCATCCATCCATCCATCCTCATCCATCCATCCATCCATCCATCCATCCATCCATCCATCCATCCATCCATCCATCCATCCATCCATCCTCTCATCCATCCTTCATCCATCCACTCCATCCGATCCATCCATCCATCCATCCATCCATCCATCCATCCATCCATCCATCCATCCATCCATCCATCCATCTATTTATCCATCCATCATCCATCCATCCATCCATCCATCCATCACTCCATCTATTTATCCATCTTTCCATCCATCCATATATCATCCATTCATTCATCTATCAATCCATCTGCATTCATCCATCCATCCATCTATTTATCCATCTATCCATCTATATCCATCTATCCATCTATCTATCTATTTATTCATCTATCATTCATTCATCCATCTATCTATCTATCATCTATCATCCATCTATCCATCCATTCATCTATCTATCCATCCATCCATCCATCTCATCCATCTATTTATTCATCCATCATCCATCTATCCATCATCCATCCACTTCCATCTATGTCTACATTCATTCATCTTATCTATCTACCTATCTATCTATCTATCCATCTATCTATCCATCCATTCATCTATCTATCTATCTATCTATCCATCTATCTATTTATCCATCCATCATCCATCCATCCATCCATCCATCCATCATCCATCCATCCATCCATCCATCCATCCATCCATCCGTCCATCCATCCATCCATCCATCCATCCATCCATTCATCCATCCATCCATCATCCATCCATCCATCCACCCTTCCATCCATCCATCCATCCATCCATCCATCCATCCATCCATCCATCCATCCATCCATCCATCCACATCCTGAACCTGCCTAATCCCTCTTGAGGTTAGGAGTTGCTGGAGCCATTCGTGTTACATTTAGACAAAGGTTAAGTGAATTTGATGGGTCACCAGTCTGTTGCCTGATTTTAAAAGCAGTTTAGACTAAAAAAGTGGAAATCTTGAGAAAAGCCCAAAAGAAAGACATCTTCACATCTGAAGACGCTCACAGATGAATTTTTGTTTTTCACCAGCAACAAGAACAACAAATACTCTTAAGGCTCCTAAGTTTAAGGTTTGACTTTTTTATTCCTTTTCTTTTTTTATTGTTTACTAAATAATCTTTATATTACACAAATTGCTTTCCAACACAATAAGAACAACAACAACAACACAACAACACACAAATAACAATACACACACACAACAACAATATAACACACAACATCACAGATACACGTTTAAATCTTTCTTTAATGTAAAAATGATCACTTTTCCATAAAGCTAACAGTTTAGAGTTTGAGCTAAAAAAACGTCCTGTAGAAAGAAGAGGGGATTTCTGAAACCCATTAACCCTTTTTGGAGACCTTTTTTCTTAATTGTATTGTTTGTTTAATATCCTGAGGAAGTCCTTTTCAAAGGTCAGGTCAGGACAGACCCCCCCAACCCTCTTTTGACTAAAACATCTGGATGTTCTGTGGACGGATGAAGCTGAAGTTCTCTGGATGACGGTCTTCAGTCCCAAGAGTCCATCTGACATAGAAACAGTCAAGCACGGTGGTGGTAGTGTCATGATGTGGTGATGCTGTGGTGGTGTCTCACTATAGTTGACCTAAACATGAGTTCTGCTCTCAACCAAATATTTTTAAATGGAATTGAACCCATTGTTGACCCTTGGCTCAAGAGAACTTGAGAGGTCCATACCTGGATTAGAGCATAGATTCAATAGTCATTCGTGCTGAAGACAAACTTTAACGGGTTTGACTTTAAATACCTGTTCAAACACCTGATGGCTCACCTGCTCCTGTGACTGAGGGTTCACATACTTTTCTCCTTTTCACCTGGGTCCTTAACGCCTTATGGGAAGGATGCTCCATCAGACGCTGACCATCCCAATAAAGGGGTCAAAGGTCGTGCCCCATCTGTTGACTTACCGTGTGTTTCTGATCTGAATCTTCAGTTGAAATACCAGAAAGAACAGAACCGCGGTCCCACTCGACCTGGAGTGTGTGAGCCGTCTTAGTATTCCGTGGCGGTCCGCTTGTTTATCAGCGCCTCAGTCGTGCCCAGCTGGTGTTTCTAGCCTATTGACCGCTGTAATAGGGGCCTGAGCTGTGGGGAAGCAGGAGGCGATGAGAGGATGCCATGTTCGCCGTAGCTTCGAATTGAAATGCTACATTTCCAGGTTCACCGGGTCCCCTTAATCCCCCCTGTCGTCTCTGCGCCTCCTCCGTTCAGAGGAGCGAGCGGCAGTCACCGACGATAAGCAGGTAATTGGCTGCAGGCTCAGATGTGAATTAGATAGCTGGTGTTCGGCCCTCAGGACACGTCATCGGTTGTTTATTCTGTATTGGGCAGTCAAAAAAGTCATGCAGACAGCTGAGGAGAGTCATTAGCTTTGTCTTGTTTAGGCTCTGCTTACAGACTCTGCCTGAACGGCTGCTACGGTGTCTGAAAGAATGCCTCCTGATGAACTGGAAGTTCCTCCTTCGCGTTGATGCTAATTGCTTGATGAGGCGCCACAGAGCCGCGCAGCAACCTGCCAAGCGTAAACACTGCAGCCAGACCCGCGTCCAGCCGAGCACAAGCATGCCGGAGAGCCGCCCTCCCCGCGTCGGAGCCCGTCTTCCAGCCAGTGTTCTGTTGACATTTATGGCCTCCAGGCTTTAGTGTTACTGTTATGACGGCAATAAGTCTTGCTGCGGCGGCGGCGTCCTCGCGGCGCTCCAAATTGGCTGGCTCCAGGATCTTAATGTGACAGCTCCTCACATTAGACTGAAGGGATCCTGAAAGGAGGCAGGGACATGCAAATGTGATCTTTGAGGACTTTAAAAACTCCTGTTCCTGTCAGCCGTCTGACACTGGCTGAGCGCTCCCCCTGCTGGCAGGCATCCAGCCCCGCCCCCCTCCGGCTGTAAAACAGGGCGCCGTACCAGTCAGAGGCGACTGTGTCAACCCCCGTTGGTTTCCACGGTCACATTATTGGCAGCCATTGCATGTCTCTTCGGTGGCCAATGACTTTCATCGTGACATTTGCTGGAAAAGCTTCAAACCCATCAGAGGCGGTAATCTGTAAGCGAAGTGACGGCAGAAAGGAGCACAAACACGAGTGGAGGGAAGAAAAGATGCCGGTTAAACGGGTTCCCTTCCAGAGCAAGCTTTACATTTGCAGCAGAGTAAGTGGAATTTCTGCAGCTTCTCACCTCGAGAGCACCTCATCCTGGAAATGAGCACGCAGCCCTAATTTCAGAGAGCAAATTAGCAGCTAACTGTTGGAACATCAAACCTCTGCAGGAAGCGTGATTGGGGGCTTTGATTGGGCTATTGCTCTCCTGATATGAAAATGTGGTGCATCTGAATGTTGCTGGAATTGGCATTCTGTGCAGGGTGCCCATTACCGCCGAAAGTCGGTCCCACACATTTGAAAGTGTTTTCATAATCGCTTCAGTCCCTGGAAATTCAATTTATGGCTGGATGAAACATGCTTTCCAAGTAAGAGCCAGTTGGGTTGGACGCCGTGGAGTTTGCTCATTCCGACTGACGGGTCATTTTTAAAAGCTTCTCCCCTAACGGCCCCGACGAAATGCTTCCCTCGTTTGCCTTTTTCACATGAACTATTGTAAACCTAACTGGACACAATTAACTCCTTTATTTGTCCTTTTGTAGATCAGAAACCCATTGAGCTCATGGCTCTGTGCAGTAAAGCTCAGGGAATGAGAAAATCAGCTGGGACTGTTATACAGCAGGTCTGAGCGGGACGGCCTTTTCCTCACGCCTCCGTTGTCTTCAGGCTGACCAGTTAAACTGGGGTTGGGGTCCTCGGTGGGTGAACTGCTCTCTGAAGACATTTGCCACATGGATGTAAAGTTCCGTGTTTGATTTCCATGTGAGGCTCAGACTCTGTAATTCATCCGATTCCTGGCAGGATAAAAATGCTGGATCAGTTTTCATTTATAATTACAGAGTTCATTGAACATGGAATTATTTGGAAAAGCTGATCTCTAACTTTGTGCTTTCATGATAATTATACAAAAGGAAAATGAATTCATTCTGGTTGATCATTTCTATGAAAAATAGTCAATAAAACTCTTGACTTTTGAAAAATGCCATAAATGTAAAGAGAATTTAGATTTTATTTTCTATCGATTGATATTGATGAGTCAGACTTAAAGTCCCACTCCGATCATCTTCTGATCTATTTTCAAAGCGTTCCAAGTGTTCTTTAAATCAGGATGATGCTGTTTTAGCCAGAACCTCCAAACCTGTCATTTTCTTAGACATAGTTTCTGCAGAGCAGCAGTTCATTATTGTGAGCGGGACTGTTTGCGTGGGAGTAACCCTCTGCTGGTATCTCATGAAATTCTGTCTACACTCTCTCCTCTAGCTTACAGCCCCATCACTAACATTAGCGTGCAACAGAAACAGCAGCAGCATCAGATCCATCCATCCATCCAGTTCTGATCCAGATTCCAGCTCAGACCAGGAAAACAAAGACGCTCATGGGTCTATCTGCAGGTGGATGATCAGAAAGGGCTGAGCAGGAAGACTTTGGACCTCTGCCCATTTCAGTTGCTGTGTCACTCTACTTGATATTTTTCTAAACGGCGTGTTTTTGTTTGTTTAGATTTAAATACAGAAATACTGAGAAATGCAGTTTTAGTCTTAAATTTTGTATCAGAAATATTCTACTAGAACATGTTAAAAACAGCAAAAACATGAATTCATTGATTGGTTTTTAAACACAACCTTTCCATGTAATTGATCGCTTAGTAGAACCTTGTTTCACATAAAGGACTTTGT
Source organism: Oryzias sinensis (assembly GCA_037389245.1). Classification (NCBI taxonomy): domain Eukaryota; kingdom Metazoa; phylum Chordata; class Actinopteri; order Beloniformes; family Adrianichthyidae; genus Oryzias; species Oryzias sinensis. The sequence continues at coordinate 479,904 of CM074504.1, forward strand.
GTTTACTGTGATTGAAAGTTCATCATTTTCTAGTCTGAATGCTGATATCGAGCAAATTAAAAGGAAAGGGGCATGTAAACCTGCTGAGTTAAAGGTAATGTGGTTGAGAGGGGGGTGCACCAACATGCTGGAAACCAGTAACCAGTGCAGAAATGCAGCTCCAGAGCCCTGGAATAATGAAGACGCTGCAGACATGTCCGCTAGAACCGACTCTCTGGTTTTCTCTACAAGCTCTTCTGGCAGATGAAGAAACAATCCTCAAAGAAAACATAGATGTAACTAACTAAAATATATGATTGTTAAATTGAAATACACCAAGAGTTTAACGACGAGCTGTTCATCTAATTCATATCCTAATTTGTGTTGGCTGACATGATTCATCGTGGATATTGGTTCACATTGAACGATCCGATTGGATCTGATCCTCTGACCTAAAGTGGATCCACATCCTCTGACCTAAAGTGGATCCAGATCCTCTGTCCTAAAGTGGATCCAGATCCTCTGTCCCCAAAGTGGATCCAGATCCTCTGTCCTAAAGTGGATCCAGATCCTCTTCATCCAAACTTCCAGCAGTGAGACTCAGACAGAAATTCCTGCTACTGAACAGTTTTCCAGATTCTTGGTGTAAATGAAATCTGTGTCCAAACCAACCAGTAAACTAGAATGAATGTCAAATCCATTCACATGTTAGTTTCCTAAAGTTCACCACTGTTGTTTTTCCACATCCAAAGAATCCAAAGGAACATTCTAAGAACATTCTAGTCACTCGGATGGTCGTCTACGACTTCATTCAAAAGGACTGGAATAATGGACGATCTGTGTTGATGACATCACAAGTGTTGTCCACTGTGATTGGTCGGTTTACCTTGTAGTCAATAGACCGATTGTACCTCAATCCAAATGTTGTTTTTCAATCTTGATTATAATCGCATTGATTTCATTTGGAAAATGATTTAAAATGCTTTTTAGATGATCCATCTAACATTCTGGCTTCAGACAGATCCATCTGATCGAACATAAATAGATTTGTCATTACACCCCTAAAATACACACTAGAGGAGCTTGTATGACGAGAGGCCCACCCATGGAATGGAAAAAGTATACTTCAGGCTCCCTCATTGCAGAGAACACAGAATCAGGTATTTCTGAGCCTCAAAGACCCCCTTGCTCACCTCCAGCCTGCTCCGTCAGCAGCTCTGGGAGAAAAGCCATAGAAATGATGCTCACGGCACAAATGTAGCTCTTTATTTGCCTCCTGTTCCGCTGTTTTCATTGTACTTTTAGAAACCTGATGGCGTTTGAAGCGTGGCGCGTGTATTTTAATTGTTAATTTCATCACAAAAAGAGAACAGAAAAATAGCAACAGCAAGATGTTGGCATTATTTATGAACCATCGGCCTTCTTGCTGGAGATGTGGGTCTTTATTGTTTGAACATCAGTCCACTGGTAGGAAATGCACTGATACGTTGTAGAAGTATGAGGTTCTTCCCCAGCAAACCCACCTCTGAGAGAATTTCCAAAGTCTTCATTGGTCTAAGATGAAGCTCCACAACAGAAATCAGAAAAACAGTTTCTGTCTCCTCCAGTGGATCCTGTATGGGCAGTTTCTGTGGAGAGGCAGGTTGGGCTGATGCTCCAGCAACCCAATGAATGGATGGATGGATGGATGGATGGATGGATGGATGGATGGATGATGGATGGATGGATGAAGTGATGGATGATGGATGGATGGATGGATGATGGATGGATGGATGGATGATGGAAGGATGGATGGATGGATGGATGATGGAAGGATGGATGGATGGATGGATGGATGGATGATGGATGGATGGATGGATGGATGGATGGATGGATGGATGGATGGGATGATGGATGGATGGATGGATGATGGATGGATGGATGATGGATGGATGGATGGATGGATGGAGTGGAGGAGGATGGAGTGATGGGGATGGGAGTGGATAGATGGATGGATGATGGAGGATGGGATGGGTGGATGGATGATGATGGGATGGGATGATGATGAGTGGAGGAGGGATGGATGGAGTGGATGGATGGATGGTTGATGGATGGATGATGATGGATGGAAGGATGGAGATGGATGAGTGGATGATGGAGGATGGATGGATGGAGGGATGGATGGATGGAGGGATGATTGATGATGGATGGATGGATGGATGGATCTATGATGCACGGATGGATGGATGATGATGGATGATGGATGGATGGATGGATGGATGGATGTATGGTTGATGGACGATGGATGGATGGATGGATGGACAATGGATGAATGGATGGATGGATGGATGGTTGGATGATGGATGATGGATGGATGATGGATGGATGGATGGATGGATGCATGGATGAATGGAAGGATGATGGATGATTGATGATGGATGATGGATGGATGATGGATGGATGGATGGATGGATGGATGATGGATGGATGGATGAGTGGATGATGGATATATGGAAGGATGGATGATGATTGGATGGATGTGGATGGATGGATGATGGATGGATGGATGGATGATGGATGCAGATGCTGGCTGGATGGATGATGATGATGCATGGCTGATGGATGGATGATGCATGGATGGATGGATGGATGGATGCATGGATGAATGGTGATGATGGATGATTGGATGGATGGATGGATGGGATGCATGGATGAATGGAAGGATGGATGGATGATTGATGGATGGATGGATGGATGCATGGATGATGGATGGATGGATGGATGATTGATGGATGGATGGATGGATGGATGCATGGATGAATGGATGGATGATGGATGGATGGATGATGATGGATGGATGGATGGATGGATGCATGGTTGGATGGATGGATGGATGGATGGAGATGGATGGCTGGATGAATGGAAGGATGGATGGATGATTGGATGGATGGATGGATGGATTCATGGATGCACGGATGGATGGATGGATGGATGGATGGATGGATGGATGGATGGATGATGATGGATGGCGCATGGATGGATAGATGGCGCATGGATGGATAGATGGCGGATGAATGGATGGATGGATGGATGGATTAATGGATGGATGAATGGATGGATGGATGATTGATGGATGGATGGATGGATGGATGCATGATGAATGGATGGATGATGGATGGATTCATGATGGATGGATGGATGGATGAATGGATGGATGATGGATGGATTGATGCATGAATCCAGGCTGTACAGATGATCCTGATTGCTGCAGCAGCCAATCACGGGACCTACCACTCATGTTGAGATCTCCGTTCAGAGTGGTATTCATCACCCAACTGAATATTCCCAATTGAGCCGCGCCCCCACTTCTGCCTTCCAATAACAGATGACGAAAGAAGGCCGAGCCAGCTCTGTCCAGCAAATCATAATCCTGATGGAAGGCTGAGAAGCATCCAGCATACTGGTGAATGAGGACTTTGACCAGCAGCACCTGCTCCACCTCCAGAGCCTGCCCTGAGCAGCTTTTTGGACTGGACTGTTAACTTCCTTTGGAGAGCTGTGAGTCAAGCCAACAGAAACAGACTTTCTACTCCCTCAACAGATTCTCTGTTGGATTGAGTTCCAGAGACCAACTAGAACACGTTAGAACCTTGAAATGCTTTTTACAAAGCCATGTTACCATGGTAACATTTGCTGGGACCATTGTCCAAAAATGGTTTCTTCTCCATGATCTGCTGACATCCTACTAAATCATTGAGGGTCAAATACAGATCATAATACTACAAGGTGTTAACATCTGTATCATGGTCTGAAAATGTGTTTGAATGATGTGACACTATCCAGGCTCATGAAGGTCACAAATGCAAACATTTCTTCTCTGAAGAGTCTAGTTCAGGATGGATCTGTGGCAGCGCTGTTCTGCCATATCAAACTGTCTTCTGCTGGGCCACGCCTGAGCTCTGGGTTGATGAAGGGAAGCAGTCAAGCCTGAGGAAAGAGGAACTCTTATGTGTTTTTGCCAGCGGTGACAAAAACAACACGCCAGAAATTGATTGATCATACCAAGAACCTCCATGGCGACGCTCGTTTTGAATCAGGATGATGCATTAGGGAGTACTAGGCTGCTTCACCATTGAGCCGCGCTTCTCTGCCTCTTTGTCACAAAGAGTGCCAGACGCTTTCAATGCCGCTTACACGCCTTTAATCCATGCTGCTTGTCTGTGGGGATAATGAGCTTCGCGTTTAGCGCGATCGGGCCTGTGGTTACGACTTGTCGTGGAGGCGGCTTTGAAGGCGGAGAGTTTAATTCCAGAAATGATGGCACAGAAACAGGCAGCGCGCCAGCGAGTCAGACTGTTTATGCCCAGATTCAACGATGCTTATCCAGAGCGCGGCGCAGGCCGGAGGGAATCGGACATAACTTGTATTTGCCAGTTGGGGAAGTGTGGCGTCCTATCAGGCTAACATTGTCCTCCATCCGTTCACTTCGTGGCCACAAACATGAATATGTTAGGTTCGCCGTTTGATGTCAAACACACTTGTCAAACGAAGATGATTTGATCTCCTTTTGCTAAACACCGCTCTGTTTGATGTCCAAAGACGGTGAAAATGAAGGACTGAAGGTGCCAGCAGGGTGTGGAACAGCCTTGGTTTTCTTTCAAGTCACGCTCCACAGTCTCACAACAGAAACATCAGCAAAGGTCATGGCAGGACTTCTATGAGGGTCTTCAGACCTTTTTATGTCTGCTCCTGATTCACAACCATTGGTGGAAAGAGAAAAACAGAAAACCAATTTGGAGCTTAATTTTCTTTGTAAATGTCCTGAAAACCCTGGAAAGCAGCATTTTCCTGTCAGTGTCCTTCAGTTTGTCATTCTTTGTTAGCAACATCTGCTGCAGACGTAATTTAGCTTTTGTTCTAAGTCATATTTCTGTTCTAGCTATGCTAAAACAATGATTAATATGCATTGTCCCTATTTAAATAAATCAATATGTAAATAAGCAATTACATAAATAAACAACTTACGGGTATACGGAGTGTCTGGGGTGAAATGCCCAACTCTGTTCGGGACACAGGTGATGTAGCCCTCCTCCTACGAATCTCCACATGAACAACCCAAAGCCTGGTCAGCCCCGCCCCATAGGAGTGGATGGGACTACAAATACAAAAACATGAAGAGTCGAAAGAGGCCAATGTGGCAGAAACACATTAGACCACAAGACTATGAACGTGAATCAGTCTAGAGCTGAGAAACGGTTTTTGATTTCACTAATGGTCCATCCCAGATTTTTCTGACATCTGTCAAAAATAACTGGCTAATAAAATCTAGCCAGAACAAGAATCCATTATCTATAATTAAAAATCACTTATAGGTTTTACGCATATTCCTGCCATGTCTGAGGAAACGTGAGGAAATCTGGTTGTTTACGAAATGTCATATTTCCATTTATATATATTAATAAAAAACAATCTGAGGTTACATTGAATTTATCGGAACACCTATTGGTACCTGAGCTGTGGATAAACTTTATTGACTTGAGTTTTAGGGAACAAAGTTGTGATTAAGCAGAAATAAAAAGAGCTTCTGTCTAAAAAGAGGAATTTCCCAGCAGCTGCTGCTAAAGGTTTCCACCGCTGGACCATGCCAACAGCATCAATAATGAATGGCACGGTGGGAGAAGGGCTCTGCCTTGTATTGACTGTCTGTTGGCTCTCTGGAGGGCGGGGGGCCAGCGTGCTGCGGTCACAGCCTGAGGAAGTTTTCTTTTGCAAACTCTTATTTCTCTGTTGGGTGTGAACCTGATCGCACTTTCAATGAACTCTCGGACAACCCCAGACACATCCGAGCGCTGCTGGGCTCCATGTAGCTTTCAGTGCAGCAGCGGTGGGAGCACAAATCTCTTTAGATTCACTTCATAAACCTTCCTGATTCCCTTTTAGGCTTGAAAATACGGAGCGCTTGCTGGTTTGGTCTGGCATGGATGTTTGATAACACAATCAAGTTATTTCGCACATTTTGCCCGCTTTGAAATGAGGCTGTGCAATAGAGGCAATATGTTGTAACCTTTATCAAGCTCCCAGGCCTGTTCTGTGCGCCAACTCCACAAATGAAGCTAGCCAAGCTGGTTCTCATTTGAAGATAAGCTGCTGCACTGCAGAGACTCATCCTCCTGTCCGGCCTCATCCAGGCTCAGGGTCACTTCCTTCTGCCTGGGGATTCTATTGACAATAATAGTGTTCCTGAGATCAGAGTCGAATAAACCCTAATAGAGCAATTATTTCAAACAAAAGGTCACCTCGGGCGTGACGATAGGCCCGGAAATCAATAAAGCTCCCAATTACAAGTGAAACACTGAGCCTATATTTGGTGATGGCTGCCGCCATCAGGAAGGGACTGGATTTGTGGCGCCAGCCCTCGGCCAATCGCTCGACGAAAGCACAGTTTTCATATAGGAAGGCCTCCTCTGCGCTCCGTCTTTCCCTCCAACAGGACTGTGGATGTTGATGGATGAACGGCGGCGCTGCAGAATGTTTGCTTACATCAGAACACATAATATGAAACAAAATATTCAACCAAATCTAGTTTGTCCCTGAAATTCAATTTGGACCGGCAGCCACCAAATGACACGCTGCCTGACCGCTGCACGCCGTTGTATGAAGATGCACGGCGGCGGCGGGCTGCAGACATCAGCGCGTGCTGCTCTGCTGCTTAGGAGAATAACCCTACTTCTCTCTGCTGATGACTGAGATGATTTGTAGAACGCTTATGGGTCAGTTGATAATGTTTATTGTAGTTTGAACGGCGCTGTCGCACCAATATCAGAGAATGTACTTACTTATTCGATGCAATCTGCCTGATGGCCCACAAGCTCCACATTTACTGTAACGCTGCAGCTCTGCTGGTTTGACTTCTGGGTTTCTGTGCAGAAGGATGACCGAACGGGGCTCAATCGTGTCCTCCGAACAGACGGGATTCATCTTCCATAGGTTCATTTGAAATCAAGTCAATCTGTATTTATAGCACTTTTCCAACACATGTCAGTCAAAGTGCTTAGCATAGAATATAATCTATATAATATAATATAATGTGTGGCCAAACGGTTTTATTGAAAGCATCAGAGTTAGTTTAAAATCCTCTTTTATTCATGAATGCTTTCTTCAATGCTTTTCTTGCCATTGAAAGACAGGAGGGGGACACCTGTCAGAAAAATCACCTGATCGTCAAAAAATCCTCATTTTGTTCCATGTAGACGAATAATTACAGTAATATAATGTAATGTAGCCATTACAGTTACATTTTCAGTAGTTGGGTGTTGTGAAGTCTGAAATAAATAGAGAAAAATTGACTAAATATCAATACCCCCAGTAATCAAAGTCGCATTGATTTCTCCAGGAGTCTGTGTTTGTGAGAAAAAGCTTGTTAGACACGGATCCTCGCCGAGCGCAGATGAACGCTCGCCATCCTCCGCTGGCTCCTCTGAAACTGACTCCATGGTAAACCCACCTGCACCCCATCTCCCACACCCTCTGCCGGACTTCAGGCTCCCTCAACCTCCCACTGTCGCTTCATTGTGCTGGAGGAGGAGAGGTGGAGGGAAGCCATCACCCCCGCCCCAAGGACAAGAGGCTCCCAGATGACTTGAAATGCAGGCGGCTTGGGGAGGGGGCAGCTGTGAAGGGGGCCTCCAGGTGCCACCTTTCTTTCTGCTTCAGCCCATCATTGGGATGTTCGAAATGAAGATGGATCCTGCTTAAAGGCCTTCAGAGAAGCATGTCTGTAAATCTAGAGTTTAATGAAACAGAATGATTTTATCGACTGGTCACCCACTTCTCAGAGTTCATGGCACATCTATTGCCGTCTCACTTAACCCTCTATAGCCCAGACCGCTATATTATTAGATCATCATGGCAACATAACCACACTACATTCACAGAGCCAGCAGTTGAAAAAGCAGGAAAGCATCAGTTCACAGAAAGACGTCATGTGGGCTTTGTCTGTTTCCACCTAAAGAAACAGCTTCTTGTGAATCGTAAAAGATTCAGCTCTGGAAATGGCAGACTGTGATGTTTACATCACTGTCCTGTTAGAGGAAAACCTTTATTTTGAAAGTCTGGTAAACCGTAGAGCATTCTTCCTGTGTTTTTAGGCTGTAGCTCAGAAAGGTGCAACCCTGAAAAACTAGAAATTCAGCCTAATGTGAGCTCGGCTAGCGAGTCATTAATGATATATGTGTTTGTCATCCTTGCTTTTGACAGCAGGTTATCTGTTTTGTGGCCCTTTTTGCTTGCCATACAGGTTGATTTACCACCGTGTTTTTCAACTGGTGTGCCGCAGCAACACTGAGTAGTTAGGAGTATGAAAAATAATGTTTCTTTGTGTTTAATTGATTCTATTAAAGACACTTTGATAAGAATGACGGTACAGCGATTTAGCTGTAGCTTCAGCTCTGTTTTTGGAAAGGTCCCGCCTTTAACTGTCTCCTCCAATCATTCCTGGAGGCTTAATCACATGTCATCAGTCTGACCAATCAGAAGTGGTTAAAGTCTTCTACTTCTTTGTTCAGATTCTCTCATAAAGTCTCTCAGTTCCAACAGAAATACCAGCTAAAGCTCGCCTTTAGCGGTGTAGCTTTCCACAGAATCCGGTGTCAGACCGTGGAACAAGAGAAACAAAACAATGAAGCTCAGAGAAGAGAGTCTCTGCCGACTGTTTAATGCACTACATCTCCCATGATGCATTAAGTAGTGGACGGTTCCCAGCGTACAATGAGTCTTCTGTTAACATGTTGTAAACTAAATCTAACACACATCCAACAGTTTTTAATCTTCTTTTGATGAAATCAGAGTAAGGTCAGAGGTCAACAGTTTAGTTCTCCTCTCCAGGTTTGTGTTTCTAACAGCCAAACATCCCAGAGTTGGTCCAGTCATCTATAACTGAAACACTTTTTCTAAGAACGCCTGATTATTTTAGATGTTAAAACCAGTAATGAAGTATAAGTCAACATTTCTGTGAAACAGGATGAAGGTGAAATGACTAAATTAAACTAGATTCAAAACAATTTAATTATCTAAAAAGAAATAAAACATTAAGACTTCATCTTTGATTAAGACAAAAGAAAAACTAATAAAATTTCAACATGTTCATTTTTTGTTAGCTACAGACTAACATTAATATAATGTTAGTCTGTTTGTGTCAAATTTATCAAACATATTGTGATCATATTGTTCAAAACATTACAGTTGCTTGTACTTAATCATTAAAAATATTTACAAAGTAAACTCACATTTAGAAAAATATGTTTTTGTAGGTTACATGAAATTACATGTTAACAAACTGGAGATAAAACAATCATTGGTGATAAAATTTTAAAATAATTTAGTAAAAAAATGCATTGAAAACTAACTTAACTTTTATTACATCCTTTAACCTCAGTATCCCATGACCCCCTTTCCATTGACGTGTTCTCCCCACCATGACAAAGGTGATAAAGGTGGAAAGATTTATGTAATCCATGGACAATTGAGTGAAGATCACAAATCATTGTAGAAAAAGGTTCAGAGTTTGTCTAGTGGCCCAGATGACTCACCTCCCACGGTAAAGTGGTCAGATAGAATTAATACATGAAAAAAGCTGTAGCTTCCAGCTTTTTCTTCCACAATTATCACTAAAATGCATGTGAGATTGTGGAGAATGTGAGATCATGACTGGAGTTTTCTCACTTTTGGCTGTTGGAAATGCAGGATTTCTGTCAAGGATAAAGTGTGGCTTGGCTAAAAAAGGTTGAAAAACACTGGTCTAGCAGATAGTGATTCATTTCTGTTGGAAGGGAAGCTGCTGCTTTCAGTGTAAAAATTGTATTAGTTTCATTGTTTTGTCCTTTATTAGGTTCCTCTGATATTTAGAGTTGATAAATAATTGTGATTGATTTTTGAAACAGAAAAGCGGTCATTTAGCTGGAAGTTTGTGATGTTAGTGTAAACTCTTTCACTCCCATATGATCCAGCGTAGCGCATCATGTTTCGATATTGATGATAATTTGAAGTTCTGTCCTCCGCTTTTTGCTGTAAAACCATGAGATTCATGCCGTGAGGAAATCAAGGGTTCTGTCGGTGGATACCTGTTTACCTCGGCGTGCTGACGGTAAAGCGTGGCAGCACGTAAAGTACGGTAACACGCAACCAGCCGTATCGCCATGTAAAGCCGGTAAAGCTGCACGTAAAGCGACGTAAAGCCAAGCAAAGCCGACGCAGCGCGGTAACGCGGTAACACAGTGGTAAAGCGCGTAGCGATCGTAAAGGGCGTAAAGGTAACACGACGCAAAGCCGACGGTAAAGGCGTAACGGACGGTAATGCGCGGAAGCCGCTAACGCCATAAAGCCGCGGTAACGCTGGCGAAGCCGTATCATCGGGAAGCGCGGTAAAAGCGCAAAGCAGCGTAAAGCGCAAAGCAGCGGAAGTTACGTGAAGCTGCAGACGCCATGTAAAGCGACGAAGCTGGCGTAAAAGGCGCGAAGAGCGTAAAGCGCGTAAAGCGCAAAGTACATAACGGAGAATGCGGCGGTAATATTGCCGCACCCGCGTAAAGCAGTAAAAAGCAAGCGATGGTAGCGCGTAACGCTGGCGGTAACGCGCGTAACGCCGCGTAACGCGGTAACGCTGGCGGTAACGCCGCGGACGCAGTAAAGCTACTGTAAAGCTACGTAAATCAACGGTAAAGCCGCGTAACGCAGCGCAAGGACGGTAACGCCGTGACGCGGGCGTAAAGCGGGGGTAAAATGGCGGTAAAGTGGCGTAAGCGGCGTAACGCCGCGAACGCAGCAGTAAAGCGATGCAAATCAACGGAAGGGCGGAAGCTGGCGTAACGACGGTAGTTGGCGTAAGTGGCCAACCTCTGATGCAGACTCCAGCCCCAGCTCACATTCCCGCCTCACTTTCACTGGAGATGCTCATCCAACTTCTTTTCAGCACAGCTTGACAGCAGAACAAACTGCTCCTCGCTGGGGAGAGAAGAGGCTGGTTGGAGGCGGCGGCAGCAGCAGCAGCAGCAGGGCAGTGAAGGAAGAGCAGCAGAAATCAGGTCTAATTTTTATTGAAAACTGATTTGGTCTAAACAAATGTGTTTCTACATGATTCTGTGTTTCTGCCTGATCTTTCATGAGAAACTGTCACAGCAAATAGATCCACCAGGTCATTGGTGGAGGTTTCATTATTCAAGGCCTGTCGGAGCGGTCCACACATTTGAAAGGTTTTCCAAACCCATGTGTTCAAAACTCCACTGCTTTTTTCTCTCCATCATTTTCTTTTCCAAATGTTGGTGTGGTTTGCTCTGGAGGACATGGTGAACACAAAGAGAGGCTTCCTGCAGCTTCATTTGAGTTCCCTAAAGTCAGAGCTGCTGTAGGATCACTTCACACGGTGCTGCAGAGACAACAGTCCAAAGGTAGAATCCCAGATTACAGTCGTATGGTTCCGTTTAGCAGCGAATGCCACGATGGAACCCGAGATGTTCTTCCTGTTCCAGAGAGTGAAACCTACAGTTGGTAAAGCTGCCCTGAATGATTTGTGATCTTCACTGGTGTCCATGGATTACATGAAATCTTTCCACCTTTATGCACCTTTGTCATGGTAGGAAGAACACTCAATGGAAGGGGGGCCAGGATAAACACTAGGGGATAAAAGTAACGTTGCAGCAAACACCTGTCATGAAGAGCTTCCTCACTGTTTCTTCCTTTTCCTGAGCTGCAGTCAAAGGCAGAAATGAGTTGTGCTGTTTCAGTTTGTCTGAGCTTCGTGCATGACAGTCACTGTGATGTTGGAGTAAACTCCTCTGCAGCGTTCTTCACAGGAACAGGTGATCTGAGATGGTGGGACTGACATGTCAGTTTGCTGTCAATAGTTTGGACAAATCCAGAACTCTTCCAGGAATTATTTGGAGATTTAGTTGAAGGAATTGAGTCTGGTGGTGATGAATTCTTGGACTATTTGTTCAGACAAATTAGTGGATTAGATTACACTCAGACCAAGTAAAGGTTAAATATCAGGCCCCAGACTAACCTTTTTCACTAGGAGCACAGTGGCCCCTAACTGAACATTTTAGGCACAGCCAGAAATTTAGCGACACCGTGAAATCAACATGCTAACCAAATCTACTAATTTCCACTGTATTACTTAATAAATACTTTAATAATAGATGCAGAAAATTACAATGTGCTGTTTCTAATTCAGAACACATTTTATTCTTCACTTTGAAGATGCAACAAGATAAACTTCGACAGCAGCACGGGGCTAAGCCATGACAGTACAAATAGTAAAGAAAACAGATGGTAATTTATCTTGTGACACCAAATAGGTGCAGCCAAGATGAACAATAAGCGCAGTTTGAGATCACCCAGGTGACTCAACGCTGCACAGATCACTGTAGACATATATTTTTGCTTTGCCCAACATCACAATCCTGTCAATCATCACAAAAATATCGCGAGAAAGGTGTGGGAGCAAGGGGCAAACCTACCCAGACACAGCTGAAAACTGAACTGACTGAAAGCTGCCCCAAAGACTACAAAACAATGCATTATGGGACATGCATCCTGATGGTTTTTGTAGTTGAGTCATTAAAATAATTTAAAATACCAATTCATTAAAAAGGTTATGCATTACAAAACATTCAAATAATCAAGGTAAAATAAATATATAATAACACAGATCACTAATTGCTGGGGAAAGGTATACAAGGTATAGTAAGTTTATTTGTGTAGCACACCAGACACAAAGTAATTCAAGGTGTTTCACAAAACAAAAAAATGATTCAAAATCACAATACATCATAGAAATAATCAACGTAAAATTTACTTTAAAAGAAAAGATTGGTTTAAAAATATAGGAAGGAAAGGAAAGAGGACCTTTCAGTCATATACATATACACACACACTGCCAAACAGAAATGTTTTAAGTCTAGATTTGAACATGAACACAGAGAGGCCTGTCTTACGCTCAGGAGTGCTTGTCTCCCAGATTTTAGCTGCAGAATATTGAAACGCTGATTCCCTTGTTTAGTTCTTGACTCTGGGAATCAACAGGAGGCCGGACCTGAGGTCCTCAGAGTACTGGTGATGGTTCTCGAAAGGAATATTAAAAACTAAATTGAATGTTAGCGACAACTCAACTTCTGTTCTCTCAGTCTCGCCAGATTCGCCTTCATCTCACAGCCCCCACTCCCCGGTCTCCCTAACGACCAGGCGAGCCGCTGGTTGATCTCAAACACGCTTCATCGCTGCATTTTCCCCACGTATTTTAAGTTTGTCTAAAACTAAATGTTGTTTTTGGTTCGAGCGTGTTTAAAAGTTCAAGCCTCAAGTATTGTCACGACGCGCGTGGGGTATATTTGCCTCTCCTCAGTTGACCCGGACTTCAGCATGTAGCGGGTGAAAAAGGCCGTGAACAGCCGCGGCATAAACCGCTTACGCGTCACAGAATGTAATTCAAAACACGTCTTTCCTCCGGTCTGTGAGACTCATATAGTGTTCAGCACTGGACTGCATATATTTAGAAATTACGAGCGAATAGGATATGCTCTAGAAAGGAAGGAAGGAATCCCTTCATGTGGTCCGGGAGGGAGGGGCTGTCAGGTCTCCCAAGCCAAGTCTGGTCATTGTCCTTTACTCAACAGTCATTTACCCCACTGTGATTGGTTGGTCATCTCCGCAAGACCGCACAATGAAAAAGTGTCATTCATTAAAACTGGTGGGCTGCAGTAAATATTTCTGAACTTCTTACTAAGGCGGGGCTGCAAAATACTTCATCTTGGGGTCGCAAAACAGTTCGCCGGCCGCGTAGTTTGAGACCCCTGCTGTACACTCTGGCACTGGTACACTCAGTCGCAGGTCAGAAGAATGAATCAGTTGGCTCTACCTATAGCTCAGACGCATATATCAGGTTGTGATGATACTTTGTCTCCGCTTTTCCCACAGATGCCACGCGACTGACATTCCCAGGCCCCGCTCTCCACGACTTTAGCTACTTTACAGATCATTCGCCTCACACGCAGTGGCCGCCCCACAGATCGGTGTGCTCGCCAGCTTCATGAGTATGCGCACCAGTGTGTCTGCCTGCTTGCGCAGAGCCACAGTATTATTTCATTGATCACGACGCTCTCCACTACTTAACAATGCATAAAAAATACGAGGTGGGGAGGGGCCTATTGGTCGCGACATGTGCGACTGGATAAAATTCAGTCACGACACTCTTCAAATTTTGGCCGAGTTCGAGCCCTGAATATAAACCTAAGTGGTTCAAGTGCAGAACCATGTGGAACGCCACATTTTATTTGACATATTTTATACTTTGACAAACCATCCAGGGCCTCGCCTCCCACTCCTCACACGTATAGCAGCCTGGATAGGCTCCAGCAACCTCTGACTCTGACGGGACAAGGCGGGATCAGAAACTGGATGGATAGTGTTAGGGGAGGGTTTGTTTTTACAAAATCCCTTTGCTGCTGGAATTATCAAGACTTAGTGGGGGGGGGGGCTGCTGACTTTGACACTAAGCTAAGTGCAGTTAGGGTTTTGAAATGCGCAGCATGTCTGTGCAGCGTCTCCACAGACAGAGCGTGCTGCACAGATTTAATCCGTCGTCTCTGCCAGATGTCTTCCTCATTTGATAAAACTAAACGGAGGTAATGAAATGTTTTGCATCTCACACTAGTGGTAAATACAGAGCCCTTGTCCTAATGGTCCATGAACTGCAACATGTTAGCAGGAAAACAGCCCGGACTTATGCATCGTATCCGTTTCTGAATAGAAACAGTCAGTTGGTGTCGACTGCGTTGGGTTTCTGCAGATGCTTTGATTGAGCAGCAGAAAGTAGAATTTACCCCCCTGTCTCAGCTGATAAATGCTAGAGCACCCATCTGTCCACTTCCTGAATCTCTTCCATGCTGGTTGGAGCTGCTTCATCTCTTTGGGAGTCCATGTTACCGAAAAAGGTGACAGGAGGTTTTTACAATAATTACAGAAATACGGACCTTGCATTGTTGGCGTGTGCTTTCTCTCAATTGGCCTGCTGTTGTTAGGTAATTGTGTGGATGCAGGGAACGGCTGTTGGGAGAGATCGCCCATAGAGCTGCAGACTCCTAAACCAGCAGCTGCAGGGTGGATGGCGGATCTCAGGTCCGCCTGCAGAAACGCTGCAGAGCGCACAGACCTGCGGCGGCCCAAAGCTCCCATGCACATGCACTTATATTGTCCAATAAATGTTCAGTACATCAGCGTTCAGGCCCGATGATGAAATAAATATAGTCCTTACAAAGCTGCTTAATGATTCAGGCGGCGCTTGCACACACGCCGCAGGTTTGTATTTGAACAACATGAACAATGGGGTAGCGGTCTTAACAACAGGTGGCCGGCGGGAGGCAAGCGGAGAATTATTTTTGCTTTTGCTGGAAGTTGCCATGGAAACGTTACAAGAGGCCACACAAAAAGTGGAAGGATGGAAATGCTCGGCGCGCGGCAGTAACCGGGAATTGAACCTGTGATGTTGACTCAATTATTCTGAGTGTGGTTCTGCTTTGAAGGCCGTGGTTCTGCTAACGTGCTGAGAGGGTTTGGACGTCCCGCCGGGTCGTTAGCGTTCATGACACATGAAAGCATGTGTCCCCCCCCTTTTCTCCTGATCAGAAGCTGATTCATGTTTCAGAGCAGCAGAGCGTCCTCCTGCTTCCTGCAGGAAAGGTCCGCTTTGTCAACATGAACGCCACACATTTAGCTGAAGCGGTGAGGAGTGGAGAACCAGCAGCCGCTCTCTTTTATTGGAGCACTCCTGTGCCTGAAGGCTGTGTGTGGGGCATTTCCGGCCAGCATGTGAACGCCGCTGCATATTGTTTCCATGTCGGCTATTTATTTTCCAGAACGGCACAGCGAGTGTGAATTATAGAATGACGGCTGATAGATAAAACAACAGGAAAGACACTTTCAATTTTAAACAGCTCCTGGGAGAGGCAGCACTGCCGGGGGGGCCACAGTGAATACCAATGCCTCCAGGTGATGGCTGGGGGGGAGGTGGCGCGAGGAACTCCCACTTCCTCCTCCCCCGCCGGGTGCTGTGGATTCTCCACTTCTCTTTCTCCACTGAGGACTTCCTCGCTTGGTTTTAAGCTGAGACCCTCCCATGCTTTCAAACCCCTCCATAAAGCTAAACCTCCATGCTGAACCCCTCCATAAAGCTGAACCCCTCCATGCCAAACCTCCATGCTGAACCCCTCCGGCAAAGCTTTAAACCCTTCCAAAGCTAAACCCCTCCATAAAGCTAAACCCCTCCGTAAAGCCAAAACCCCATCCATAAAGCTAAACCTCCATAAAGCTAAACCTCCATAAAGCTAAACCTCTCCATAAAGTTAAACCCCTCCATAAAGCTAAACCCTCCATAAAGCTAAACCCTCCATTGCTCCTCATGGATGGCTGTGGATCTTGAAAGAGAAGCTAAACCTCCCAAAGTCCATGAAAGGTTCACAGAGTTGACATATGAGGACTTTTCTGTGAATATCTGCAGTCATCTTCTGTCTTAAAGTCTTGACACAAACCTACATTTCTCCTTGACTTTCATTCAGTGTCTCATAAAAGACAGGGGCCACAGTGAATACCAATGCCTCCAGGTGATGGCTGGGGGGGAGGTGGCGTGGAGGAACTCCCACTCCTCCCCTCCCCGCCTCGGGTGTTGTGGATTCTCCTCCACTCTCTTTTCTCCACTGAGGACCCCCTGCTTGGTTTTAAGCTGAGACCTCCACAAAGCTAAACCCCTCCATAAAGCTAAACCCCCTCCATAAAGCTGAACCCCCTCCATAAAGCTGAACCCCTCCATAAAGCTAAACCCCCTCCATAAAGCTGAACCTCCCATAAAGCTAAACCTCCATAAAGCTAAACTCCTCCATAAAGCTAAACTCCTCCATAAAGCTGAACCCTCCATAAAGCTGAACTCATAAAGCTGAACCTCCATAAAGCTGGACTCTCCATAAAGTTGAACCTCTCCATAAAGCTGAACTTCTCCATAAAGCTGAACTCTCCATAAAGCTGAACCCTCCATAAAGCTAAACCCTCCATAAAGCTAAAACTCTCCATGTGCTTCAAACCTCCATAAAGCTGAACCTCCACAAAGCTGAACTCCTCCATAAAGCTGAACCTCCATAAAGCTGACCTCTCCATAAAGCTGAACTCCTCCATAAAGCTACACCCCCTCCATAAAGCTGAACCTCCACAAAGCTGAACCCCCTCCATAAAGCTGAACCCCTCCATAAAGCTGAACCCCCTCCATAAAGCTGAACCCCTCCATAAAGCTGAACCCCCTCCATAAAGCTGAACCTCCACAAAGCTAAACCCTCCGTAAAGCTTAAACCCCTCCATAAAGCCAAACTTCTCCATAAAGCTAAACCTCCATAAAGCTAAACCCCTCCGTAGCTAAACCCCTCCATAAAGCTAAACCCTCCATAAAGCTAAACCCCATAAAGCTGAACTCCCTCCATGCCAACCCTCCATAAAGCTAAACCCTCCGTGAAAGCTAAACCCTCCATAAAGCTAAACCCTCCGTAAAGCTAAACCCCATCCATAAAGCTAAACCTCCATAAAGCTAAACCTCCATAAAGCTAAACCTCCATAAAGCTGAACCCCCTCCATAAAGCTGAACCCCCTCCATAAAGCTGAACCCCCTCCATTGCTCCTCATGGGATGGCTGTGATCTTGAAAGAGAAGCTAAAGCTTCCCCAAAGTCCATGAAAGGGTCTGTAGTTGACATATGAGGACTTTTCTGTGAATATCTGCAGTCATTTTCTGTCTTAAAGTCTTGACACAAACCTACATTTCCTTGACTTTCATTCAGTTCAATAAAAGAGCAGACAGACTGAGTGACTTCATCTGTTTAGTTCTTGACATAAAGCAGAGTGTCACCTGTGGCTCTGTCTAGAGCACTCTATTAAGCCTTAAAGCAAAGCTGGCTTAATGAAGTACACAGAATGAAAGTAGCATGTGAATAAAAAACCTCACAAATAGCACGCTGAAGGAAACACGCGCTCTCCCTGGAATTGAATTTCATGTTTCTGAGGTGTTCTTTTTCTGTTCTTGGAGCCTCCAGACGGCGGCTGACAAAGTAGCTAATAAGACTTTCTTTGTAGAGCTGAGCCAGAGCGCACAGACCAAACTGTGGGAACATTCTGTGTCAATACGAATTAAGCAATGAGTAATGAAATCACAGAGCAAATGAACTCTTCAGAGTGGTAACACGTGCAAACAGCGGCTGTTTGAGCAGCGCATCCGCTCTTCCTCCACTGTATTGGAGGAAGACGAAGGTCTGGACTGGAGCTGCTCGGCTGCTTTTACACCTTCCTGGTTCCAGGTGACACCGCGACCCATCTGTAGACCAGAGACAGAAAAGTGTCTGACCCCGCCCACCTCTGAGGTCAGGTCTGTGAGGGGCCGTCTTTGATGCAGTCCGTGAATGTCTTTAGTGAACTCTGACTAAAGCTGTGGAGCTTCTGAAGTCTTTCTCTTGCGTTTGCAGCGGCTCGTCTTTGTGCCGCTGACGCCGGCGGCGCTTATCCACGCAGTTTGTGGCACGCTTGCCTCCCCTGACAGACGCGCATCGCCACAAAAAAAGTGACGAAACGCACGGAAACTCTGGCTGCACTTCTTATTGTTCTTCTGCAAAATTGAAATGGGCCTGACTGCATAATGCATGAGAGGCATGCGTGAATGCGGCTCTTCATTTGTGCGCGCACGCTTTCATAAAGCGCGTTACTATGCAGATGAGCTCCAGCCGTGTTTATCCTCACTTGCGTGAAGAATAGCTTCAGCAGGGAGAGATGCGGTTGGTGGTGAGCGTCTGATCCTGCAGCAGCATGGCTGACACCTAATCAGAGTGAAGAACATTCTGCTCGTCCTGGCCTTCGTTGTGCAGCTCTCTGCGGCGCAATACCGCCAGCAGCAGCAGGGACCGTTATTTTACCTCAGATGTGATTTAGTGCACAGCCCCAGAGGAGGTCATTCACAGGCGCCCGCCGGTCCTCTAATGGACTGGAGTGAGACCACTGCATCCAAACACGCCAGGCGGAAGATGGTCAGGAGCGGCGAGCGTGCACGCCGCCATGCTGGACACCGGCAAATGAGTTCTGCTGTTTCTGAGTAAAAGGCCAGACGGGTTTATTTATTCACGGCAGCGGCCCTCTGTGCCCCCAACACCACCCCCACGTGGGTTAGATGAAGATGTTTAACCTGAGAAGCTAAAGGAAGAAGACTCAGGCTGAAAATCCAGGAAATGAGGAGGATGAAGAGGATTGGAAGTTCAGATAATTCTCCTACAGTTTATCACAATTGAGTTCTGTTAGAGGAGGATTCACCACCCCAGGTTTAAATAAACCCTGTTTCTGAAAATGAATTAATCTGTGAGGAAGTTTAGACTCCAGGAGGAGATTATAATCCTACGTCTCTGGAAAGTTCTTCACCTTTCTGTCACTTTCATGAGATTTTACCATAAACACACAAACGAAAAACCCACAAAATGCTGCGGCTGCTGGGGGGGTTTGAGTCCGGACCGGTTCTGCCTCATCAGGCTGGCCTCGTGACAGGACACACCTCCCAGCGGGTCACTGTAATCACCCAATTCTCATCTTCACTAGTCACCCCACCTCATCTTCACCACCTCGTCTTCATCACCCCACCGCGTCTTCATCACCCCACCTCGTCTTCATCACCCCACCTCGTCTTCATCACCCCACCTTGTCTTCATCACCCCACCTCGTCTTCATCACCCCACTTCTTTTCATCACCCCACCCTCGCCTCTTCACCTCACCGCCTTCATCACCTCACCGCCTTCAGCAGGTAAATGCCAATTAGTGGCCATTGTAATCACAGATTGGGAAGGTTAGGAAAGGTTCCTGTCTGCATCCAGAGTCACTGATTGTTCCATTTACAGACGTGACCCTGAATGCATCTTTTTATCAGCCTCATCATGTCAGACCCGACCAAAACACCCCTCAGAAACGATTCAAGACAAAAAGGACGATAGTCTTGGGTTTTCTCCTGTCGTTTCAAATGTTTCTACGTTTATTTACATCTTTATTTTATCAGTAATCTTCACATGGAATCTGTTTTTCAGCCAATTTCTGCAGAACTTCAGGTTTCTGCAGAAAACAACAAGCTCTGTTCAACACTGTAAAACATTCCAAGTTGGCTCAACTTAAAATAATGTATCACCTGTCTGCCTTATAATTTTGATTTAAGCTAGAAAATGATTTAGTATAAATACAACTCATCAATTTGTTTCCCCAGCTTATTAGATGAAGGTCATTTCTAATGTCTACTCATAACTAAATTCAAATTACTTTTAAAAATTGTCTCCAGATTTCAAGTTGAGTTGTAACAAATAAAGTACCCACAACAAACCAATACGTTCTGTGAACTTGATCCTTGAAGTTGGAAAAAAGTATTAAAAGTCTTAAACAGCAGAAACAAGCTAAAGAACATATTCAGAAGCCTGTTAGATACCTTTAAACTCCATCCTGAGCATCAGGCGGGAGCCATTCTGAGCATTCTCAGAGACGTGCACACCCACATGCACGCCTCTCAGTGTTGCATGCCTAGAGGTGTTTCTGAACAGGGTTTTTTGTGCTCCTCTTTTTGTCCTAATAGCTTTGTTACATGTGAAAGCTTTTCCCTGAACAGCAATTTTCCTCAATTTCTTCACCCCCCAAAAGCTCCACTTAGCTCCTCATGTTTGGTTGAACTACAAGCCACTTGTTGCTGCTTTGGTCTCCACAGTCAGATCTGCAGCTTTTATGCTGAAAAGGCGACTCCTCCTTTCCACCATCTTCTGACAGAACACCTATGATTATGTTTGTAGATTCTGAAAGCGCTTATTGACTCCAGGCTCCTCCTTCTGTGCTTCTCCTCCTCCTGCAGAGCTCAGAGGGCTGCAGAAGGAGAACTCTCCTCTCATGGAGGTGAGGTTCTCCTCCTGCAGAGCGACTTTCAGAAAGCTGAGGAAGAAAATGCAGAGAAATGCAGCCTCTTTAGAACCAACAGATGAGTTGTTCTGATGGTTCTGTCGGATCCGTCCTGTGAGCTGGTGTCAGTAACTTTAGTCAAAAGCTTACAGGAATACAAACAGACGTGTTAGCAGACACACACAGCAGCACAGCCTGATTTATTATTTAGAGTTTTTTATCCAGGATGTCATCATAATGAGACAGTAGATTTCTTCCTAAAAGGACCACATTTCCTGGATTATATTTATCTCCATCTGATTTATTCCATTTTCATATTTGCATATGTGTAAACCAAACACAGATGACGGTAGTTATGTAACTCAGGTGTAAGGCTCAGTGTAGCATCTCGTTTCCATGGTAACAGCAGTTTCCTCCTCCTCACAAAACCGGAAGCTTCAGCGACGTTTATCCAGTGGAGATTTCAGTTCCAACTTTAGCAAAGCTTTTCTACGGCCGTTTCTCCAAAACTGTCCTGCAAACGTAGTGGGTGGATTTCAGAGAACGAGCCGCACGTCGTCCATGAGAGGCGAGCAAAGCAGAGAGACGGTTGGGGTGTAGTTTGTGTCACTGCTCCAAAAAGGTGTCTGAATGCTTTCCTCTGCCGTTCGCTAAGGACAGGTGCTCACAAACGTAGAAATCTTTTCTGTTTGCAGCGTCTCACACTACTGGTCTCAGGACAGTGGCACGTCCATTTCTCTGTTCCATGCGTCTTCCTCCTCAGAAAAGGTGGTTTTGTTGGAAACTGTTGTCTGCTAAAAACAACCTGCAACATCATAACAATTCAAAAAGGAAAGAAAGACCAACGGACAAAGGTACCTTTACGAGGAGAGCAGACAGAGATCTACCCAGTAAACAATCTCTCTCCACTCTACAAATTCTGCTGCCCTCTTAATGCTGCACAAGTACCCTAAGTTACACATGCGCTGAGCTCTAAGGAGGGGAAACAGATAAAAACACAGTTGCAGCGCTATCAGAAAATAATTAATTGCAACATGTCCATCCTTCCACAGTCTTCCCAAATCATCTTCCACCTGCAGCCAAGTTTTCACAGATAAACTAACACAGACCGGCCCTTCGACTATTTTAGACACAGCTAACACAGTACTTCAGAGAATGCTGAAAAGGCGCAAAGATAAACATTTTCCTAAGGGTGTCACTCTCCACTTCCTGGGTGAAACAGATTTGGGACACACACAGACACTCCTGCAAACATGATTATATCACCCATAAATATATAGCAAGGTGATGGCAAATAATAAGCAAATATGAGATAACCTTATATACATTATTCC
This sequence comes from Oryzias sinensis, assembly GCA_037389245.1. Lineage (NCBI taxonomy): Eukaryota > Metazoa > Chordata > Actinopteri > Beloniformes > Adrianichthyidae > Oryzias > Oryzias sinensis. Next base: position 502,181 of record CM074504.1, read on the forward strand.
AACAGAAAACCAAATATTCAAGCAGCCTCCTATAATGAGTCAAACTAACTGCTGGTAGGTGGAATAATCTTTGGGTTCAATCAGATGAAATATTCAGACATTTTCACAAAAAAACATCAAAACAGAAAGTCCGTTGATGCCTGCTTCAGCTTCACCCCATGGTTGTGTGTAGCTGCCAGTTACTTCATGTGTTTCCTCAGGTTTTGTGTCCATAGTTGTTCATCTGTGTCAGTGAGGAAAGCCCCGCCCCCACGTCTTCACCTGGTCTTTTTGTGGTCATCACGTGGATCACTGAGTTGGATTTAATGCCGGCTGGTAATGGGCAGCCGTGGTAAATGGGCCTGATTACTCGTATCTGCAGGCTAATGATTTCCTGGCCTCTTTTTAATTAGGATGTGACGGGGGCCACAGAGCTTTGCTTCATAGCCCCTCCCTCCAGCTTCATTAACCGCTCAGCCACAGAGCTGCAAAGCAAGAGCTCGCTTCGCCGACGCTCCGGGTCTGGGGGTGGTGCTGTGGAGCCTCTCTGAAGGCGCTCTGGGTCAGTCGTCGTGTCCTGAGCTGGTGCCGGCTTCACCCTCTGGGTCGGGTTATGTGCTGGTGTCTGTCAGCTGATGGGGGGGTCTGATGGAGGGGTTTAGAAGCCCTGGTGGTGTCACCTGAGGATTGGGGGGGGGGGAGGTTTTCTCTTTCAGTTTTTTCCCTGTTGGTCTTCGTTGCATCCTCGGGTTTCATCCGGTGGACCAATCTGGAGTCCAAATCCAGATTGGTCCATTTACACAGGGGCAGGTTAAAACGGATTCATCCAAATGTGTTTAGTCCTTCCTTAAAACGGATTATTTTGGACATGTTGCCGCTTTCTCCTCCTGCTTCAGAAAAGATGCTGCGTATGAAACATGAGAGCAACGCTGCATGTTTGTGGAGAACTTTCAGAAACTTCCAGACTGATGCTTCAGATTGAAGGTCTTGAAGTGAAGCTGAGGTCAGACCGGAAACTTTCTTCATCGCTCGTCTTCGTCAGCTTCTCTTCCTAAATATTGGACTCTGGTGTTTAGAAGCCGTTCTGAGCGGTGCTGCATCATTTTTCTTTGATCTTTTTCTCATTTGGATGATCATCTGAGGTTCTTAATGTTGGATCAACAGGAGAAGTTCCGTCTGGCTCCTCCATGTTGGCGTCGCCTGTAACGACCAGCAATCTACCGTAATCTGGATGGAATCTGTAATCCCACTGATGGGAGGGATTTCCCTCCAATGTGTGAAGTTTACAGACAGACTCTGAAAATGTAGGAGAATATGTAGATTTAAAGAAATGACGATGATTAAAGAGGAAAAATGTGGGAAAATCTAGAGATCTGAATGGCATCTTCCTGCGCTGGTCCGGGTCGTGGGGGCATATTCCTCTGGGGGGTTCCCAGCCCAGCAGATTTCAGATCCGTGTTTCTTTGAGTGTCTGGATGTTGTCGTCTGAACGCGCTCCGCTCCGTCTGTCGGCTGTGAAGGCGAGCCGGGGCAGATCTGCGGCGCCCCCTGCAGTCCTTTGCAGCCTGAACCACCTGCTGCATGACGGCCAACGCGTCTCACACCATTGGATTGAGGCAGAATGGAGAAGCCAGCGGCTGCAATTATTGCTCATTTACATCCTGCAGAGATGAAACAGCAAATTCTGTCTTCAGTCTGAATGATATTAAACAGCAATCAGTTCCTTCTCTGCGGATTCGCAGGTCAACAAACAAAAACTGCCTCAAGGTTGCTCATTATTGGGAGCCGTTTTGGCGAGCCCAAGGCTCATTTCCGTCAAGTACGCAGTCCAGCGGCGTGCCGGAGCTCCATTTTTATCTGTCACATTGGTTTGTGCCTGATGGCTGCTGATGCTGCGCTCATTAAAGCCCCCCCTCCTGCTGCTGGGGGAGTCTGGCCCTCATCTCTGCCCTTGACTGAAGCTCCTGCTGCCCCCTTCTCACACACGCCTCCTCTGACTCCTCACATGCCTCCCACCTCCCTCCTCCTGCTCTCATGCGCCTCCTTTACCTCCCTGACTCTTCCTCCTCGTCTACCTGGCTGTCTCACTGACTCTTCCTCCTCGTCTACCTGGCTGTCTCACTGACTCTTCCTCCTCGTCTACCTGGCTGTCTCACTGACTCTTCCTCCTCATTGTCTACCTGGCTGTCTCACTGACTCTTCCTCCTCATTGTCTACCTGGCTGTCTCACTGACTCTTCCTCCTCATTGTCTACCTGGCTGTCTCACTGACTCTTCCTCCTCATTGTCTACCTGGCTGTCTCACTGACTCTTCCTCCCCTGCAGGAGCTGGTGGGCAGCAACCCTCCGCAGAGGAACTGGAAGGGAATAGCGATCGCCCTCCTTGTCATTCTGGTCATCTGCTCGCTGATCGTCACCTCCGTCATCCTGTTGACACCAGGTACGCAGAATGGGCGGGGCTTTTCCCGCCGCTCTGTCTACACGCCTGCTGATGTGCACAGATGTTCCCATTAGGTTTCTCAATTAGCTCTGCCTGGAATTGTTAAGTGCATCTCTGTCCTTGTGTTTGTTCAGCGACCCCCCCCCCCCTGCAGTGACATCACACGTGAACATGCTGTGAAGGTCAGAACTCGCTACGGACTTGTGGGTATTTGGCCTCTCAGGCCGCTGACCTACATTAAGGTTACTATCAGTCTGCTGTCAGCGTCATGCGCTCATTTGCAAAGACAATCCTCGCCGCGTCCTTCTCCCCAGCGTCCCGTCGCAGGTAACGCCCCTCAGAGCATTAGGGGGGGGGGGGGGCACAGTGAGGTCAGAGACTACAGCAGGATTCCTAACTGAATCCTTGGAGATCCAGACAGGAAATATAAGCGGAGTACACCGTTCCACAATTCACGGCGGCGCCACGTTCCTGGCTGTGAGCCGTGGTTACGGCCTCCATGGATCCCTCTGTGGTTCCTGCATTTCTGCTGACAGCTGCTCACATTTATGAAGACCAGGCTTGAAGATTCTTCTTTTTATTTAGCATTGAATGAAACATCGTTAACATTTACTGCGTTTAAGCCGTTTCCTCCACATTCTGACTAATTCTACTGAAAGTCAAACCATCTGAACAAACGAGGAACCGGATCAGAGATCTGGAAACGACTGAAACAGCAGGAGGAGCCGTTTGATGGACGAACCGAGCAGAACTGAGCAGAACCGAACCACACCTGACAACCCATTGCTCTGTGAAAAAGCACACGCAACAGACACACATGACAATCACCCACACTACAATCACACACACAGCAGAAACACACAGCAAACACACACAGCAAACACACACAGCAGAAACACACACAGCAAACACACACAGCAGAAACACACAGCAGAAACACACACTCTGCTCCTCTGACAGCCTCCTGAAACTTGCAGAGCTGCTCTGGTCTGAAGCACAGAGGCCAGATGTTTGCATCTGGACGTTTGTGGTTGTCAGGTCGACTGACAGGTGACAGCTTAGTCAGGATGGGGGGGTAATCTGCTGCTTGAAGACGTTTCTGGAAGCTGCAGGAGATGAGATGTTTGGTCCATGCTGCCATCAGCCTCCTTTACCTGAAAACCAAAATTCAAAAAATACAAATGTGGCTCCAAACGCTTTTCTTTTTCAAATTGCTTTTCTCTGAACGGATGCTACGATCAGCATTTATATCGCGAGGTCTCCGCTTTATTCCAACGGTGGTACGGGGCTGTTCACGCATGCCACTTTACATACATGTCATTTTACAGTAATGTTGACACGTGTGGCATTTCACTGTACCGCCGTGCACGTATGCCACTCTACACACGTTGGAAAATATTTCTCAGTTACAGTTTTATCACAAATCTGAGTCAAATAGGTTGAAAACTACAAATTTCTTCCTCATGGGTCCGTTCAGCCTGCAGCCAGTGGGGGTGGGGGGGTTCGTCAGCCTGCAGCCTGCATGCAGCATCAGGATGGGGGTGTTCAGGCAGAACTCAGCAGAACTGCAGTGTTTTCCAGAAGCTGCAGGAATGTCCTGCTGCTTTAACAAACTCGTGATGGAAATGGAAATAAATCCCTTAAACGGCTGTAAATGTCCGTCAGCATGAATCCATAATGAGACCTGCACCCCCGTCTGCTCTGACTCACCTGGTTAGCAGCTCACGCCGTCTTCTTCCCTCCATCATTCTCTCTGAGAGCGTCAGATAAAGACCCAGAATAAGACCGCATCTTGAAATGTTTATGTCTGGCATGAATAATCTCTAGCTGGCCGTGGGTCACAGCTGTAAATCTGGCCTCATAAGTCATTATGAATGCAGCGTTGATCCTCCTCGTCCTCCTCGCCTCACAGAGGTTGCAGCTCGTTTGGTTTCCTGCTGCCTCGTCCCGCTGTGGCAGCAGGAAACCTCACGACCACAAAAGAATGAATTTACTGTTATTGGTTAAATGGTTTCAGTTTTACAAAAAGTAGATATTTAAAGAAATGATTAAAAATGAGACTTTATTGTAAATGAATATTTTAAAAGTCTATTAATGTGGTGAAAGCCTGCAGATAAAAATATGTAAAGACATAAATCAGTCATCCAGTCATGTCCATCATAGAGACAAAAGCACATTCAGGCTACGACACCCCAACTTCTTTCAGGTATCAGGTGTTCAGTATCACCCAGCAGCCAATCAGAATGCAGCATTCACCTGGGCTATAGGATAAAATGATTCAACCTATGAGCTTAGAGAGTGTTTGTGTATTTTTGTAAATGTGTGTTTGGATTGAATCAAGTGTCCTGTCGGGTGTTTTCAGCGTCTGCATGGAAGACGTTGCAGCAGCAGCAGCTGCAGCTCAGACCTGATCCTGTAGGAAAACCGCCTGCTGCAGCAGCAGCAGCAGCAGGCGGTTTTCCTACAGGATCAGGTCTGAGGTGTCAGGTGTTCAGGTGTGATGGAGGAGCCTCAGGTGAAGCTGCTTGGTTGTGGTAGCTGAAGGAGCTGCAGACGGTTGACTTCACGGAGTCCTCGTCCCTGCTGGGTTCTGTGGTTGTCACTGGTCAGGTGTTAGTAATCCAAAGGTGTTCTCGTGTATTCGGGCATCATAGCGTCGTGTTTCAGTGGCTGCAGGAGGATGTTGTTGTTGAGCGTCAGGATTCCTCAGCGTCTTTCCTTTGAACGACCCGGTTGTTTGCTGTCGGGTCTAAGGAGCGTTTTGTGTCTGCAGGTCCAAAGAGCAACCCTGAGGGCGTGGCCGACTGTTTGAGGTGAATCCTGCCGGAAACGTCCGGACTAACGGGTCTGATGGATGCGGTGTTTCTCACAGCAGCTCGTCTGTGTGACCCCACATGCTAATGTCCCGGCTGTGTTTAAAGCTTCATCAAGAGCCGTGCGTGTTTTTATTTAAGGTCCATCTCTGCAGAAGCCAAAGACTCTGAGCACAAACAAACAGCACAACATGTTGTTGCTTTGTGTCCCCCTCTGTGTGGAGGTGAATGAGTCATTTTATGGAGCTGGAAGTGATATGATGAGCACTGATGGATGAAATTAAGCTGAAATGAATTGCAGGATGCATCTGCTGTAAATATGCGTGTCTGCTCAGATGATGGGAAGCTGCTGTGCTTTTATCAAAAGCCTGAGGGAGAGGAGATGAAGCTGCTTCATCACTTTAGTAGTTTGATTTGTCTCTGCCTTTATTTGTTGCTGTCTTTAAAAAAGTTTTAAATCTATAACAAGTGAACAAAAAGACTTAAGATGAGACTAAAAACATTGTTTTCTCTTAGCTTTCATTGGATCAAAAAAAGTTCCTCTTATCTTGGTGTTTTCTTTACAAACCCCATTTCATTTTTGTTCGACTTTATTTTTTAATCAAAAATTGATGTTCCTGCCTCCTAACTCGCAGAACAAATAGGACTTTTCTTGGAGCCAAATCTCACCCTGAGATGCTCTGCTCCAAACCCGAATCAGGTTGTTTCATCCAAACGCTGTTGAAAAGTTTCCCTCTTCTTTCTGTCCTGCTGTTCTCTCCATTCTGCTGTTTTATATGATTATAAAAATGTATTTCTGTAAAGATACTTTTTGTTTGTTGGCTTTATTTGTTTTAATTGACGCTGCGCTTTGACTTTTTATGATTCATTTTCAAAGTTTACATCAAAAAACCCAAAAGGATCAAAGTGTATTTAAATCTTTCAGAGATCAGAGATAGACGTGTGATTTTGACTGAAACTCCACCAAATCAAACATCTGATCGTCAGTCTGACATGTTGACAGTTTGGATGCTGGATTACTCCTGCGTGTAAACATGGCCGCTCACTCTTGACTCCACTTTGGTCTTCATGTAACATCCCTGAGAGACGACCTCCAGCCTTTCTGTGAGAGGTTTCATGAAGTCAGACTGTCCAAATGAAGCTTTCTGGAAATCACCACCAGATAAAAAATATTTCATCTATAGTTATATCTGTCATCTGGAATTCTGTCCACAGTAAATGTACAGAAGGTTCCAATGGAATTGAAGTATGAGGTATCAGACAGTACAGATGTGCTCTGTCTTCATCCATCCACCTTCAGCATTTACTTATTTCTGAGCATGGTTGCTGGACCCTATCCCAGCTGCAGAAGGTTAAAGGCGGGGTTTACGATGGACGGTGACGATGCTGTCACAAACAATCATCAGAAAACACAGAGGTTGATCAGACCTGCGGCATTCACAGCGTTTTCTTCTTGACTTGGACACAAGCAGAGCTGCTTTGAAGTCTATTCTTTGAGGTACAGGGAGCCAGTGCAGAGACCTGAGCACAGGACTAATGTGATCATACTTCCTGGTTCTGGTCAGGACTCCAGCAGCAGCATTCTGGATGTACTGAAGCTGTTTTACAGCTGGTTTGGAGAGGCCGGTGAGCAGGCCGTTACAGTAGTCTAACCTACTGGAGACAAATGCATGAATAAGTATCTCCAGGTCTGGCTTTGACTCTATGTTTTTGATTTTGGCAATGTTTTTCAGATGGTAAAATGCCGCTGATGTTACTGACTTGATATGGCTGTTAAAGTTCAGGTCAGAGTCCATGATTACCCCTAGATTTCTGACTTGATTTGAGGGTTTAAGAGACAGAGACTGAAGGTAGCTGCTGACACTTTCTCTTTGTTTCTGTGGGCCAAAAACAATAACTTCGGTCTTGTTTGAGTTTAGCTGGAGAAAGTTGTTCTGCATCCACGCACTGATCTGTTGGAGGCAGTGGCTGAGTGAATCCACCGGCCCATATTCACCTGTTGTCAGTGACACATAGATCTGAGTATCATCTGCATAGTTGTGATAAGATGTTATTACTGCGTATTAACTGCCCTAGTGGCAGCATGTAGAGGTTGAACAGAAGGGGTCCCAGGATCGATCCCTGGGGCACACCACAAGTCAAGGCCATGTAGTCTGAGACACAACTCCCAATTTCAACAAAGTATTTCCTGTCTTCTAGATAAGACTTGAGCCAACTTAGGGCAGATCCAGAGATGCCAACCCAGTCTTGGAGTCTGTGCATAAGGATCCCATGATCAACAGTATCAAAGGCAGCACTCAGGTCTAGCAGGATTAAGACAGAGACTTTGCCATCATCAGTGTTCAGGCGGATGTCATTGGTTACCTTGATAAGAGCAGTTTCTGTGCTATGATGGGGTCTAAAACCTGACTGGAAAACATCAAATGAATTGTTTAATAAGAGAAAGTCAGTGAGCTGTTGGTAGACAACTTTTTCAAGGACTTTTCCTAGAAATGGCAGATTAGAGATAGGTCTGTAATTATTCAGTACAGTGGGATCAAGACCGCTCTTCTTCAGGAGAGGTTTAATGACTGCAGTTTTTAAGGCCTCTGGAAATATTCCAGATTGAAGAGACATGTTAACTATTTGAGTAATTGATGGCAACACACTGTTCAGGACAGACTTTAGAAATCTAGTGGGTAACACATCAAGGCAGCATGTAGACGAGCTCAGACGGGTGATGGTCTCTTGGACAGTTTGGTCAGTGACAGGTACAAAGTGAGTCAGCTTAGAGTGAGTAGGTGGCCGTTGGATAGTTATATGTGTTGTGGAGTTGATGGCTTTTTTAATGCCCTGAACCTTGTCATTGAAAAATACAGCAAACTCATTACATTTAGGTGTGTAAAACCAGTTCTATTGGTAGCTGGGTTGGAGGGTTAGTTAATCTGTTTACTGTTCTGAACAGGACACGAGAGTTGCTGCTGCAACTTCCAATGATTTCAGAGAAGTACCTTTCCCTTGTTCTGCATAAGATCTGGTTGTAAGCGTACAACTCCGCCTTATACATTTCATAATGAACCTGGAGTTTTGACTTGCGCCACTTTCGCTCAGCTCTGCTCTGTTGTTTCTGTGCCCTGACTAGATCATCGTTCCTCCAGGGAGCTTTCTGTCTATGTTTTCTCAATTTAACCTTCATAGGGGCAATGGCATCCAGAACATTCAAGATGCTAGAAGTAACAGAATTCAGCATTTCATCAACATTGGCACCAGAGGCGTTTTCAGGGTCTATCATTAACAAACGTTGAGTCGTTAAACTATACATGAACCTTTACATTAAGCTATACATGAACCTGTGCATTAAACTATACATTAAACTATACATGAACCTGTGCATTAAACTATACATCAAACTCATCCACAAGCGAGGATTGAGATTTAAACAGAAATGTTAAAACAGAATTCCCATCAACCTCTATCTGACATACGAATCAAGCCAAACTCATGGATGAATAATTCATCCAGAATGTTTCAAACGTCGAGTCGTTAATACTTTCAACAGAGCAGATCAGCCAATCAGGGAACAGCCTCGGAGAGACCGCTGATGCTCTAAATGGCCTCTATGACCTCTGGGTGGAAGTGTCTTTAAACACACAAACAACCAGAACCAGGTCAGTACAGCAGACGACCTTCTGATGAGAGCCGATCAGCCGCCATCCGTATGTGACTGTGTGTGTTTAGGGGTGAATGGGACTGTAGAACAGGGGCCTATAGGTATACTGTACACCCTTTACCATTCACTTCAATGGAAAAGGGTTTTTCTCACTTCTGTGGTTTGGTATGACGTAAGCCAGGGTGTCAATTCATGTTAACCGAGGGCCACATAAACATAGTGTCTGTCCTCAAAGGGGCCGGATATAACTTAGACATGTAACTAAATGTAATGAAAAATAAATGTAACCACTCCTTAATGTTAAATAACTCATTATTTATTTATTCTAACTTTTTAAAGTGCAGTTGCATAGAAAACATATGTTTGCTTGTTACTTTAGCATAAATCCTTTTACAGGAGGCTCCGCCTTTGTTTATGCAGACACGTAACGTTACGCTGCAAAAAATAGTTCCCAAACAAAACATGTAGTGATATTCATGGACATCTAACAGTTCATGTTTGGTGTTACAGAGTGAAGGAGAACAGTAACAACCCCCCCAACACAAAATCCTCCGGCAGGCGTCCGTGTCACGCACTTAAGAACGCACACAGCTTGTAATGGAGATGAATACTATAATAATAATCAATAATTAATAGTGAATTAATTATCAATTATTAATGAATAATGATTAGAACACAGTAAATTTGTCGTATTTCCTCGTGAGATGGAAACTTCTGTTGTAGAATGAGGACGTGTGCTTCTGAAAGCACGCCTGTGTGTAAAGGGAGCCGCGTGCAGCGGAGGCAGCGAGAGAGTGACCGGCGTGGTGGGAGAGAAGGAGAGAACAGTCTGAAAGAAAGAAGGAAAGTCTGAACACAGGACTAGAAGAAAGAGAAAATTATCAGCAAAGATGAACGTGTTTAATGTGTTTATTATAGTTCCAATCACGCACCATATGCTGAAAAAACTAAAAAAAACAAACACATTATTCAGATCAGCTGAATATGACAGAATGAGGGTAATAAAGAACGGACTACGCTCTTTTGGGTGAAATAGTCGTATTTCTAATGATGAGGATACAAACTATTCACTGTGATAAATAATGCTAACACCGCCTCACCGTCTTGACTCAGAAATGGTATTAAATGAAAGGATGTGGCGGGACTTCATGAAAGCTCAGGTGCCTCGCGGTGACGGCTGCAGCCTTCAACATCCTGACTCACTGCTCTGACAGGCGTGTGTGAGCGACACACAACCAGACGTCAGCTGTGAGTCCTTCACACAGGAAGCACCAGAAGATAAGGACACGCGTGTTCACCTGTTAACAACAGTGAATGGAGACATCAACCCCACATTTGTTTTCAGCAACATCTCCATCAACAGATCATTCCATCCCAGTTTTGCAGGTCCTGAACAGATTTGAAATACATTAAAGAGGATTCTAACCGGGAAGTTCCACGCTGCAAAAACTTCTTTTTAAGAGACTAAAAAGATTCTTTGAAGAAAAAATTTCAGATTTTTTGTTTTGCAAGAAAATCAATTTAATCCAGAATTCTAAAACAGCAAAATAATCTAAGAAAAGACGTCTTTTTCTTTTTTATTTACAGAAAATCTGTCAATGCGGTCAGAGTTTTGGACTTCTTCCTGCTTTTGCAGCGCTCCTGCAGCATTTCCAGCCAGACTTCTGAGCTTCAGATCAACGACGGAGGAATAAAAGTGCTCATTGCTCCGATGGGAAATGAAGCGCTGCTCCTCGCTGCAAGCTGTGCACCACAGCAGACAGAGTCCAGGCTTTTATGGGCCTGTTAGTCAGCCGGCTTTTACTAGTCACAGTGCCGCCTGGAGTTGTTAGCAACTCTAGAAAAGTTGCCTTTCTGGGGTTGAAGGTTCCACTGCTGTTTTTGGAGCGTGGAGTTCTCCTGTTCTCCCTTCATGAAAACCTACAGCAGCACTGAAGCTCTGATGTTAGTCTGCTGTCACCTTCAGGCTCCTCTCTAGCTGCTCTGCAGAAAGGATGTCTGTTTGGTGAAGCTCCGCCCCCAAACAAGCAGCCATGATTGCAGTGGGAGGTTTCTGCTCTCAGGAGTTCAGTCTGTGAATGCAAAGATGTCTGATTCCTCAACCAGTCAGAGGCATAACCTGCTGTTCTCACTGCAGTTTCAGGACTGATTCATGCCAAACCCCTTCAGGTGGGGGGTTGACCCTCCCAGTAAAGATCACAATGTGCTTCGGTCCTTTAGGTGCTGATCAATAATGAGGCAGCCTGGCTCTCAGTCTGGACCCGGGCCGGTTCTGTTGGTGTCAGCAACATCTGGAGCTGGCAGACATTTGAATTTCAATCATTTCATTTTTTTTGTACAGGTGAGGACGACCAACTGGCTCTGAAGAGCAAAGTGACCGTTGGAGACCTGTTCAGAAAGGACTTCAGGGTTCACGACCCCGACGCAAAGTGGATCAGCAGTAAGTTCTGTCAGTGAAAACTCAGAATGGGCTTTAGAGGGGATGATAGACTGATTCCAGACAGACCATAATAACTGTCTTAATGTTTAATGTCTGTGTGTGTGTGTGTGTGTGTGTGTGTGTGTTTGTGTGTGTGTGTGTGTGTGTGTGTGTGTGCATGTGTGTGTGTGCATGTGTGTGTGTGCATGTGTGTGTGTGTGTGTGTGTGTGTGTGTGAGTGTCCTCCACGTTTGACATTCCTGCAGACAATTGATCCATAGCATCCACAGTGCTTGAACAGTGGTCCACTACCTGTGTCCTTTTGTCATGTGTGATGTTGTGTGATGTTGTGTGTTGTGTGGATGTTGCTGTTGTCAGAATTCATCAGCACCGTTTGCAGAGGCTTGTTTCCCTCTAATTACCAGCAGACGTGCTGACCGCTCTGCGGTTGGCCAATTAGAAAACGTCTTTTTCTGAAAGAAGGTGAAGGTGGGATGGATGCGGGCCGCCCTGCGCCTCTGAAGGGAACAATCAGGCCGCGGGAATGTGGGGGTCTCCTGACGGAGTCCACAGCAAAATGGCAGCACGGCAGCGTCCCTTGGCCCTCCCCCCCCCGCCGGCGTCTGAAACTGACACGGGGAGATTTCTCCTAATACCACGTGGAAGCTTCTGGCTGCCCCTCCCATGCGGCTGGAGGATGAGGAATCTCTCATGCGGCTGATTGGTTGTTGTTGCTGACTGTGACCCAGAGGTTGTAAACAAATTGATCACGCTTGAATGGGCGCTGATGAATATCACAGACGGCAGCGGCGCCGCTCACATCTGGAAGCCATTACTGCTTCTTCCAGAGTCGTCTGCAGACGCTCAAACTGTAATTACAATTATTATGTAAAAGTGTCATGAATGTGGGAAAAATTCATTAAACCCATTTTGTACTTGATGCAAAATATCCCGCTGGTCCCGCGGGGATCATTTGGCGTGAAAAGAGAGGAGATGTGCAGACAGGATACATACGTGCATCAGCAGAAAAGCACTCGTCCCTTTCATCTCTGCTGTTCCTGCGCCGCCGCCGTCGTCCCTGATCTCTGGGTATTTTAGGGAATCGTAAGGTACCGCTCACAAAAAAAAGAGAAAAGTGGAGGAGAAGACTGAAAGACGTCCTGAAAGACGAGCAGATGATTTTGTCTTCATTAGTGTCAGTCTTGGCTCTACCCACTCGTATCCTTTCACGGCGGCGTCTCACATCCACATCAAACTGGCTGCTGGTTGGAGGCAAAATTGAATTTTTGAAAACCTCAATTAGTTTGGTTTTATGATTTCCTCGTCTCCATCTTCCAGTTTATTCCCTGAAGACAGACAGTGAATATAACTGGAGTTCCTAATGATCCTATAGCAGGTTACTTTTAGAAGGCAGGATTACTTCCTGTCTTTCCACTTTCTCTCTCCTTTTTATTAACATTATTAGATGCTTTTATTGCACAGACGTCTGGATTCTGCATAATGCAGCCCGTTCTGATGGAATCGCAGCTTTTGGCTTCTGTCCAGCTGAGAGACTTGAAGGAAAACAACTCGCACAGGTTTACGTTCATATTTTGGCAGGAATGTAACTGTAGGGAATTCGTTTTTATAAAAGGCTCCAAGCTTTCAGCCTGAAAAACATTTTAAATGGGAGAAGTTTTTCATTCAGATTTCAGTTTAATGTTTAGAAAAAGGCTAGAGATCCACATGTCAGCCCCCCCGACTGGCTGCTGACATCCTCTGGAAGAAGGGATCGCGGTGGGTAACCACTTTCTTCAGATAACAGGCTTTCAACTCGTTTGTTCCACTAAAACTTGCTAGTTCTGAGAAATACTTGGAGAGTCTCACATTGGCTGCTCCCAGATTTCTGTTTGGGTCACCTGTCTTGACGGCATCAGACGGCGGTCTCTAATGGGTTCTGCAGAGTGTGTCCTGTCATTAACCTGTTAGGAAACACGCCCTCCTCCATGTCCAGCACGTTAGCGGCCGGCGTGGGAGCAGCAGCAGCCAGGAGCTGCCGCGGTTTCACTGAACGCCCCCGTCCTGCGCCCCACGTGTGACGGTCCAGTCGTGCTTCACAGCTGGAGACGTGTCGGTGCGATTCTGAGGCTGCCCTGGCATGAAGGCGGTGTTTGTGCAGGTGTAGCAGCAGAGCGGTGCAGCGCCTCTCCACAGAGCTTTCCCCCACGCTCCTCATCGCTATTCCAATCACGCTCTGGAGCTTTCACTAAGTCTCCACGGTTAGGTAATTGCACAGTTAGCAGACATGACTTATATCTCACAGATGCCTGTTTTTCTAGCACTCCATCAGAATCAAACAGGCAGAGCATCCACAACCTGCTCTCAGGCGCGAGGTGAGGCTCGCCGTGGAACGTGAGGCTGGCTCTAAACAGCTGTCTGCCTTTTTAATGGCCACCCTCATCTCGTTTGCAGCTGAAGGATCCCCCTGGTCTCAGTAATGGTGGTTAAAAATGGAGAATGGGGGCCGTCTGACAGATTCAGTCAGTCACCAAAGAGCCATTGCTGTGATTTGGAGCAGGAAGCATGTTTGCTGTGTAAGAAAAGCAGGGAACAGCAGAGAACAACAGAGAACGGTACAGAACAACAGGGAACAGCAGGGAACAACAGAGAACAGCAGAGAATCACAAAGAACAGCGGAGAACAACAGGGAACAGCAGAGAACAGCAGAGAACAACAGAGAACAGCAGAGAATCACAAAGAACAGCGGAGAACAACAGGGAACAACAAAAATCAGTGGAGAACAGCAGGGGACAGAAGAGAACAGTAAAGAACAGCAGAGAACAGCAAAGAACAGCAAAGAACAGCAAAGAACAGCAGAGAACAGCAAAGAACAGCAGAAAACAACAGAGAACAGCAGAGAACAGCAAAGAACAGCAGAGAACAGCAAAGAACAGCAGAAAACAACAGAGAACAGCAGAGACTAACAAAGAACAGCAGAGAACAGCAGAAAACAGCAGAGAATAACAAAGAACAGCAGAGAACAGCATGTGGGATGGGCCTGTTGTTCAGTCACTGGTCTTGGGTCATGATGTCATCACTCTGGTTTAATCCAAAGAGCTGATGTTAATGATGGTGTAAGAGTCGTTTGTTAATGAAGTTTCTCTTCCCCCTCCTCTTTCCCATTGACACGTATCAAATTGGTCCACTTTGCCGCCGTAGGCTGCAACACGGGATGTTGTTCATCCGTGTTGCAGCCTGTCAGCTCTTCTGTAATGGTGTCATCATTTCAAGCGGCAGGTGCAAATGCAGCTCCATCTGATTAGATGTCAGCTGCTATAAAGACATTTTATTCATTCCCAGGGGAGTAATCAGTCATTGTAGGAGTCACTGTGCAGCCGTTGCTGCCGGCGGGAAAGAGCATCGGCGTCTTCACTTTCTCTCTAAGCCGCTTCGCCACAGCCCACAGTAAAGTTTGAGTCCTAAAAACAAAGACGTCTCCCTGCAAACGTCCTCAAACTGTTGGTTAGCAAAGAGCCAGGATCTGTTGGCCTGTCGGCCCGTTTGTGACGCTGCAGTGGTGCCACACGGTCCAGCTTCATGCCAAGTATCTGTCAGTGGGTCACGGCGCTCTATATCGGGACATGGGGCCGTTGGCCTGCAGCGTCTGTGGAACCAACAGAAACGGACCTTTAGTCTCACATTGAGGGTCCCTCCAGCCTCCAATTACTGCTGGATTTAGGGAATCCAGGTGTTTCTAGAAAGCCTGGAAATGAAAAATGGATGTGTTCTCCAGAACTGCAGTCTAATTCTCTGTGGTCAGAGGTTGGGGCTGCACTGTGGTGCAGTGGCTAGCCCTCTCAGCGAGAAAGTTCTGGTTCAAATCCCCGCTGGGTTCTTCCCGTGGGGAGTTTGCATGTTCCCCTCATTCATGCATCTCCTCTCATGTTCAGGATCTTGCTTTATTAGTGGTGTCTTTCAATCATCCTGGCCATAAATGTGCAATGGACCTTCAGGGTGAACGCTGCCTTCCCCAAGAAAAACAGAGGGATGGTGACCTGTGAGAGCAGGTGGAGGAACATCTAGAGAGGTGGAGGTTTGCTCTGGAAAGGAGAGGAGCAGGACAGAGGCTCTGTGTGAGAATGAGAGGAGGTCCAGAGGAACGGAGAGGTTCCAGAGGTGGAAACGGTGGCGGACTTTAAGTTCTTAGGATCCACAGTCCAGAGGTGGACAGACGTGTCTCAGCATGCTGGGACGGGTGGAGGAAGGTTTCTGGTGGAATGTGCGACCAAAGAGTGTCAGCAAGAAAGGTGCAGACTGTGGTGAGAGCTGCCATGTTGTTGGTGTAGAACAGGCATGTCCAAAGTCCGGCCGTAGTTTGTTCCAATTTCCTGAGAAGCTGTCCAATCAGGAGACAGGATAGGACAGCTGGGGTCAGTTTGATTGTTTCTGAAGCTCCGCCCCCAATGGTCTTCTGAACATGTTCATGTTTTTCCAGCTTCAGCGATCCAATTGTGAGCAGGAAACTCAGCTGTGGAGATATTCAGGAAAAACGAGAGTCCGAGCTGAGGGGGGGGGGTTTGAGGAGCAGCTGCATTATAATGACCACCATGGCGGTGGGGGAGCAGCAAATCAATAATACATAATTAATCAGCAGTGCAGGTTAAGTGCGGCAGAAGGTACCGGGGTCAGAAGCCAGCAGGCGGGTTAGGACCAAATGCAGGATCATCAGGACCCCCATGGGAGGAAAACCCATTCTGGGATCCAATGACTGAATCATTTGCTTTTAGGAGGCGTGGACGGTTTTATCATGGCGGGGCAACAACCTGCCTGAGAGACGGCAGAGACCCCTCTGAAGACGTTTGCTGTGGTGCTCCTCTGCTCTGCGGCTCAGAGTTCAGACGTGGTTCTGTCTCCGTTCTGCTGCGATGGCCGGAACAGTTCTGTCCGTTTCCTGTCACGTCTACTGATAACAGCAGCAAACAGCCGTTCAAAACATCCAGCCTTAGATGGTTTGATAGATAGTCCAGTAATAGATTACTAGTTGGAAACCTTCTCTGGCTTAAAAACTTTTCAGATGACATTTTAGTGGAGACCGTCTTTTCTGTCGCGATCTGTTGATGAAATCAAAAAAGTCACTTCACATTAGTTTCCACTGTAAAATAGAAACGCCTTCTATTTGTTTCTGATTCTGTAAAAAGCTTTGCAGTCGTTAGTTTGATGAAAGGCCGGCGCCGCCTGAAGCCGCTCCACAGCCGGACTTTAAGGTTTTGAACGGCAGGAGTTTGTTTGATCTCCTCTGAAGTGAGGACGGACGGACGGACGTTCAGGTAAACAACAGACGTTTTCATTTAGTTCCAAATGAAGATGGAAGGAAGCTGCAAAAAACCAGAGCAGATGAAGAGACAGAGACCAGTGGAGCCAGTGAACAATGATTGGCAGCCCCGATAACCACGAGCGACTTCCACAGCCGGACGCTGCTTCCTGGGTGGGTTCCTGTTCTGTCAGCAAGTTCAGGCTTTGGGGCATTTATCCGTGTGGCCTTTCCAGCTATTAGCCCTCCGTTTGTCTGTCAATGGGAGGAAAAGGAAAACTTCCTGCATATTCCAGCAGGTGTAAGGCTGCGGCGGACTGCGTTCAGAGACGCTGACGTTCCGCTGCAGCCGCCGGTGTGGCCTCATCAGCCGTGGTCACAAAGACCTGGAAGCCACAAGGAAAAGCCCATTTTTTCCAGAGTTTGACTCCGTAACCCGGCTCACCTAACAACAAAGTTTTCAATCGGCGAGATGCTTGGTGCTCGGTGTGTGGAGGTTACGGCTCACATGGAGACCTCACCGAGTCAGTTTTCCAATCCCACAGTTGAGCCAAACAATAAATGAGTTTTTCTTTCAAATGCTGGTGAGGTTCTGCTGGTCCACAGTTGAAGCTGTGCTCGTCAAAAAACCACAACCAGGTTGAAGAATCTGACCTTAAGGCTGCAGCAGAGAGGCTTTCTGTTGTTTACATGTGGCCATTTTTCATCTGCAGCCGTTTTTCAAAGATAATTTTAGTTTTTTGTTAATAACTCACTTCTGCTGCTCAAACCTCTGATACTTTTCGTGTTGAATCTACAGGATTATTAATCTATCCAAGTTATCTTTTTGTAACTACATTTCAACATGTTCTGGGACATCGCCTGTCCGTCCTGGGGAGGAACCTTCCTTCATGTGGACATCCCTGAGGGAATCCGTTTTTCCTCACTGAGAAGGAGGCAGTTTAGAATCGTTCTATTGAATGTGTGCATTCATGATCCTTTAGATTTGATGTTTTACTACATTTATCCACACAAAGCCCATTGAGACGTTGATCACCTCAGATCACCTCAGAATGATCTGGAGGAAGTGGAGACGTTTGAGCTTTAGGATTCTAAAGATAAGTCCTCCTCAATCAACTCAACAGATATTTAGAAAGAACTGTTTTTTAATAATTTCATATTAATATATTTGTCATTTTGAACACCTTTAAATCTATTTTTTGGGTTCCCTCTGAATATTTGTATTTTGAAAGAAAAGTCTTCTAGAAATGAATCGCTAATGTCTGACAGCTGCAGGAATGTATGTTTTCACTGAGCTTTAGCATCATTCTGCTTCAAAGGATTGAAGGTTTTCTATTGGAGAATGCATGATGTGCCACAGCGTCCTTAAACAGGACGACACGCCGTCCTGTCAGCGTTCCCACAATCCCTCCTGCACTGGACCAGCCTGAATGGAAGACCCTGCTCCTCAAAAGGCTTTTTCCCATGAATATACATTCATGTCGAACGCACGCCGACACGCTGAGGCAGGGACTGACGGGACAGCCTTGCTTCCATTGATCAGTTCAGACCGGGTCAGAACCGTACGCTTTCAAAGGAGCTGGCTCGTGTTTTCACTGCCAAGGTTAGGATGCAGCTACCATGGAGACGCACGACAAGGACAGGGCCAGTTCAAGACGAAGACCAAAGACACAAACGGCGTGTTTACTGAAAGCTGGAAGAAGGAGCTCTGTGTCCAAAGTGGAGCTGAGTCTTTCACTATCATGAACGGAGACGTTTTTGTTCCAAGAAGTTAGCTGTGAAGGTACAACCTTATGGTCTATGGCTGCAGTGGAATACAAGCTCAGTCCCTCCATCCAACCGCGTTTCTGTGACCTGAACTGTTCAGGAAAAAAGAGCCAAAATGGGAACAATGGAGAACCGGAAGCAGCAGGAAGAAAGCTGCTGATGGACTTTGTTAGGAAAAGCTGGAAACGTCAACATCAACTTCTGTAGACCGCCTTAAGAAAAGAACCTGGAACCCAGCTGACCTTCAACGGGAGGTGACATCCATCCATCATCCATCATCCATCCATACATGGATGGATGATGGATGCATGGATGGATGGGCGGCCGTGGTGCAGCGGTAGGGCGGTCGACCCATGATCGTAAGAGTGCAGGTTCGATTCCCGCCTTGCACGCCCATGAGTCAAGTGTCCTTGGGCAAGACACTGAACCCCACCTTGCCTCTGGTGGTAGGCGGGCGCCTGTGTTTGGCAGCGGAGCGGCCACCAGTGTGTGAATGTGTGTGTGACTGGGTGAATGTGCGTGACTGTAAAGCGCTTTGTCCTTGTAGGAAGTATATAAGTATACGCCATTTACCATCCATCCATCATCCAGCCATGCATCCAGCCATGCATCCATCATCCTAAGTCCCATTCATGGATGCATGGATGGGACTTAGGTGCGTCCGTTTCAACCCCCCCTCTGTGTCTCTGCATGTGTACCTGCCCCCTCCCTCATGTGTCGCTCCCCCTGCCTCCCCAGAGAGAGGCTGAGCCCAGGGCAGCTGTATGAATAAGACATACTAGCATAGAAAGCTCTAGATCAGAGCAGAAAACAGCGCCCAGGGCTGATCCACGCTGAGTGAAGGTGAGAGAAAGGAAAGAAACGCGGGGAGAGACAGCTAGAAAGAGGCTGACTGAGGAGAAAACAGAACGCCTTGGGTTCTGCTGAAGAATGTGTCTTTGAAAGACAAGAAAATAAGGAGTTGAAGAGGTGAAGGAGGAACGATAAGGTCTAAAATGATGAGCTTAGCAGGAGGGCTTATCTGGGGGCAGCGATGGGAAGGATTTGAGAGATCTGTGGTGTATCAGATGTGTCTGGAGGCGTGTGGTTGTGGAAGATCAGTAAGTCGGCCAGAGATAAAGATGGAGAAGGTGCCTTGAAGAGATGCAGGTGTCTGAGTTTAAGTCAAAGCCTCATCGTGAAAACAAAGCTGGACAGGAAGCTTGCCCAGCTCTTCCTGCTGATTCAACTGAGCGCTTATCTCTCCATACATGAAGGTGCTGCTCATCAAAGTGTTGAATGGAGTCAAACGAAAATAATGGCAGGTCTTATTTACCCCTGTGATTCCATGAAAGGGGCTATTTACTCTCTTTGAATCTGCCAAAAGCTGTTGAGGGACGCTCGGCTGTACCGGTCTGAAAGTGCTGCCCAAGCACATTCTGCATTTAAGCCTCTGTGATGGCAATTTTGTCACCTCTAATTGACAATTAGATATGCTAGCAGATAGCAAGCACTCTGCATAACAATCCCCGGGTCTTAATTACCCCACCGACTGGCATGAAGCACCAAGGAATCAGCAGAGCAATAGGACAGGGCAGCATGGATCGAGTGAAGGTGAAATGGGGCAGTAGTGGTATTAAACTGATCCTCCTGTTGGATGGGGGGGGGGGGTACACCAGCCGTGGGACATCTGTCAGACCCTGTCTTGACACGGACCGAACCAACATGTCTGCAGTTCTCATGGACGTCCACGCCGTCTGGCTTCAGAGCCCAGCCATGATGGGGTTTGTAATGCTGACTCGTCTGTAGCTCATTGTAATCTGATTACTGAGCAAACCAGACTGAGCCGTTTCCCGTTAACTCTGACATAAGTCAACTACAAGAATACATGAAGGGTATTCAGCGTTTTAGGAAATCAAAGTATTGTTTCAAATGATTTCCAATATGTGATTCCTGTTTATTGACATGGATTGTAAAGCTGTTGGATGTAGAGTTGATGTTAAAGTTGCTGTATCAGAACCAGTTCTGGCTGTAGTCCGGTTACAATTGTACAGGTCACCATGGCAACCTCTGCAATAGGACAGAGAGGTTTGCTTAACACAGCAACAGTTTTAGCTCCTATTGGTTTAATGTTCAGCTGTAGATGATGAACTGAGATGGACTCGGTTCCTCCATCCGAGGTCAGGTACCAACAGACACCATGTTGATGTTCTGTCAGATATTTTGTCTCCAGTCTGCAGCCGGTTGGTTTTACAGATCTCCCTCCTCCATTGACAGACTTCTGAAATAAAACCTCAGTCTTTAGCTCCACTCAAACCTCAGGAACATGGTGTTTCCTGAGCGTTTAGATTGCGTTTGCTGCTCAGCCACAGGCCTGTTGTCGTCTCGTCTGATGCTGTGTGGTTCTGTGAAAGACCTGTTTTCATGAGAACCTGACTGGAACGGTTCTGCCCTCCACCGTTCTCATGTTTGCTTCCTTTCAGCAGGAAATGATGACGATGCCTTTTTTCTGTAGTGTGACATCCGGTGCAGAGATCCTGAAGTTTCTTTGCATTAAACGCTGAATGTGTTTCCAACAAACACTGGCGGCGTGGAGCTGTGGTCCCACAGTGAAACGGTCCTGGAGGAGTCTGCACAGAGGAAGAACTGAACCGTTGCTGTTGTGCTGTCTGTTTTCAAAGGAGCCTTTAATAACCTGGCAACCTTTCTCATCTGTTTCATCTCCTTCCTTCCAGATAATGAGCTGCTGTACCGCAACCGGGATGGTGATGTTGTCAGGCTCAGCGTTGACTCTAATGAGCAAACCATCTTGGTGCATAACAAGAAATTTGTGAGTCTTGGTCCCCTCTTCCTTTGTTCCTTTCCTGTTTGTTGTGGTCAGAGCAGAAAACTCTGAGCGTCCGTGAACTCTTCTTTCAGGCAGCAAATCAAAGCACCTACTGCTCCTTTTATTGCACAGCTTCATCAATGGATTCATTATTACAGTGAAATGAGGCCTGCATGCATAAGTCTTGGTTAGCCTGCTTATCTGGCCGTGCATAAAGATGGAGGTGACGACATCCAACATTACGTGCGCCGTTGAAGGACCTGGCAGGAGTGCAGAGATTAATGCAGCCCTCATTTGTTTCCGGAGCAGAGTCATCCGTCAGAGTTAGCCAAATGTCCAGATGAATGGAGGCCTCATGTGTGGTTGGAAACCCCATCTGTTGTTTTTTTTAAAGAAACTTTTCTCTGGATTCCAGGAAATGTACAAAGCCAGCAAGTATGAAGTGTCCCCCGACCTGAAGTACGTGCTGCTGGCCTACAACGCCGCTCCGGTGAGCTTCTCAATTACCGGCAGAGCCTTTCACATGAGCAGGGAGTGGGGGGAGTGGGTTTGGAATAGAGGAAGGCGGGAAGCGGCAGAATGAAATGATGGTGGAGTGTGAAGGTCTGTCGCACGCCGGCGCCCGGGGAGCGAGCAGATCTGCAGCGAGGGGGACGGAAACACAAACAAACACCTTTACAGGGAGGGAGATGAGATCCGCAGTCAGAGCGTCGGCTGGAAATATATCATTTCTATGCACTTGGAGAATAAAGTGCCCCATGACTGCACTGGCTCTGCCAGCCGTGTGATATGCATCAAAGCATTTCTGCTCCTAATACAGCAGATCAGATACGTGCAATCATTTGTCCGGCTGATATTTTCTTGTTCTGCCTCACGGAGAATCTGCTGCTGTTGTTAGGGAGCCTGCAGATGCATAATCTGCTGTCGCTGGCGGAGCTGAAAAGGAAATGTTGTGATAAGCTGGATGTGTTGCGTGTCTTTTCATTTCTTATCCGTCCCAGCTCCTTGGGCTTTGATGGATGACAGCGGTTTCTCCTGCATGTAACAGTCACATCCCTGCACATGCGCGCTCATGATGCGTGAAGCAGGATGGATGCTCCATGCCTGCATACTAACAGATGTGCCAGCCCCCCCCCCACGTTAGAATGAGTCCCCTGTGATGAGGGACGTTTGCCGTCTTTAGATTTAATCCCAACCGTGTCTGGATTAGGCTGAGCTGAAGTCACTGCAGGCCCAGCCTGAAAGGCCTCCGTCAACCTCTGGCTGTTTTCATGCTCCGTCTCTCATCACAGCTGTTATTAATGCATATTCTGATGATAATGGCTGTAAACGTACGAGCTGCTCCCATAAATGGACTGAAAGAGTTTGGCTGTCGGCGTCCTCACTTTCCATCAGTGTGAGGAAAACACGGCGCAGGTTTAGCCTCGTTAGTAACCAGATATCAGACACTTCATTCAAATATTTAAGCCTTTTAGTTTATTCAATGACAGTGAAGTCTTTTCATTTTTTGGATGTTTAAAGCAGTGAAGCTGAGAAGATGATGAAGGTCCTGACCCGTCTGTCTTCTGCAGGTCTACCAGCATTCCTACACGGCTTTCTACATCATCTGCAGTCTGGAGACGCCGTAAGTGGACGTCAGCTCATCCGTTCTCCCTCATCCAGGCCTTTTCAAACTAGCCCCGCCCCCAGAGCCTCAGTCCTGTTCCACTGACTGACAGCTGAGCTGCCTGGAAACTGCTCAAGCTCCTCCACGGTGGTCTCACTGGCCGTGACACCAATCGTCCTAACATCTGTCCAATACTGACCCCCCGCCCCCCCGGTGCTTTTCATTTTGCCCGGAGCTGCTTCCTTTTGACCCCACAAAGTGATAAAAACCCTGGGTGATGCCCCCACAGTGTTTACGATCTATTATTTACAAGAACAAGCGTGAACGCTCCACCCTGTTCAAGAGATCAAGTCCCAGAATGCATTTGGGCTGTCCGCTATGTTCCCTCTTTGATTAAGGATGCGAGGCGTGTTGAGACAGAACTGCAGGTTCACGTCACCAGCAGAACAACATGGACTTCTTTCAACATTCATTCACTCATTTTCATCTCTGAACTTGCTGAAAACCAGAAACCACCCCCACCAGGAGGCCTGCAGAGGCTTTGGTCTCCGCTAAGACTCCTTCAGAAGATTCTTTCTGTTCTTCACAGGAACAGCGTCTAGTTCTGTCAGAACCTTTGTTCTTCTCCAGTCAATGCCGCCGGTTCCAACAGGTTCTCCAAAAATACCAGATAACCAAAGTTCCCTTCATCTAGAAATAGATCTCTTCTAACAGGCAGTCCGACTGATTTGGTCAGACACCTTCTCAATCCTGTAATATTTCCTTCAACCGTCCGTTCAGAGATCTGCTCGACAACCATAAGTTAAGGATTTTGTGGCTCAGAAATGGCCTGGAGATCCACCAATAGTCCCAACACCAACAATCTGCTTTGGTTGAAGACCCGACCTTTACGTCCTCAACCATGACAGAAATGTCAGCAGCGCAGTTTGACTGCATTCAGGAGCTGCCCCCCAGTGGCAGCGCCCCCAAAATCCTGTCAGCTGATGACCTCATTCGTCTTCAGCTGCAGACAAAGACAAAGAGGCGGTGACACCTCTAATTCAGCAGCCTGCGCTGCTCAACACTTCCCCCAATCAGGAGTTCTGACACGGTTACACTCTGCTGCTATTTATGGGTGCACCACCTTCCTGGCTGTGGGCTGCAGCAGCAGACTGTTGATGCTTTCTCTGCTCTGTCTGCCAACAGGGAGACCTGGAACCTCAACCCTCCTGAGGTGCGAAACGCTCAGCTGCAGTTCGCCGGCTGGGGCCCCAAAGACCAGCAGCTGGTAAAGTCCGTCCTTCTGCCGGCAGCCTTCAGCACGCTAAAGCACACGCGTGTCCATGCGGGTTTAGTCTGCACACGCGTGTCCATGCGGGTTTAGTCTGCACCTTCATGCAAAGAAGGTCACGACTGAAAGAACGACTGAAACTCCCTTTAGACATGAAGGATTGAGTCAAATGTTGGAAATCCACAGCACTGACCAAACGCTGCGTAACGGCATCTTCTCTGCAGTCAAATACAAGCTTTAACACCAAGAAGACCCCCCCCCCCTGTAATTTAAACACATCCTTTATTTGGGGGGTCATCATGAACCTGTGGTCTTCCAAATTCACCATCTTGTTCTAAATGCAGCTTCTTGAGGTGGAAGGCTGCATAAATATTCCAGAATCCTTCTTTAAAGCAACAAAGGAAGGACGTTTGCTTTTCAAAGTTAAAGCCTCTCCGTTGCAGGGCAACAAAAAGCTTTATTGTGGGATTGATTCCTGCTTAACTACCTGTGATCTCAGGTGAATCATCAGCGTCCGTCCTCTTGTTTTCAGTGCAGGGTTTCAGTGCTATCAGGGCTCTGCAGAGCAGCTGGATTCCCTGAAGGTCCGGCTGTCGTCTGAAGGGGTTGCTGTGAAACAGAAGCAGCTCATGAAAATGAGCCCACCAGCCCCTCAAACCCCCCCCCCCTTCATTCAGCACTCTGACCCGTGTCCATCCCCCACCTAATAAGTCGTTTGACAAACACATCATCTTTTCTGGAATGCAGGACTTGATTTTTCTCAGGCGGGGCTGACATACAAGCACAGAAATGCTGCTGCTGTAGCTGGAGCTGTGGTAGCATTAGCCAGACTCGGTCCTCAGTGGCTCTTCTGCTCCTGAAAATGTTGTGAGGTTCTCCTGTATGCTGCACGTGAGACCAGATTTATGCTGCTGGATTGATGCCCCAGTGATGCAGAAAGCCCTGATAGGACCAAACTGGAGGTTTGCTGATGTGTTCAGATGACAGACAGTCGATTCTGGGATGGAGGGAAATGGACAAATATATCAGTTTATGGAAAATGAATCTGGAGATTGTTGTTTGTCCAAAGTTCAGGTTTCTTTAGATAAAGTGTCATGGAAACACGTCTGTTTGCTGCATAAGAAGACTAAAGTAGTTTAGAACTGCAGCTTCCTTAGAGTTCTTAATATTGAACCCCCCCCACCCCCACCCCCCGCCTGGGGTTATCTTCACATTTTATGCTGCAGTCAGCAAAAAAAAGAGATTTTCTGTCCTGCAAACATGGAGGCAAAAGGCAGAATGTTTTACATTTTTATGTAAAAATATATGGTTGTCAGAATCTGAGCTTGCATGTGTTTCATCTTTTATCCCGTTAATGCCAATAAAATCCTAATGTTCTGCTAAATCCTAGTTTGAAATCAGTCAGGATTCATTCACAGGTCTATGCATTCATCTGACAGCAGGAGAACCACTGAGGGCTGCTCTCTAAACAGACCCCAAACTTTCCCAGAATGCCGCTGTCATGTCACCACAAATCAGGCGCTGGTTCAACACGTCACATCAAATATTTATACTGATTAGAAATTATAGAAATGAAACTGATGGAATGTCTGACTCTGTTTCTGAGCTGTCAGACGACCCGTATGCAGCCGTCACAGACGACCTGGTGCTGCCGGTGGATCACGGGCCTGGTCTGTGGCAGCGGCAGGTCGGTCTGTGGCAGCGGCAGGTCGGTCTGTGGCGGCGGCAGGTCGGTCTGTGGCAGCGGCAGGTCGGTCTGTGGCAGCGGCAGGTCGGTCTGTGGCGGCGGCAGGTCGGTCTGTGGCGGCGGCAGGTCGGTCTGTGGCGGCGGCAGGTCGGTCTGTGGCGACGGCAGGTCGGTCTGTGGCGACGGCAGGTCGGTCTGTGGCGGCGCCACTATGCAGCCGCCACAGACCGACCTGCTGCGTCACAGACGACCTGATGTGCCGGTGGATCACGGACTCTTTACGTCTGCAGGAAAATTGGCTCTCAATGGAAATCCTGCTGGAGGCCAAGAGGTTCCTTAATCCTTCAGATCCTCTCAGCTTTTTCTCTGTAACACTGATTTTAGCTCCACATCAAAACAAAGACATTTGTAAATTCTGGTGCAGCTGTTTATGCTGAATGCAGCTGTAATGAAGGCGTTGACCCCCACTTATCCTGTAAACCCCCCCGTCAAAGCCTCAGAAGATGTCAGGAGGTTCAGGACTGAGACTTCAGCCTCTTCAGATTCTGAACCTGATCCTCCTCAAACACTTTTTTCTGTTTTCTGGCTCCTCTATAGATTTTCATTTTTGAAAACAACATCTACTATCGGTCTGAGGTGAAGAGCCGCTCCATCCGTCTGGTGTCTTCTGGCAAAGAAGGGGTCATCTTCAACGGGCTCAGTGATTGGCTGTATGAAGGTAAGGAGGTTCTATTGGCCAAAGTGAAAGACTCCAGAAACAGAACTTTTCCAGAAGGTTAAAAGTTGAAAGCGTTTGTGAGGAAAAGGTTTCAGTTTTCAGGAAGTAAAACCTCATGGGTTTTATGAAAATTCCAGGACCTTATGTGGCTAAAATAAAATAAAAAACACATTTTTATTCTTTCATTCTCTGTTCTTTGCTTTTATTTTGGAAAGCAGCTGATGTTCTGTTTGTTAATAATATTTTAAGGTGTTGTCCGGTCAGCTTCCCAGCATCAACCTCCAGAGGTTAACAGACAACAGACGGGTCCTGAGGGGTTTAGCGTTCTCATCTCATTTACGGGCTTCACCTAACAACCCGCTGCTGTTGCTGCTGCTGCTGTTGCTGCTGCTGCTGCTGCTGCTGCTGCTGTTGCTGCTGCTACTGCTGCTACTGCTGCTGTTACTGCTGCTGTTGCTGCTGCTGCTGCCGCTGCTGCATGTTTCCAGCCTCTGACGGACTTCCCCGTCTTTGTGATAACCCATAGAGGACCTGCTGGAGGATACAGACGCTGTGAAAACAGAAACTTTCTTTAGGAGAGACGGTCACCGTTTCAGTCAGAGAGAAACCTGCTTTGTCTTTTTAAGAAGAGTCAGAGTTAGATTAACAAATGATAATTGAGAACTATTTTGCATTTGAGAGGAGGGGTGCAGTTTGCAGAAGAATGACTCAAGTTCCTAATTTCCCATGGGCCCCAAAAAAAACTTTTAATTTTCCTCTGTTTCTGCAGCCTTGAAGATGAAATATTTTTATGTACGACATTTGAATTAATTCATTAATGTAGATGCTGTGTGCGTGTGTGTGTGTGTGTGAGTGTGTGAGACATGATGAGCTTCAGCAGCACCTGTCAGAGCTCACCTGGTTGGTGTGGTGTTCGGTTGGCGTTTGGTTGGTTGGTGTTCGTTTGGTGTGGTCCTGTTATTATTGGGCCGGTAAAATAATCAAGTGGAAATGAAATCTGTGTCCAAACAAACAAGTAACTAGAATGAATGTCAAATCCATTCACGTTTTAGTTTCTAAAGTTCACCACTGTTGTTTTTCCACATCCAAAGAATCCAAAGGGAACATTCTTAGAACATTCTAGACACTGGATGGTCACATGACTTTATTCAAAGGACTGGAATGATGGACGATCCGTGTTGATGACATCACAAGTGTTGTCCGCTATGATTGGTCGGTTTACCTTATAGGAAAATGATTCTACTGAATATAAATCCAGATGGTATTTTCCAATATCGATTATCGATTAATCTAATATTGAAACGATTTGATAATGGTTTAGATCCATTGGATCAACAACTTGTCTTAGATTAATCTGGGAATAGAAATCGATTCATCGACTGAGCTGATTCATCGTTACATCCATATTTCTGATAAAGCCAGATCAAATGATGTGATTGGACTTTAATCAGACTGAGGCTCTTTCTAAGTTTGCTCCTGCCGGAGCTCTGTCTGCCCCCCCCCCCCCCCCTAAACATTGAGCATGTTGTGACTCCTGGAGGATCAGTTCTGAACCATCAGCTCCTGCATGAATCATGAACAAACATCCACCTTTATTACATTTCAGATCCATGTTTTTGTTCACCTAGAAACCCGTTTGTTGAGGATTCTGTTTCTAAAACAGAATCCAACCGTCTCTCCTGTTCTGGTCCTGTGTTTGTTTTTCCTTCGTCTGAGTCTTCTGAGGCTCATCTTCCTCGGTGAACAGAGCTCATCATCTTCATCAGACCCTTCATCACAGCTTGGAGGAGCTTACCTGCCAGGAAACATCTTTAAGCTCAGTCTGATGTCTGGTCTGGAATCAGTAGACGGAGATTTAAACTCCTGAGGTGTGGAATAATTGGACCGCCACTCGTGGACGGTGGCGCCCAAAGGCGGCGCCGACAGCTGATGACTGCATTTCAGCCGCGGTGACCCCGGCAAATCCACTGAAAATCCTTTTCATTTCTATCACAGATAAACCCCCTTTACAGGAAAGCACCTGTGAGCCTAAAAACAGATTTGGCTTTGGCCCGGTGATGGCAGCACCTGAAGGGGGGGCACCTGAGGGGGGGCTCAGGATCCCCGCCTGACGCTGTTAACCAGTGCAGCCGTCCTCTGGCCAAGGTCAGGCTGAGGCAGCAGTCGCCCGGCGCTGAGCTCTGCCGGGGCAGATGGGATGCTGGGGGGTGAGAGGTTGATGGAGGACCTCCGTCTCCTCCCCCGGTGCTGCCTTAATCCCCAACAACAGAGGGGGGGGGGGACGAAGAGCAAAATTAAAAGGAGCGGCAGCCAGAGCGTCCCGGCGGCGTGTAATAGTCTAAATCACCTCAAGTGTTTTGTCATCTGTCTGCTGTCTGATTAACTGAAGCGGCACTGATACCGACACGTCCCGCAGACCGCCGCGGCCCGAGGAAACAGCTGTTTACCGAGCGCTGGCACGCCAAGATAAAACCGGCGCCGCTCTTGTTTGAGCCCCCTCCCGCCCCCGCTGATGCTTGGCAAGAGGCTTGTTGCTGTTTATCAGGTTGTTTGTGTCGGAGCCTGCAGGGAATAAAGCAACCAAACAATCTGGAAATTAATAAATGTTGGTTGGAGTTTGGATTCCAGCTGAAAGGAGGAGGGGCTGGACCAGACCAGGTGCATGTTGGGAAATCTTCACCTGAAATCAGATGGATGTGGAGGCAGGAGGCTGCAGGCGGAGCAGAGCACCTCCGTCCTCTGACTGACACATGAAGCTAAACGCTGCCGTGGCCTAGTGGGGAGCGTCCAGCCTGAGACTGGAAGGTTGTGGGTTCAAATCCAAAAGTTGCAGTTGATGTGCTTGAAAACAAAAGGATGAAGAAACGATGTGGTTGGCGGTCCAGAGAAGGCTAATGCCCCCCATGCACCAAAAAACATCCAGTTTCTATCTTTTCTTTATTTCCCCCAAATCCCTGTGGCTAACGGTTTCAGACTTATTAGCATCCCTAACAAAGATTCAGACTGAACATAAATATCTGAATAAAACATTTTATACAAAAATTAAACCTCATTTGTTTGTAATAAATTCTGACATAAAGGTGACAAACTTTTGTCAGTTTTGTGTTTATAGTCCCAGATGTTTAACATGTTTTTACATGTTGAAGGAAAAGCTCACAGGTGTCTTTCTGCCCTAACTTCTGTGGTATTTGGAGGTCAAACTTGACTTAAACGTCCTCCAAGCCGAGCGGCGTTGTTGTGATGGGACTGCCGCCGACGTGAACATCAGATCACACAGATTAGGAGCCATCTGCAGAGGGAGACGCCGCCTCCCCGTGTGTCGGCGCTGCCCTCTGTTGGAGGCAACATGCACATGTTTGTGAGGACACCATCAGCCTTATCGCTCTGTCAAAACACATTTCAGCTGCCGGGCCTCCAACATATGACTAATACGTCCACAGGGGTCCTTCTGCGTTCACTTAGCAGTTCAGAAATCATCTCAGCGCCACCTGCAGTGTTTGATTTTCTTTATCTCATCAGCACAGTCTGTCTGAGTCTGTCACCTTGCACTCGTTATTTCCCACTGGCCACTTGACTCTTGCTATCTCATGCATTAATAATGCGCTCCTCTCAGTGAATAAGGCAGTCTGCACGGAGGGAGGAGATGAGCTCACCTTGGTGATCATCACAATGAGGCCATCCAACAGAGAAAAGACACACCGTCTCATTTCTTAAGAGACAAAATAGAGAGCAGTGGGTCCCTAACACCTTCGGTCCCCGTTCTCCTGCTGGTCGTCAGCCTCAGCCCACAACGACTTCTCTGTCCTTGACCAGCCGAGGTGACGGACGCAGCCTGGAACCCCGTTTGAGCTGGAATCTGCCCTGCAGCCTGCCTGGATGCATGCATGCATGCATCCAGGCAGGCTGCAGGCCTCAGGCTCATTCTGCACATGCAGCTTCCGTCTGGATCAGAGGAGCAGTGTCCAGCAGTGGAGGTGCAGAAATCTCAGACCAACCTCTTTGTCTTTCAACAAAAGCGTATTTTTAGGAGGCTGATCTTGTTTTCTACACCCTGAAGTTAGCGTCAGGTAAATGTCATTCATGGAATCTGAATTTCACAATGAATCACATCAAAGTGGTTCCTGCGTGTGCAGCAGCTCCTCCTGTCCCACATTTCTCCTCAGAGGATCCTCCTCCTCCTCCTCCTCCTCCTCTCAGTAAAAAAGGCAGCCGCTCTGCTGCTGCACCTGCAGGAGCAGAGATCCAGCAGACTGCTATTTGGGGCAGCGGCTGAGATTAAAGGCGGAGGTGATTTATGAGCTGGGCTGCTGGAAGTGTGTGTTTCAGGTTAAGAAGTGACGGATCGTGCTGCTGATAAATGCCGAGAGGAGCACTTTGGAGTGTTTGATCGCTGACTAAGGGCTTATTTTCCTTTTAATGACCAACAAAAGTTTCTGCAGGTCGATTCAAAAAGGAGCCAGAAGTTACGAGGAAGCCCAAGCAAAGTGTGCCACTGATGGCAGAGAGCATTTTGGGTTCCTTTTCCGCCTGAAGTAACCTGCTGCTGCTGACCGCCAGTCTTTGTGCTCTGACCCCCCAGAGGAGATCTTCCACTCCCACGTGGCTCACTGGTGGTCTCCTGATGGCGCCAGGTTGGCATACGCCACCATTAACGACACGCTGGTGCCCAAGATGGAGCTGCCGATGTTCACAGGCTCGCCGTACCCGACAGGGAAGGAGTACCATTACCCAAAGGTACCGCGCAGCCAGCCATCTGCAGGATGCACGTGGACGGCTGGGTTAGCGGCCTTTAGGGTCAAGTGTCAGCGGATTTGTGTGCGTTTGTCTTCAGGCTGGTGAAGAAAACCCAGTGATCAGTTTGCATGTAGTGAACCTGAACGGTCCGCTGCACACCATCGAGATGAGGAGACCGGATGATCCCAGGATTGGGTGAGGCGTTCGAGGCCCATCTTCTCTTCCAGATGTGGCATTAATTATGTTCTTTTTAAATAAAAACTCATTTCTTTCACCTCATATCTATAAACCGAATAGATCTGATCAGACCGTAGAACACTGTCTTTTCCAGTCATTTGCTTAACTTGTTCTAGTGTTTCTGACTCATCTGAAGTCGGCTCAAACTATGATCATTTGTGTCGCGTTCAGGTTCTGACAGAAATGTGTGTTCTTGATCCTTTGATCCAACAAACGCTGACAGTCACCAGCCGCTGAAAACCTCACTTCCTGTCAGCTTTAGATTACCCAGAATCCCTATTGAGTCAACGACGGTGAGATGTTCAGCCTGGATGCTGCCGGGCTCAGCCGGGCTCCTCCGTGGCTTCATGTCTCAGTACTTCAGCGTTTCAGACCAGAACTTTGCTCTTCAGTGGACCAGGGCAGGAACTTCCAGTCCTGGATGGATTTCTTCTGGATCTCTGCTCTGCAGACATTCAGCTTTAAAAACCTGCTGAGGCTGCAGAGTCTGAAGGATTTTGGCTGATCCTTAGTAGGACTTCAGAACATTTGAGGTTCTGGAGATGAAGAGAAGATGTGATGCAGAAATGCATCTTTACTGTGGATTCCGGAGTCCCCTGTGTTCATGTCTTCTTGTTTTTAATAGAAATGCTGTTTTTAAAGAAGTTTCCAGAAGTTCTGGGTTTGTTTTTTTCAGTGAGTTCTATGTGACCATGGTGAAGTGGGCCACCACCACCAAACTGGCCATTAACTGGCTGAACAGAGCGCAGAACATCTCCATCCTCACGCTGTGCGAAGCCACCACGGGAGTCTGCACCAAGGTAGGGCCCCCCTCCCCCCCACACACACACACGCACACACATACACACACACACCTGTATGTTTGGGAGGCTTTGGACTCAAACGTCTCCATCTGCTTTTTCAGAAACATGAGGATGAAAGTGAAGGCTGGCTTCACAGGCAGGTGAGGGCGTACCCACAACCCACCTTTACTGCACTGCGAGGGAATGAGAGACCTGTAGAAGACTGTCGCCATAGCAACCACACATCTCATAAACATGGGATTTAATTTTGAACAAACGGTAAATCACTTAGTTTTCTACACCTGAAGAGAAGATCTTCTTTTGTTTAGTTTAGAGGGTGGCAGCAGCCTCTCCAGGTGTGTCCAGGTGTGTTACTGATGGGAGGAGTCAGTAACCGCTAATCACTTAACGCTCTGATCCTACATCAATGCTGCATGGTCAGTTGCCATAGCAACACCGTGTGGGGTGAAGCCCTTGACTTTGAATTCCCACACTTCTCTCTGCTTAGTGCAATAAATCAGGCCTTCACCTTTTTTAGGGGGGGGGGGGTCCGAATCTACTATTCCAAATGGAAAGTCCTAGTGCCCTTTCATGGGCGAATATAGCCCACAATGCATTGCATTTGTATGATTTGCCATGTGAAAAAATGTATTTTTGTAGAAATCCTCATCATCAGACCAGAGTGGATTCATCAATAGTTTTTGTAAAATGTTCATATTTATCAGGTTTTCACTTTGAAATGGGTGATGTCATCTTTAAGTCCAGTTTAAAATAGAATGAAATATCAGCTAGATGCTTATGGAGTGGTGCAGACTTTCTTCTCCAGTCCTGTGGCTTCTTTCCCCGTCCAGGTTCATCCGTCTGGTCTCTGCTGTGTTTCTGCAGGATGAAGAGCCTCTGTTTTCTAGAGACGGACTCAAACTCTTCTTCACTCGGGCCATTCCACAGGGGGGCCGGGGGAAGTTCTTCCACATCTCCATGTCCACCTCCCAGGTGAGAGGGCAGGTGTTCAGGTTTTCTATATGGAATCATTATTTTTACTTTATTTATTAAGAAAACAAACATGTAGTTTTAGAAAATATTTAGAGCAGCTTGGATGGAAAATTGTAATTCCAACCTAAATTTCGATTTAAACTAAACAAAAAAGGCCATAAAATTATTAAAGAGATAGTAAATAAACAAATGAATAAAGGTGTTATTCTTCTCTACACAAAACGATATAGAAGTACTTTATGTCATATTTATAGTGGAAATATTTGACAGCATTTCTTTGCCATGTTCCTCATTTGCTATCAGTTTTTGGGTTTTAGTCTGGTTATCTGCTGCACGCCTTCTGCTTCAGCTGCTTCTATCACCTGGATGGGCTGCAGGGTTTCTGCTGCTCCTGTCAGCAAACTCTTTTAAATAAAGTTTTTCTGCTTTTGTTTTGTGTGGGAGCAGTGCCGGGGGGGGGGGGGGGGGCACACTCTAAATCTGTCAGCTTGGGCTAACAAAAGCTGCTGGGAGATGTTTAAAACAAATTCGAGATTTGCCCATGAACCGGAAAAAGATTCGTCTTTACTGTTTTATTTTCATAAACATTTAGTTCTGGCAGTAGTTTTTTCTGCTGTAGTTTTTTCTGCTGTGGTGCAGCGGTAGGGCGGTCGACCCATGATCATAAGATTGCAGGTTCGATTCCCACCTTGCACGCCCATGTGTCGAGGTGTCCTTGGGCAAGACACTGAACCCCACCTTGCCTCTGGTGGGAGGTTGGCGCCAGTGTTCGGCAGCGGAGCCGCCGCCAGTGTGTGACTGTGTGTGTGCATGGGTGAATGGGACTGTGACTGTAAAGCGCTTTGGGCCTTCGAAAGAAGGTAGAAAGCGCTTTATAAGTATATGCCATTTACCTTACAGGTGAGTATTTGCACCCGGCTCATCCTTTACTGAGTGGTGGTCGGTTAAGAAACGTTGTTTTCCTGCTGTTCCTGCAGCCCAACACCAGCACAGACACGCTGCAGTCCATCACATCTGGAGACTGGGACGTCACGCAGGTCCTGGCCTACAACGAGGACAACCAACTGATGTGAGCATCCGTCTGTCCATCATCCATTCATCCATCCACCATCCATCCACCATCCATCCATTCATCCATCCATCCATCCATCCATCCATCCATCCACCATCAAGTTTGTAGGTATTAATAATGAAGTCTATGAACTAGGACTGCCCAATAAATCGCAAATTTATCATTATCGCGATATCAAGCTGTGCAAAACGCATATTACAAAAGACGGAATAAATTGCAATAAATGTTTTCCTTAAATGTGCTAAAACAATCTTATGACAGCTTGAAGTAGTTAACGAATGAGATAAATCCATTTATGCATTTGACCAATTTGATGGACGCCTTCACGTTGTTGACCAATCAGATTGAGCCTTTTATGTTAGATGTTCACCTACTATGTAGACGTTAGTCATTTGAAGTATAATTTATGGTATGTTGACTCTTATTCAAATTGTTGCCATGGAAATGGCAACAGTTTGGTTATTTTTGGTTATTTTGCTATTTGTTTATGTACCACAAGTTATGTTTTCATTGCAATATTGATCATTAATATCACATATCATGAGTTTCCCTATCAGCAGCCCGACTATGAACGGAAGTTAAAAAAGCTGGTTTTGAATTTTAACTCTTGGTTATATGCAAAGCTTTTTTGAGAAGACTTTGTCAGGTTTCAGCACCATGGACAGAGACATGCTAACACCTTTGAGGTTCTTGTTCCTCCATCCAAATGATTCATCTTCTGCTATGTAATCTGTACCAGCAACTAAATGACAAAAGACATTAGGAAACAAGTGGTTGGGCTGCACAATGGTGTAGTGGTTAGCACCTTCCCCTAACGAAGGAAGGCTCTGGTTCAATTCCCAGCGTGGTTCTTTCTGTGTGGAGCTTCTTGGTCTCCTTGGTGATGCTCTGGTTTCTCTGGTTTCCTTCTACAGTCCCAAAACATGCTACATAGGTTATTGATGAGTCTAAATAGTCCCTTGGTGGCAGTCTGTGTGTGGTTGGGTGTCTCTTACTCTGCAATGGACTGGAAACCATCCAGGTGAACTTCACCCAGCTGTAGGTGGATAGGCTCCAACAACCTCCTGACCCCTAAAGGGATTCAGAGGTTTGGAAGGTAGATTGGAATTATGTGGTCTTACTATCGGATTGTCTTTTTCCAACAGATACTTCTTGAGCACTGAAGATGGTCCCAAGCGCAGACACCTGTACAGGTAGGGGGCGTGTACTTCTGTGTTAGCCGTGATGCCGTCTGTTAAGCATCCCTGTGGTCTGTGTTTAAACAGCGCTGACACGTTTGGATCCTTCAACCGCCGCTGTCTGACCTGCGGCTTGCCCGACAGCTGTGGCTACATCAGCGGCTCCTTCAGCTACAACATGAGCTACTTCCTGCTCAGATGCCGAGGTGAGAAGACGGCCCACTCTCTTGATTTATGCTGACCGTCTGCACTCGCTGGGTTTTTGATTAGACTGCATGTCTTCATCTCAGCGCGCTAAAGCCAACAGAACGTAGTCTCATCATCTTCCTCCTGCAGGCAAACACACACAGAGGACTGAGTTTGATTTGCAGGCTGACCAAAACCTCCCAGACTTTCACACTGAAGGAAAACTGTTTGTTTGGCTCTAAATGGGAAAATTAAACTACCTGATAATTGCATTGATTTCCATCAATTAAGTCATTTTTCTGCACTGTGAGACTCATTTAGTTCACCGCGTGTGTAAATTAGACGCCAGAAATCAATGGAGAAGAAGAAAAGTGTGTTAAAGAAGAGCAGACAGGATGAGTTCATCATTCTGACCTTATAGCTGCTGACAGCAGTCTGTCATGGAGGAAAGATTACAGGAAGTGATGTCACTGTGAGTACAGGTGGAGCGGCACGCCACACAAACGTTTTTGTGGGGATTCAAACTGCTTCCATCTGAAGGAGGGACGTTTCCTTCACGTCTTTGACTGAAAGTTTCAACTGTTTTTGGAGTTTATCTGTGAAAACACACACACACACACACACACTCATACACACACCAATCCACACACTCACACCCATCCACACACACACACACATCTACACACACACACTCATACACACACACTCACACACACACACACACACCCATCCACACACTCACACTCACACTCACACACACACCCATCCACACACACACACACACTCACACACACACACACACACCCATCCACACACTCACACTCACACTCACACCCATCCACACACACACACACACACCCATCCACACACACACACACACATACACACACCACACCAATCCACACACTCACACACACACACACACACACACACACACTCACACACACACACACTCACACACACACACACACACACTCACACACACACACACTCACACACACACACACACTCACACACACACACATGGTCATAACCCAAAGATCCGACTAAACTGTGGTGAAGATCAGAGAAACGGCAGAAAGTCAAAGTCTTGTTGTCGTGGTTGAGAGTGGTTAATATTTCATCCCACGTTTACGGCGGTCACCTCCGAGTCGCCGACTGATTACCATTATTCTCAGATCAGACGCGGAACGACACTATCAGCCCTCGGTTGCCCCCCCAGCCACTGATCCTCTGCTTCATGTATTTTTAATGCAGCCTCTGCCTTTCAGACTGCATTTGATCTGACGTGATGAGGTTAGAATATCATTATCAGGGGGGCAGTGAGGGGGGCATAGAAACATTCTGTACAGCTATTGTTTAAATTAAACTGATCATCTCACCCCCCCCCCCCCTGCAGTTTAGGGTTTGTCTTTTCAGATTCTACATCCCATAACAGGGCAGGGATGCCCATTATAGTTTAGTTTAGCCATTAACCATTGAATTCTATGACTTTATGATTTCATGTTACAGTTACTGGTATGAAGGCCATTGATTATTGATTATTACTGCTGGAATATTGGGCTATAGAAATATAATTGAATAGAATAAAAGTACAGCTGTGTTCTCTTAGTTATGCTGAGTCAGAATAATCCCATCTTTGGAATCTAGTTTGAAAATAAAACCTTTTTTTTTATAACTCAAACTAAATCTGGAGAAGAATCTGCATTTCTGAGCCAAAGTTGGAATGATGACGTAATGATGACAGGATGCTGCCGCTCACACATTTCTGTCTATCAGGTGGAGGAACCCATCTAGAAATGACGCCAGCACTCGCGTTTTCTCATGTACTAATTAGTAATTGATACTTGATAGAGTACTTTATGTTTTACTGTACGGGTATCTGGGTATTGATACACCCACCGTCTTGATTGTAGCAGCACAACAGCAAACCCCGCCCTTCCTGAAAATGGTCACATGGGGGGGTGAGGCTAATGCAGAGCTGACCTATAGTGTTGCTGCTCGTCTGTCAGCTTCAAACACGTCAGCTGCAGTCCTGCTTCTGTGAGCATGTTTGACACTCTTGCACGTCTGTTTCTCTCCTCAGGACCTGACATCCCGTTTGTTGCTGTTTATAAAACTCAGAGAGACGCAGAAAGTGAGACTCAGGACAGAGAAAGTGAGTATTTCTGTCACAACATGATGGCCTTTTTCCATTTTCTCTGACGGCTCTGCAGCGCAGCAGAATGACCACCTGTTTGTCTGAGGGCAGTAATCTCATTACTCCTCACGGTGGACGGCTCATTACATTACAGCCTGCCCAACAGCAGCAGCATCATCATAAAATTAGATTCTGAGCATGTCTGGCGTCCTCATGTGTGAGGCCCCGCCTCTCCTGACCCGCTGGAGAGAGAGGTTGGTGTTTCTCTGATGGAGTGCAGTGACTGCAGCTCACATGGGTAAAGTTAGCTTCCATAAATGTAGTTTCAACCAAATAAAAACCTGCATAAATCCCGCTGGATGGCAATTTAAGCTCCAGAGATCAAAGTCTCTCAAAAGAATT
This sequence comes from Oryzias sinensis, assembly GCA_037389245.1. Classification (NCBI taxonomy): domain Eukaryota; kingdom Metazoa; phylum Chordata; class Actinopteri; order Beloniformes; family Adrianichthyidae; genus Oryzias; species Oryzias sinensis. The sequence goes on from CM074504.1 coordinate 540,348, forward strand.
GATGGCAGCCTCTTCAGTGGCGTCCGAGACAGAGAAAGGTCACGTCAGAACTGGTTTCTGCATATTTACTCAAAAACAGCTCAAATTGAAGCTTGCAGCTGCAGTCCCTTCTTCTCACACGGCTCCTCTGCTTCCTCTCTGAAGGCTTAATTGAAGTTTTCCTGCAGCAGCCTGGCAGGTTTTATCGGAATTTGCAAAAGCGGAGGCAGCCGCTGTGTTGATTTCCCTCCTGGATGCTGCTTTTTAGGCGTTCACACAAACCAATTCCAACAACAATGTTCCAAGCAGCGGCTTTGACCTCCACCAGCAGAGGGAAGAACAGCCACTGCTGTCTTCAGACGGCAGCTTCACCGGGAATGAAAGTGGCCTCAGGAGAGTCCGGGTCTCAGCTGGAGCAGCAGCTCAGGAGCTTCAGACACACAAACACCAAACATGTCCAAGGTCAGCTCAGAATGGGCCAAATGTATCACAATAAACATTTAAAATCAATGCTCTTCGTCTACTGACTCACATTAGCTTCTTATCAAAGAAACAATCCAGAACAACAGATATTTGAAAGGGTTAAATGTGACCTCTAGAGGCAGAAAGTAGAACTGCATTTACAGTGAAAGAAGAACCGGAGGGTTCTGATCCACCTTTGTTAAAAGCAGAGAAAGTTACGGAGCTCAGCTTAAAAAAACCAGAAGAAACCAGCATTACTGCATAAACCACACAAACCCCCCTCCCCCTCCGTGGTGGTTTCTCCCCCTACCTGGGGTCCTCTACCAGAGGCCTGGGAGCTTGAGGGTCCTGCAGTATCTTAGCTGTTCCTGTTCTTTTCTGGACTGAGAGGTCTGAGGTCTTTCCAGGTATCTGTTGTAGCCACTCCTCCAGCTTGGGGGTTACTGCCCCCAGTGCTCCAATTACCACAGGCACCACTGTCACCTTCACTTTCCAGGCTTTCTCCAGTTCTTCTCTGAGTCCCTGGTATTTCTCCAGTTTCTCATGTTCCTTCTTCCTGATGTTCCCATTCAGTCTGGATCTGGATCAGGATCTTTGCCCTCTCATTCTCTACCACCTTCAGAGGTGTTTCCCATTCTGACTTTGTGGTTTCCAAATGGACAAAAAAGCACCAAGAAAAAAGTGTTTGGTCTGACGATGGCTGTTCATTTGTCCTCTGTCTGCAGGTATTTCAGAAGTGTTGAAGCTGGAGAGCAATGACAACCTGAGGCTGACCCTGGACTCCATGCAGATGCCCACAGTGGAGTACAAAGAGATCAGCATGGAAGACTACAGTATGTTCCTGCATGTGCAGCCAGCATGACCGCAGGCTCAGCATCTGCTCTGCGGCTAACGGCGCTGTCACTCTGCCTTGCAGCGTTGTCCATGCAGATCCTGAAGCCTGCCGGCTTTGTGGACACGTCTCACTACCCGCTGCTGCTGCTGGTGTACGTATGGAGCTCCTGCCCTCAGTACCCAACATCTGCTCATGTCCTCCACTCCCTGCCTCACTTTGAATGTTTGCTGTGACCGTGTCGCAGCAACGGGACTCCCGGGGGTCAGACTGTGTCGGAGCAGTTCCACATGGACTGGGCCACAGTTCTGGTGAGCAGCTTCGGCGCCGTCGTGGTGCGCTGCGATGGGCGGGGCAGCGGCTTCCAGGGCACCAACCTGCTGCACCGCATCCAGAAGAGGCCGGGCGTGTTTGAGGAGCAGGATCAGAGAGACGCTCTGAAGTACGCGACCCTCCAAGCGTCCAGCAGCACGGAGAAGCAGAACGTTGTTCAAACACAATCATCTTTGTCTTCCAGTTTCATTCTGAAAGAGCCGTACGTGGACAAAAGCCGAGTCGGCGCTTTTGGACAGGTAAGAACATTCTGCAGGAACGTCTTCTTCTGTTCCCCAGAAGAACAAAATAAGTGATTATATACAAGTAAGAATGTTATCTTCCATTTTCAGAGAGAAAAGACAAAAAACACATTTCAATTTTAAATAAAAGGATTTCAAATCAAATTGAGTAATAACAGTCTTGTGATGCCTTTAAGTCAGTTTAGGATCATCAGCAGCTTTCTAAATCCAGACACCTGATTCTGAAACTCCTTCATTCAGAGTTCTGCTGATGTTTGTGCCCCTTTACGATGTGAACTATGTTGGACGGACATTTAGACGTCCTCCAGTCTCTGGTGAATTCCTCGGCTCTTCTCTCCTGATGGCAGCGCAGACGTGTTGAGACGATTTTTTTCATTTTCTGGTTTTGAAGTGAAGAACTTGAGACTTTCCTCGTTATTTTGTCAGTTATTTAGCGTGGAGGGAAATCTGACAAACGTCTCAGAGTAACGTTGGTGTTGCAGCTGCAGCTCATCTGGTCGTTTCTGTCTCAGGTGTACGGCGCCTTCGTGACCAGTCTGCTGCTGAGCGGCGAGGAGTCTCCAGTGAAATGTGGCGCCGTGCTCTCACCCATCACAGACTTTGAGCTATACGGTAAGATTTGACGTTTTCCCTAAAGCTGCGGTCGGCTCTTCGGTCCTCTGTGCAGACAGTGTTGCAGTCGGCTCTGCAGTTGGTGTTGCAGACAGTGTTGCAGTCGGCTCTGCAGTTGGTGTTGCAGACAGTGTTGCAGTCGGATGTGCAGTCGGCTCTGCCTGCAGTAAACAAAAGCAGGCTGTGTACCTTCAGTACCTTCAGGCTGAAGCTGGCGGCGTGGCGGCAGCATCAGTCTAGCTATGGTCTGCATCAAAGGCATTCGATGTTGTCAGAGCTTCATCAGAGACCTCCTCCTCCTCAGAGGAGACCCTGTCTTTGATGTAGAATTGTGTGTAGAAAATAACGTCCATCAGATCCAAATGCTTGATTTGGCTGAGACCAGAGCACATGACCGTCCCCGCGGCACGTCTGAAGCTCCAGAGCACAAGGGTGAGGATGAGGAGGAGAAATGATGCATGGGTTTTTATCTGAACTCTTCCTCACAGCCTCTGCCTTCTCCGAGCGATACCTGGGCCTGCCCAAACCGGATCCCAGGGCCTACGCGGTAAGCTTTCTGCTGCCCCTTGGCCTTCAGCCGTGCCGTCATCCTCATCAGTTCTTTGGTTTCTCAGATGGCCAACTTAGCTCACCGAGCTTCCCAGTTCCTGGACAAGAAGTTTCTGATCATCCACCCGACAGCTGACGGTAGGAAGCAGACGGTTCCCTCCTGACATCCTTCATCAACTAACGGTTCTGATTCTTCTTTTCTCAGAAAAAGTTCATTTTCAACATTCAGCCAAGTTCATCTCACAGCTGATTAGTGAAAAGGCGAACTACACCTTACAGGTAAACCTGTGGAAGTTGAGTTTCAGTCATCCAGAACGGTTTCTATGGAGACAAAACAAAGATCCTCTGATACTTGGAGACGGCATCAGGCCTCTGCTGATCGGTTCTTTCTGTCTCTGCTCTTCGTCAGATCTACCCGGATGAAGGCCACTTCCTCCACGGCGACGCCACCCGCCAGCACCTCAGCCAGTCGCTGGTCAACTTCTTTGAGGAGTGCTTCAGGCTACCAGAGGTGGTGTTTGAGGAGGCTCTGGAGGAGGAGCTTGAGGATGAGGGTTAGACCCCCCCGCGTGGTTCCTGCGGCCCCTCCTCCCCACCCATCGCTCCATCCCGTGTCGGTGCCCAAGCACACCAGTGTCCATCCCATCAAACCCCCACAGTGGCTGTTGGAGTTCCAGCACATCCCCCCTCCATCAATTCCCACCTTTGGCCCCGAGGCCGGCGCCCCAGGAGCCGCCAAAACTGAAGACGCTGCTTTTTGGAAGGAAGCCGTTTTCTTGACTCGGTCCTCCCCAGCGGTGGAGCGAGCCTCCCTCAGAGCGCCGAGCGGGAGGGGGCCACAGCACAAGGAGAGCCGGCGTGGGGGCGCGCTCCTCTTTCCAGCAGTGATGAACTTTTCCTGTGGGACCGTGCTCGTGTTTGTTGTTCTGACAGTCTGTACAATAGCACAGAAACACTTTCATTAGGACTCATCCGGACCTTTGAGTTTATTTCAGAGTGTGACGGGCAGGGGGCGTGGCCGGGGGAGGAGCTTCAGTTGACAGAGAAACGCTCGTTTTTGTCACTGTGCCTTACTGTGTCAGAAAAGATTCAGCTGCCAGGCCGCCGTTCCAAACCCTCGTCCAACCATCCGTCCATGACGCTGTTTTCTGATGTAGAGACGCTTCTTCTAACGTGGTGGGGGGGGGTGAACCAGCAGCTGCTGCATGAAGAGCAAAGCTAAGACAAAACAGGTTCACATTTTTATTCTGCAAACTGAAAATCTCTTCAACTCTCCAGAAAATACAAGTTTTTACAAAAATGTGATTTCTGTGAACAATCAGGTCAAATCCTGGAAGCTTTTTCAGAGTTTGACGGCAGAAAGATGAGGAGAAGCAAACCATCAGCAGCTGAGCGCTTCTGTCCAAAAACCACCTCCAGGTTTAGAGGAACTGAAGAGCTGCTGTCCATCTGTCATTTAGGGAATGAGGAAAAACTGCAGCTAAAGATTAAGCTAGAAAGTTCTAAAGACTAATCAGGATATTTCTGCTCAAACCTTCTCCTTAAAAAACTCTGAATTCAGATGTTTTTCTAGACATTAGATCCTGAAGGTCAGATTTTTAGTCCTGGATGTTTCCGGAGCGAGCCGGCGCTCCTGACTCCTCCTGATGGGATCAGGTCTACCTCTGCAGCTTGGAGGGAACGTGTTTAAGGTTCTTCACGTCTTTTGGAAGCACGCTTTAAACCAGATCCAGCTGTAGGTCTAGAGACCTTGTAGGGTCTAGAACATCTAGAGAATGACGTGCATTCATCACGCTGACTGCTGCAGTGCATGCGCAGACGGGCTGCAGCTCTGAATGCTCCTCTCTGGACCTCAGCTTCCATTTCCAGTAGTACTTGTGACAGAGATCCTCGTCCGTTTGATGTGTAAATGTCATCATTTAATTCTAAAGACCCAGTGTTTGCTGAGTGTTATCTGTGCATTTGACATTTCTTGTTCATTTCTGTGGATGTCCTTGACCTGAGCTGACTGGACTTCATCAAAGCCAACAGGAACCGGCTGAGGACTTTCCCCAAGAGGTTTTGAGGCTCAGAAGGAGAGTGATGGCAGACTGTGGCATGAAAGTAAATGTTAGAATAAAAAAGTAGATATTTTATCCTTTTTCGTGGTCTGTTTTTTACACTGGAGGATGTCAAAGTAGGAAACGTGTCAAACTTCCAGGAGGAAGCTGACACAAGAAGCAGATTTCATGATCAAAATAGTCCTTCCCCGTTTGTTTGGTTTCTAGCCACGCCCCCTGCTGGCTGCAAAACAAATCATGATTAGCGATGATCATGTGCAGCAGCTGTTAGCATGATCAGCGTTCGCCGGTGCGAGTCCACCTTCCTGACAGCAGCGTCTGGAGGCGCCGCCGGCCGCCTCAGAACACGTAGACCTGCTCAAAGGCAGACGTGGTTCCGGTGTAAACAGGACTATAGTTGTAGATCAGAGCTTTGTCCTCTTCCTCCTTTGATCCAAATCTGTGGAAGCTCTTCCTGGCTGCAGGAGAACACAAACCTGAGATGATGTGACAGTTCCAGACATCACGGTATTCCAGGACCAGCCTCACCTTCACCGATGAAGAACTCCGCCATGTAGAAGGAGGTCTTGACTGCAGACGGAGAGTGAGGATAGAAGGGCTTCGTCCACTCGAAGACGTTCTTCTCCGGATGCCACTGAGTCCCGTAAACCGGATAATCGTACGCTGCTCGGGAACAGAGTACTCAGATCCACGGCCAGCAGGTTTACAGTCCACGCCGCTCATCCGTACCTTCAAAGGTCGACACAAACTCGGTGCTTCCGTCCGTGTTTGTGGACAGAACCCTGTAGAAGTTCTTCAGGGCCTCATCCGACTGGAACGTCTGGAAACAGATCGACCTGGTGTTACCGGTCTGCCAGAGACGCCCCCCACACCCCCAACTGATGGCTGAGAGACGCACCGTCATCGCCAGGCTGAACTGGTGGGCGTTTACTGTCAGAGGCTCGGAGGCCAGCGCCGCCATGAGCTCGGCGGGGAAGCCGGAGAACATCCTGCTGCGCTTGGCGTCTGGAGAGGAAAGGGTTTCAGTCACGCAGCTCTGAGGCCTGACGCCTCCACGCCGCCGATGCTGCCTCCACGCCGCCGATGCTGCCTCCACGCCGCCATCTCCGCCTGACAAATGCTGCCTCCACAGCAGACAGATGCTGCTCATGTTGGCTAGAGCTGCTGTCAACATCTGGACCAGCACAGAACCAGCCATCCGGACCGAAGCTCCAGGTTTATTAAATGTCTAAAGCTGGTTCATGGAAGCTCTAAGCTCAGCTTCTCTCTTTCACTTCCTGCTTTGGAGGAAGAGGAACCAAAAGCCAAAATGTCTCCTCTGAACTTCCTCCTGGGTTTCACCGGCTGCACCCTTTGAACCTCGTTACCTTCAGTGAAGTTCAGAGGCAGGGCGGCGCTGCTGGTGTTGGTGTGCGACAGCTCCACCTTCCCGCTCGTCAGGTACGTCAGCTGCTCAAAGCCCAGGCAGGTGCCCCACACGGGGAAGACGTCCCCCATCTGATTGGCCTGAGAGGAGCGGAGATCTTTAGCGCTTAGAGAGTTTATCTAAAATGTAAAGCGCATTCTAAATAAAATTTATTATTATTATTATACATCTTTACTGGCTGGAGACCACACGATCACCACATGACCGCCACACGACCACCACCGCCACACCACCACCACCACATGACCGCACCACCACCGCCGGCTCACCTCCAGAGCCAGCCGGTAGAAGATCTCTGCGGCGCGCTGGTACCCTGAGGAGGTGATGCTGACTCCTCCCCCAGGGAGCAGGATCCTGAGGAGGAAGAGGAGGAGGAGGAGGTCACACCTTCAGCTGGAGGTCATCAGGGCAGAACTCTGCCATGTCTGCCCACCCACCCGTTGATGGAGAGGAACAGCTTCTGGTAGTCCTCTGGGCTCTGGTTGATCCTGCAGGGGGGAGAGCAGAGGTGAAGCCAGGCGGCTCTTCCCGGTACCACCCGCTAATCTGCACGCGGACACTCACAGAACCGGAACCACTCTGGCTCCGGCGGACTCCAGGAACTTGACGTAGGAGGCGGCTATGTAGGAGCTTTGGTTTGGATGTGAAAGCTCCTGAGAGAGAACCCCTGATGGACACAGACATGTCTGAAGTCCAGAACTCTCCGACATGATCATGATGACTCGACATTTCCGAACCGAAGGCTGATGACGTGTTTGTGACGCAATAAAAGTCCATAACAACTCACCGATTATCGGCCGGTCGTTCCTGAGCGCCGCCCTGCAGAGGAACCGGACGTTCAGAGACACGAACACCAGAAAAAACACTTTTCTGTTGGACAAACGGAGCGCGAGACATCCGGGAGCCGCCATCCTGATGTTAGTGCTGATACTGACCTTCCGGAAAAGCTTCTTCAAAATAAAAGCACCACTTTCAAAATAAACAAAATGACCGACAGGACCTGGGGGGTATTCCAGGAAGCATGTTTAAACTAGCCTGACTTTGAGCCTGAACTCTGGCTGAAATCCGCCTGAACTTGCTTACTCTGGGTATGTCGGTTCCAAAAGACCGGATATGAGTTGGCGTAATTACGCTCGACTTGGTAACCCTGGGTTAACGCACGTGCACAGCAGGTACATAAAGATATTCTCAATAGATCACAGATTTCTGGAGTCACCATGGAAACGCGTGGAGAAAAAAAAAGAAAGCGCGACACTTGAGACGGAAGTGAGACGGAGTCTGAAATTTTAATGACTGCGTATAAAGATTATAAGTCTATCAAAAAAGTAACACGGCTGAAAAATAATTTAAATAATTTAGTTAAATTTATTCAAACACAATAATTGTTTATACAACTCAAATTTACGTATTTATCTAACTAAATGTCACATTACTCCGTTAATCTTTTTTCCATCTTAATTACTTATATTTCTTGAACTTTCATATGTCTAAGTTTGAGCCGGCAGATATGCTCATTTTTACAACAAAAAAAGGACGGAAAATAATGCACGGAGTGCAAAAATTCACTAAAGAATTTCCATCATTGTCTTTACAGGTGCTGCATGTAGGGGTGCTATAAAAACTCATCATCCTCTCCTTTACTCTCACTCATGGTGCAGAGACATAAGCATAGTAGGACAAAATAGCTCGGCAAAACACGGTGAAACACAGTCATCATCATCATTTACCAAGGCTGTGTCCCACCAAGGTGGGGTAGCCTAGACAAGGCACACAATTTTAGCTCCCTCTGTCTCTTCCCCAAACCCTCCTCCTTCAGTGTGTGAGTGCGTGTGTGTGTATGTGCGTGTGACTGGTCTGAGGCCTGGTCTAAGCCACACCACACTGCACCAGGGTCAGCTGCACACTCCAGCGTGGGCACCTCCACAGCAGGGCCTCAGCCAAGGCTGGTTTCCCCTTGCCGCTTCATCCCAAGACCAGACCTCTACCACACCCATCCATTCATTCATACACAAGCTCTCTCCACCCATCCCTGTCCTGAGCAGCCTCTCTCCCCTGCACCACAGTCATCCCTCTTGCATTCAACGCTCTCCTTACCCCCTCTGTCCATCCCATTCGCGGTCTTCCTCTCATTCTCACTCCACTCACATCAGATTCATATACCCTTTTCACCAATCGCTCCCTTCCCATTCTTTCAACATGTCCAAACCATCCCAGTGCCTTTTGCTCTGCTCTATCAGCCAACTCCCGCATCACACCAGTTCTCTCTCGGATAACTTCATTTCTCACACGATCCATACGCGTCACACCTCACATACTCCTCAAACATCTCATCTCAACTACATTCAGCTTCCTCTTTTCCGCCACTTTCAGACTCCATGTTTCAGCCCCATATATTATATAAGGGACATTCCTAACTACGGACAGGGACATTCCTAACTACGGACGGTGAAACACAGTAAAACAGCTAAATAACTAAACACATTTTGTAAAAAACCCACACTTAAACCCAAATCCGTCCAGACAGGCAAAGAGAATGATTTCAGAATCCCTTGCGGTGCCGATCTAACAGCAGCATCAAAGTTACACCTACTTAATTAAATTAATTTGAACGAAAGGAAAATAATTGTCTGAAAACTACATGTTATTTTTAAGGTGACCTAACAAAAAATGATTTATCTTAACTGAAGCAAATAATAAAGTTAGATCAAAGTAAAAAAAAATATTTTTCCAACATCCATATGTGGTCTTATCACCCTCTCACGGTGGAAAAAGTATTATCTGAGCTTCTTCATCCACTAAATCATCTTCAAATGGACACGCCATGCTGCTTCACCTCTCTGTAAACAAACTAAGCTTCAACTAAACCTGCTCCGGACCAGGTTATGTTCAGAGCATGAGTTGCTATGGTAACTTGACCTACCCTGATACATACCTCCATTTCTGGAACCGAAAGCTGAGGTTATCCACTTCCTTAGCCTCAAACTTACCGTGAGAGGTAGCATAACCTGCTTTCTGGAAGACCCCCCTGCAGCTGCAGGGACAGAAAAGTTAAAAACATAATGAGACTTTGCTGGTTCACATATTTATTTGATCTTTTAATGAACACTGATTGTTTATAAACTCATGCTTATAAATTCATGTAAATTAGTGTTTTTATTCAAGAGGATAATACATGTGTTAAGATGAAGAAAAAGCAAACAGAAAAGTTGACAAATTCAAACTATTGTGACTTTTTAATAACTGTACCTCTGGACATGTATACCTAAGTGCTTTGGCTGATTTGACTTAGGGTTACATTAACTTGAAACCAGCTACTAAATTATTACTAATAATATTTAAATCCTCTCAGATGAGAGAGAAGAGAAGAGGCCCCCCCTAAAACTTTCAGTAGAAGCAACAACTATTTACTAATTTTGTTAATTACTTCTATAACAAAGTCACTTTCATAAACTTGTTGTAAATTACCAAACAAAAGTCGTTTGTTGTTCTTTTTGTTGTTTTTTAACATAGAATATGTGGAAAAAATGCAAATATGACAAAAATCTGCCAATAGCTGCTGAATGAAGCACATCGTAAACATCCACCTTCTTTTTATGCTTTTTGAGGCTAAGAAACAAACCAACGAGGCCAGAGAAAGACGTTCAGTCAGAAGGAACATCCTCTCACACCAGCAGACCGATGCTCCAGCTCCATGAGCCCTGAGACAGACCGTCCAGGCTGACCGCCTCCGCCCAACACCAGCCGGGACGGCTCTTATTTCATTATTGTTCATGATAAAACACAAGAAAGGGAACTGTGTTTTCTAAAGTGATGGAGAATAAAACACAAACATTTATGAAAAGAAAAGGATTTATTCAACAAAGCACCAGCATTTCTACAAAGACATGCTCTTTCATTGTTTTTCTCTTCAACATCGATCGAATTTGCTTCATTCATTGAAATCAATTCTACTTCTGAGCTTTAATTTAGCCTCAAATTGACAAGTTTTGTTTAAAAAAAGGTAAAGTACAAAACTAAAGATCACAGCAGACAAAAAGTGAGAACAAACAACCATTTGACAAACAAATCATAATTTACATTCTTAAGTTGAACCATCTGATTTCACCTTATGTGCTGTGACGGTATAAATAAATCAGACATTAAATTAAATAACCCTGTAGAGGAAAGAGCTGTTGGGAAGCCAGGATGACAAAGAGGATGAAAACTATAGAATAAACTACGATGTGACAGAAGAAAATACGGTACAGTGCATTAAAGATGACTTTGGCTGAACTCTGCTCGCCTCTTTCAGTGGAAATGTTTTTCTTTAAGGTCATAAAAAAGTCCAAAAGGACAAAGCAGTAAGAAAAATGTCACCAAAGAACTTTGCATCTGAAAAGCTGTGGACTGCCACATGTTGGAGACGTCCACATCTCTGCATCAGTCCCTCTGATGTTTATTTCGACTGCTGAACCTTCGTTCTGGAGTGAGACTTAAGGGGCTTTTGGCCGGATGTCATGACCACATTGAGCTTTGGATGTTTTTTTGTCACACTTATCATCAAATGAGTTTATTTCCCAACATTCTTAAGTATGCCTCCTTGTAGTTCTGCAGTGATTTCAGCTTCAGCGTAGCATCAATGTCCCCTGGTCTTACCTGGACAGAACATACCTGGAGTCGTCTTCTGGAGTAATGTACGGCCTCACAAACAGATCGACAGGTTGCTGTTTGGGAGTCAAGAATGAAGCTCAAACAGGACACATGGCAGCACCCAGGATGAGCTGAACCCATCCTGGTGATGGTGTTTTGGAGTGATGGTGTGTAAAGTGGTGCAGGGAAAAGGTCAGAGGTTTTTGTGGGTCTCGATGCAGAGGACGATGTACTCGTTGGAACAGCTTCGCGTTTGCTGGCCCAGCAGCAGCCCTGAGGTCAGGCTGGATGACTGGCCAGTCACAGAGAGGTCGTCTGCACGCCACGTCTCGCAGTGTTTGTCCACCATCCTGAGGCCGCGACTGGTTGAGCCGTGCCAGATGCTTTTCTTCGGCCTGACGGACGGCGGAAAGTAACATGTTACAAAAACGACAAACAAAGAAGCTGCAAAGCAAAGCTCACACACCAGAATGGGTCCAATAAGACATCCCGCCCATCAAAGGAGTAGATGGGTATTCGGGGACTAAACGACCCCCCATTGCCACTGAAAAGTGAACGCCAGTTCTGAAACATCACGTCTCCCTGAAAGGACAGCAGGTGGGTTACACACAGTCAGGAAGAGCTGTCAGCTTAGGGAAGGCTGATAGAAGGAGGCCAAACCAGACCCTGAGGTTGGTCACGGGTAGAGTTTCTCTGAAGCCTGGGTAGACCACATGGACCAGGTCTTGCTTGTGGGAGGAAATGAACGCGCGGTAGTTGGGAGCCAAACCCATGGCCTTTGCCTGCTCATAGCACATGCGGTCAGCCACGTCCAGCCCCATCATGTCGCCCGAGTGCGGCTGGTTCAAGGCCACCAGGGTCAGCTTGAGAGGAGAGGAGTCACTGGATAAATGACTAGAATCCTTTTCCCGTGTCATTTAAGAAGTTCATGTGAATGACATCTGAGCTTTTACACTCACCCTTTCTGGACTGGAGTGGATTCTTTGCAGCGTTTCTCCTCTGACGTGAAATGCAGCTTGAGGCTGAAAACAAAAGTTGTGGTTTGATTAATGAGAACATTGGTGTCCAGGGCTTTCGTTTGTCCAACTCTTGAGATTGTGGGACAAATACCTCGTCCTGTGGAATAATGTTACTGGAGAGGTAGATCAGGTTTCCAAGCTGCAAAGAACCCAAAGAACATGTCCTGTCATGTTAGCAAACATCTGCTATCAAACATTTGTCAGCAGGTCTTTGTGTCTGAAAAGATTTTCTTTTAAAATTTAAAAAAATGATCAAATTCTGGTGTTTAGAAACTATTTTCAACACTATGGTCACAAATCATCTAAGTAAGACGTGAAAGTGATTTCAGTAAAGTCCTGCTTACACTACTGAAACAAACATTCGTCCTTCTCCCGAAGCTGCAAAGCATTCCCAAACCATTACAGCCCCACCACCATGCTTGGCTGCTGCTCTGGTGCTGTTTTAAACCTGAATCAGTCCAGATGTAACAGAAACATTCCAGAAGGTTCCTCTAGTGTTTCATCAGAACACCAGTCCGTCCAGCGGTGTCTTTGTCCTTAACTGTCCACGGATCCAAGTTTGTCCAGAAGTTTCTTTCTGACTGTTGGATCATCAACTCTGACCTGGACTGAGTCCAGAAAGGCCTGACCTCCTTCATTAGGACCCAAAGACAAATGAAGACATTTCTGCAGAGAAGAGCCATTGTTTGCAGATCCACTCTGGTGAAAATTGTGTTTTTAACATTTTCTCGTGGCCTTTTTATGAAGATGGAGGACATATTTCCAGAATATTAAGCTTAAAGCTGCATTTCTGAGAATTTATTTAAATTCAAATTCAAATTAATTTTATTTATATAGCACCTTTCATGACAGCAAAGACAGCTCAAGGTGCTGTACATAAAAACAAAATCAAATGCAATAAAATACAATAAGATACATTAAATTAGCCCCACACAATAAAATACACAAAGACAAACACCAGTGGAAAATAAATAAATAAATAAAGAGAAACCAGAGAAACCAGAAGGCGCCATCCGCCCCGTCCTCCTAATGGGAGGGGTGTCAGTATAAAACCCAAACACCCCAGTCAAGGGTGAGAAAACACTCGTATCATATTTGTGACAGAAAATATGTTGGAGGAACCATAAACTCAGAGTTCTCAGCAAGGGGGAGAGGAAAGGGGGCGGTGTTTCTCCGCCCACAACAACAGAAATGAATTTCAGATGAACTCCTGCTGCTCTGCAGAGACTATGTCCTAGAAAACGACACAGGTTTTTAGATTTAGGCTAAAAGTGGCAAAATCATCATGAAAAGACCTCAGAGAACCCTTTGAAAATTGATCAGAAGATGATCAGAGTGGAACTTAACCCTTGTTCCATCTTAGATGACCCCCCCCTTCCATTGAGGTGTTCTCCCTACCATGACAAAGGTGGATAAAGGTGGAAAGATTTCATGTAATCCATGGACACCAGTGAAGATCACAAATCATTGAAGAAAAAAGGTTCAGAGCTCTGTCTAGTGGGTCTAGATGACCCACCTCCCAATGGTAAAGTGCCTAGGATAGAACAAGGGTTACCAACGCTGGCAGGTCTTGCAGGATTTTTGTGGGTCTTTTATGTCCAATCACAATATTTCCCTGAGACTTCTTGCATTTTTGAATTTGATCTGATTCAATCGTTCAAGCAAAACCGTCTAATTCCAGAGACAAGTGCACAATGGGAACCAATCACAGCTTAGCAGAGATCTGATGTGAAATGACACTTTAGTGCGTCCCCTTCAACCAGATCAATACAGAGAGGAGTGGAAAAGCCGGTTTTTGCCCCAAACATTCCTCTCTTGCCCTCCAGTGTGCAGCAAACAGAAAAATCTGCCTCAGACAGTTTAGATGGGGGACATCGAAGCTGCAGCATGAATGGAAACACTTCACTAAACAAAGCTCTGTTTGGTTAAAGCAGCTTGATTTTTATAAATGGGAGCTGCTAGAGGTTTGTCAGGACATCATTAATCACCCCCCCAAAAAGACAGACCGCTTCACCTTCAGAAGGGCTTCCCGCTGACGCACAGCCAAGAAGTTCCACGGCACAAAAACTCAAAGCATCAACCTGCAGGCTGGCACTAACAGAACTTCTGATGATTCATTACGGCTGCCTAATACTGAACGGAAAAAATGGAATCTGAAGACTCTTGATTTATGAAAAATAATTTCTGATTTCTGTTCTGCAAGAAAAATCCTCTTTTTTCAGTTTTTAGTTTAAGAAAATGTGTTTGTGACTGGAATGTTTTTCCTAAAATAAGAATTCCTGGTAAGAGCATCTCTCTGACTCCACTGACAGATTTGTTTTTGCTGATTTAATGTTTTTTTAATTCTTTCTAGGGGCAGGTTTTTGCAGATTTTTGACCTGTATCTCTTTCCATCCCTGGAAAACCTTCAGGAAGAGGCTTCCTGACGCCGTCACGAATGCCAGAGTCCCGTCTGCGTCCCGGAGCGTTTGCTGCATCATGCCTTCTCGGGTGGAAAAGGTTTTTATCTGAAACAGAAGCCCGTGTCCTGATGTTATCTGATGCTTGTTGCTGCAAACTCAGCCATGATTGGGAACTTTACAGCTTTGTGCTTCATTGTGTCGTCAGAGCATCAGACGTCAGCTCATTTTGACTCACAGCTGCTGCATTGCTTGAAGCACCAGGGGGTCCAGGGGGTCCTGCAGGTCCTGGGGGACCAACATTGGACCAAGCTGCCAAACAACAACAGATTCAGCATTTGTCCACCGCTTCAGCTGTGATGACTGTTTCAGATGTTGGGAATACCTGATCCAAACAGAGGGGGACCAGGAGGGCCAGGAGGACCAGGGGGACCTACAGGACCGGGTCTGCCAAAGCCTGGAGCCCCCGGTGGGCCTGGCACTCCTGGGAGGCCTGCAGGACCGAGCACAGAGTCCCCTTTGGGTCCCTGAGATAAAATTGCGAGGATTTTGCTTCTGCAAAGTTTCCTTGGGAAAGATGCACCAAATGATGGAGCTTGGACTCACCACCAGTCCTGACCTCCCTGGGATCCCTGGTTGGCCTGGAGACCCTGAGTCCCCCTTTTGTCCCTTCTCCCCTTTGATGCCCTGGTCTCCTCTGGAGCCCTGAGAGTGCACACCCACAAAAGCATCATGAAAACGAAACTGGAGCCCATTAAACCCACAAGAGCAAAGAGGAAGCTTCTGAAAACGTACCACACTTCCTCTGGGGACAAAAGTGACTGCAACAGAAGAAGAAACAGGTCAACAGTCTGAAGTCCGGGAGCTTTTCTGTACATTTGTGTACGTTGTGTTTGGAGCTGCTGACTCACGTGGAGCAGCTGCTGTGCCTGGAGGACCCGGCTCCCCTT
The DNA here is from genome assembly GCA_037389245.1 of Oryzias sinensis. Lineage (NCBI taxonomy): Eukaryota > Metazoa > Chordata > Actinopteri > Beloniformes > Adrianichthyidae > Oryzias > Oryzias sinensis. Next base: position 555,840 of record CM074504.1, read on the forward strand.
TTTCTCCTTTTAGCCCTGACTGGCAGTTACCTTTGCCACGAAGAGACAAAAACGGTTCAGAACGCTAAGCCTTTGACTTCCAGAACTAAACCCCTTTTCCCTGGACTCCATAAAAAGGCTGTTTTGTGTTAGCAAGGACCCGACCTACCAGCTGCAATGCTTCCATTGGGATTGAGCTGAAACAAGAGAGCAGAAACAGCAACACATCTTGGTGATGACAGCATTTGGTAACACGCATGTTCCAGTGTTGGATGCTAAAGCACATGCAGGAGCAGAAAGTGCAGATTTACTGTGGATGGGATGGAGTTCTACCTCTGACAGGTCTTGACAGCGAGTGTTCACCTTTCCTGTGTTGACATGCAGCATGCAGAAATATCTCCCAACAACCCTGAACCAGTTCTGAGTGGTGAACGGATCGATGGGGCAAAGAAAAACACATGCTTGTTAATGTCTGTGCTTAGTGGATGTCAAAGAGGGGGGGGGGGGGAGAGACTATTGTGGAGGGGGGGGTTCAGACTGATCATGTTGTTGGTTATGAACAGCTGGATGAAGAGGAGGCTCTGGATGAAGAGCTGACGTGGTTTCGTTTGCTAATGTTTGAACGCTGACATGCTGTGGCTGCGTGCTGCTCTTTCCGTCACTTACGGGCATTTTGCAGTGGGGTCTGGGGGGGATTGGGAACACTGTCTTCAGGGACCAGAGGACAAGGAAGGTCAGAACATGAGACGTAAAATTCAGGTCCAAACGGAACCGCAGGACTAACAACAACAGAACTCTTACTCCTTTGGGACAGTTGAAAATTCCAGGACGACCTGGAGGTCCAGGAGGACCAGGAAGTCCCTGACACGAGTGAAAAAAAGGAATTAGAAAGAAAGGAATACAACGTGTTGGAGAAGTATTTTTAATTTAAACAGACTCACAGGCAGCCCCCGGGGATCCCCTTTCTCTCCTTTAGGCCCCATCAGCCCTGGGCGGCCCTGCAGTCCAGAACAAATCAGAGAACATTCCTGTGTGGCGGCTCAGAGAAGACGGTGAAGTGGAATCGTTTATAACTGACAGCATAGTCTGTTTAAGGCTTAAGGAAAAGCAGCCCAGAACAACAAGCATGTTCTTGTTTGTTTGTCCGTTTTGCTCTAAGATCTGCAGTTTTCTCAGACATCAATTTTCAGAGTTGATGGTCAAACTCTGTGACAAACTGAACGACCACAAAGACGACCAGGCGGCTCCACATCAGCTCCAAGGAAACCAGGTTTTATTTATATACTCGAATGTGAAAACAAGTTCCATGAAAACTCTGGGACTCCACCTAAAAGCTCAAATCCAACTACAGACTCATAAAACTTTGCACAGCTGAAGTGAGAACTGATGCAAATCTGAATTATGCATTCACTCCTGTTTGTTTGTCTTTCACTTCAGTAAGTCTGGGAGAACTCGGGGCCGTTTTCTTCATGTTGTAGGTAAGCAGCAGTAAATGCTTTCTGCTGCCCCCTACTGGTTATTGTGTCATTGCAGCCCGATTCATCTATCAATAACCAAAGATAGATCATCATGACCAGAAGCCTTTAGAAGCATTTTGATCAAAAGAGAAGGAGGGATGCCCAGTTTAGTTCAGTTCAGTTCAGTTCAGTTCAGTTTAGTTTAGTTTAGTTTAGTTTAGTTTAGTTTAGTTTAGTTTAGTTAACTTTAGTTTAGTTTAGTTTAGTTTAGTTTAGTTTAGTTAAATTTAGTTAAATTTAGTTTAGTTTAGTTTAGTTAAGTTAAGTTTAGTTTAGTTTAGTTAAATTATTTTACTTTAGTTTAGTTTAGTTCAGTTTAGCGATCAGCTGTTGTATTTTATTATAAGAATTGCCCCTATGAACCAGTTTAGACAGCTGTGTTGCAATACTGGGCTGCTCTTCAGTAAGGGTGGTGTCCATGTTCAGAGGTGATGCTACTTACTGCACGTCCAGGGAGACCAATGTCCCCTTTGGGTCCTGCTGGCCCCACTGGCCCCTGTTAGTTATAAAAAAAAAAACAGGTAAATGGAGAAGTTACTTTAAAAAGTAAAAGACCAAAAATGTTTTGATGATTAAAAGGTAAAAGTTGGTTTTATGAAGACTTACTGGAACTCCAGGAGGTCCTGGAAGACCGCCATCTCCCTACAAACACACACTTTCAGATACTGCACACACTCATGCATCCCTCCTATGGCTCTCACTGTCAGCTGACTTGCTGAAGGTCAAGCAGATTTCACCTTTACTCCTTTGGGCCCGATTGGTCCGGCCAGGTCTGACATCATGGATCCATCTGCTGCGATGACGAGCCCCGGCTCGCCCTTTTGCCCCTGAGCACAAACACACGTGCAAACCAAATGTTCATCGGGAGACCAGGACCACAAACAAATCCATCGTGCTGAACGCGACACAGAGCGGGACAAACTGCAGGAAGCAGCATCTGTCTTACTTTTAGTCCTGGAGATCCATGGAACCCTGGCAACCCCATGTCTCCCTTTGGACCTTGTGGTCCCTTTGAAAAGTCAGAGTAAACAAAGGTCTGAATCCCAAATGCAGGACAAAGGAATCATGGTTTTCTCTTTTTACTTACAGGGGGTCCCTGGGCTTCAAAAATTCCTGATAAATTGAAGGCACCATCAGTGTCGTTCAGGGGAAGCTGAGAAGAACACAGCATCACTATGATCGTCCAGAACAACGCAGAGAAACCTGAGGAGACTGGAGAGTCTTCACTCTACAGGGGGACAGACTGGATGGCCTTACATCATGGAGGTTGATGATGGGTCCAGGAGGTCCAGGAGGTCCTGGGGGGCCTGGCAGAGCCAGTCCATCTCGTCCTGCCTCTCCCTGAAACACCAAACAGTCAGTTCAGCTCCTCTGAAATAGAGGGTTTCACTGAAGGACATAAGGAGAAGTTTCACCTTTTGGCCTCGGTCACCTTTGTCTCCCTTTGGTCCCTGAAAATGTGGACAAGACATGAATTTCCGTCATGTTTCATATTCATGTTTGTCATTTATGTGATCACATGTAGAAGTTCTTCATGGATATTTAGAATGTGATCATATTTTCTTCAGAGCTTTCAGAGCAGCCAGCATCTGTGCTGCTCAGTCAGTGTCTGATTCCTGACCAAGAAAAAAGTCTGTTTCAGCTCGGATCAGCCGGCTTTATACTGAAAACAGAACAGAGAGGATGAAATGATGAAACTCCTTCCTGTAACAGGAGGGGGGGGGGTGCTCATCAATGCTCATTGATCACTTTTGACCCAATGATTTGAGTCAATCTGCAGTGAAAAGACGAATCTGCCAAACATCAATATTCCATTTAAAGACAGACGATTCTCTGTGGGATCAGATTCCTCCTCTGTTTCCTCTGCTGTGCTTTATCTGCTTTAGATACAAACAGGAAATGACACGAGGCGTCAGGATCTTTGATGAAACAGACCTGGGATCCTTCTGGTCCTTCCAAACCAGGAGTTCCTGGAGGTCCGGCGTCGCCTGGCTCTCCCTGAGAAAAGAGAAATTGGTGGCATGAGCCTCTGATATGAAGGATTAGAGTTTCCCGAAGCCCCTTTCCGCTCTGCGATCCTGTGAAAATGAAAACAAAGTGGCTCTGCTCTCCTCACACAGACATTTATCAGGAGAATGTGGGGTGATGAATGACTTTGCTGCTGGAGAGCCAAAAATTCCTCTGAACTTAGATCAGATTTACAGCAAAGCATCTTTGGAGTCTGTGAGACCCCCCCCCCCTTAAAGATAGACACACACCCCCAGAACGACCTTTAACCAGACTTTAAAGAGGCTTGTCTGACTGCTGCTGGGCAGCTCCACAGCAGGTAACAATCTCACCTTTTGCCCTGGCGTTCCTGGGACGCCGTCTAATCCGTCTTTACCCTACAGCGAGCGTCAAGGCCCAAAAACAAGGACACAGCTTATGAAGGAAATGTGAAGAAAATGTGTTTGAGCTGAAATGCAACCAGGCTCAGCAGCACAATGACATCATCTGAAATGTATCAGGAAGACAAGCTGCAGACACATGAACATACCTTCGGTCCTGGAGGTCCTGGAATTCCTGGGGAAACCTAAAAAAGCGTTGAACATCTCAGGTGACCGTCACGGCAGATTGTGACATGAAGAACTGACAGCAGGCGTTGACCGTCTCATTCCTACCTGTTGACCTCCAAACAATCCAAAGTCATCCAGCATTCCTGATCCTTCCAGGTCCTGAAGAAACAGAAGAGAGAACCGTTCAGACCCATCTAAGCTGAACTCCTCTGCAGGAAGTCTGCATTCACTGCAGCAGCACCAGTGCAGAAGAAGATAGAGTCACATGAACGACGATCGGATCAGCCTCTGTGGTTCCTGATCGGTTCATTTAGAACGATCCAATCAGAAGAAGAAGCAAACGAATAATGATCCGAGTAAAACGATGGAAACGGAAAACGGGGAAATCTCTTGGAGTTTGGGGGGAACAAAAGCCTCCTCACCTTTGGAAACACTAAAATGCTTCATTAACCGGACCATCATCTTTATGAAATTACTAAATCAGAACAAAAGTCCATTTTGAAAATAAAGGTTTCCTAAACTGTAAACCAAATGTTCCCTTTAAAAGTAAATGGTGGATACTTATATAGTGCTTTTCTACCTACAAGGCCCAAGGTGCTTTACACACACACACACACACACACACACGCACGCACGCGCACACACACACACACACACACACGCACACGCGCGCACACACACACACACGCGCGCACACACACGCACACACACACACACACACGCGCACACACACACACACACACACACACACACACACACAGATGGCGGCTCTGCTACTGAACACTGGTGCCAGCCTCCCGCCAGGGCAAGGGGGGGGGGGGGTTATCTTATGATTGTGGGTTGACCGCCCTACCGCTGCACCACGGCCGCCCTAATAAGATTTGCTATGTTAAAAATGAAACGTCTCATGTTTGCATTTGTTGGCCGTCATGACCAGCCAATCACAGACAAGACGGTTCCTGCTGATTGGTCAGGGTTTCATCCAATCGTGTGTCTTTATGGATCTAACAGGAGCCAATCATTTACATATAAGGGTTACTTTATCAGCACACCTCACTTTAGTTTGATCTATGAACTTGTGACTGTTTGATCTAAAAATCCTCCAGAATGAACACAAATACAGACCATAATAATCATGAAAGTTTCATTGAGACATTTACATTTCATGTTATCTTGTGCAGCAGAGTTTAGTTTCTGTTCAGGGGAGAAAAGATGGATGTTTGTTTATAAATTTTTCTGTCGGCTCATAAATGGAAACAGCAGCAGAGAAAAGGACGACGGATCATCACAGCAGACTGAAGAACCCGAGGAAAGGACATTTAATCGCTCATGTTTCAGATGAAGTCCATTTACTCCAGCTGATGATCCTGAGGGAACAGGAAGTTTTATTCTGAAAGGAACTTATGAGTCATTTTCTCAAAAGTAAAGACAAATATAAAAGTTTAAAAAATGCAGCTTTCTCTTCACATTTAAATGTTTTATTCCTTCATTTCTATTAATCATTATATTAATAATCCCATAAAAACAAAGCAGAGATGTCTTTTTGGTTCTTCTGGGTTCTGAAGAACAGAACCATTAAAGTTTTCCATATCTGAGGTCAAGCCTTAAGGTCAGGCAAAGACACGTGATTGGATGGAATCCTGAGATCAGCATGAACCCTCTTGTCTGTGATTGGCTGGTTTGTAGCTCAGCGTTGAGAATAGAAACAAAAATGAAGAGGATCAATGAAGGTCAACATGGAAACATGCACGTCCATTACGAAAGCAAACATGTTCTATTTTTGAAACTGAACATTTTGTTTGTCGTTACTGTTGTAGCACCACAAGCTTCACAAATCTTCCCAGCCTCGACAACCCCTGGCTCTACCTCATACACTGGTGCAAAGCCTTTTGCTGCTGGTCCTGGAGGTCCAGGAGGACCAGGTGGACCAGGTGGACCTCTGGGACCAGGCTGTCCCTCTGGACCTGCTAGCCCTGGCAGGCCGGGGAACCCTGAGGACCCCTGGTCTCCCTGAAACAGAAGAGCCCCGAAGTCAGACCCAGAGGTGTGAACAGCGTCCAGCACAGTGAGGCTTTGAAAGGCGGCATAATCCTGCTAAAGACGCTTCATTATGCAGGCAAACAGGCAGTAAACAGATCTTACCTTTGGTCCTGGTGGCCCGCTCACGCCAGCCTCTCCCTATTAGGCAACAAATGAAATATAATGAAATCACATTAGCGCCAGCGCTGAGTGCAGACAGGCTGTTGATGCTGGTTGGAATCAAAAGCAGAGCCGCTAGAAAGCAAGACTTGTTTACACTGGAGGCCCTCGCCTTCATCAGTCCGGAGGGTCAACTCATTAAGAGATTGGCTCTTTGTGCTCGGTGGTTACTTGGCGTGCGTGTAATTGTTTTTAGTAGCTGAGTGCTAAGAGGTCTGCTCCGGGGAAATCAGAGTGCTCTCACACACATGCAGGTGGAGCTGCTGCTGGTGCAGACACCAGCTGCTCAACGCGCAGCTTTACCTTCATTTCCACTTCTTTGATAGAAAGGAGTGATTGGCTCACCTTTTCTCCCTTCTCCCCCACAGGCCCAGCTTCTCCATCTTTTCCATCAATCCCCTGCAAAAGTTGTAGCACAGATTCAACGATTTTCTGCTTGGAGCCACATTTTATTACAATAAATGCATGAAGAGCTATAAACCTCCACGACGTAAACAGCAGTTTGGGCCTGAAAGCCTGAACAACGTTTACAACGACAGCAGCTACAGCAGCAGTAGGGATGGGTACCGTGCCCCGGGGCTGGTTCAATACCGGGGCACGGTACCCATCCCTAAGCAGCAGTCTGTCAAAGCCGCGTCACGCCGCCGCTACGTACCATCATGTCCACGGGGGAAACTTCAGCCTTCCTGCGTGATAATTCATGAGCGTGTCCTGCGCTCATCATTCGTGGATGTGCACAGATGTCGTTGAGGCTGACGGGTCTTTACGTGAATTCGGTTTTGAGCTGTTGGAAAGTTTGGGTCGGTTGATAATTACGCAGTTTCTGCGTATCTCTCTAGAAACGGCGCAATAATCAGAAACGTTCTGTGTGACGGGAAAAACATCAGACAAATCTTTCACCCCTCAAGCAATCTATACCGAGGGGGGGGGGGTCGGAGGTCAGGTCCTAGACCAGTGTTCGGCACAGAAGAGTCATGGAAGATGACGGGACTCTGAGCGCGTACTTGAACTGCCTCGGATCAGGGCAATCAAACCGTTTTAACGCGAGGGCCTCGGCGGGAGCTGACCATGGTGCTGATGGCCGTGATTCCTGCTGAATCAGAACATTCATAGTCGCGAGTCCGCGCGTGTTCGCTGCGTGGTTCTCATATATTTATGGTTTTTACGTCATTTATTCGCGACATTTTGCAAAAAGCGACCACAACTTTTTCTCACTTTTTCCACGTAGATTCACGTATGACCACTTTTAGTCCGTGCAATATCGCAAAATGTACTCAGCTGCTGAGTGACACGGCCTCCTGCCGCCGAGGGGGGAGGCTCCCACCCAGATGGGGTGCGTGACCAGAGTCTGCGGACGCCCTACCCAACTGCCTTCCGGGCCCCGCAGCAGGCAGGCTCAGGGACTGAAAAATATTTAACCAGCTCAATGCAGAATTCACGCAAGGCCCGTGAGCGAAACCCTCGACAGACATCAGCTCACGAATGACGAACGCAAGAAACACTTCTGAATGACACAAATCACGCAAGGATCATGAAAACTGAAATTTCCTCCTTGGAAAACACAACAGAGTGACTTGACCTCAAAGCTCTGCTTCATGGCTGCAGTGCCAGCTGTTGACTCCAGGGTAAGCAGGGACCAGCCCCACTGAAACCAGCTCTAACAGGTCTGTCCCCCCCCCCCCCCCCCAGACACAGACATGACGGCTATTTACCTGAACTATTGGAAGGTATTTGAAAATCCTGCCTGCCTCAATAATGTGATCTTACTGTTTCACATCCTGTGTGGAAATCCATAACAGGAAAGCAGTGGGTGATGGGAGAAAACATTCTTTTATTGGTACCAGACCAGAACCTGACCCAAACCCAGAAGCAGAGCAGCACAGTTAATCCACCTCAGAAATCGATAACTAATTGAGCAGCTTTACCCCCCCCCCCGTATTGATTCATGTTAAATTAAATCCACAAAGACAAATCCTTCTCTGAGAAAACAGCAAACAGGATCCACCGCCCTCATCACACCTGAGGGATGAAGACTGACTTTAGTGAACCACATTTAAGAAAAAACATGGTTGTCAGAACTTTCTGATGTAAGAATCCAAGACTCAGAACTCAGGTACCAAACAGGTTTGTGGAAAATGAAAAAAAAAAAAAGTAAATTAACCCCCTTTTTTATTGCACAGGTGGTTTAGAAGGACATTTATGTCGTTGTAAAGAATTTAGTGCTTCAAATAAAACCACAAGGGGGCAGAGTCCTGTCGTTTCATGTGCCTGTCCAAAGTCCGGGTAAATGCAAGGGTTTGTGTCAGGAAGGACATCTGTGATCAAACCAAGTCAATCATGTGAATCACAAACAGATTTTTAAACCGGGTCAGTCCTGAGTTAACAACAACCAACACCAGTTCTGTTGACCTTCAGGGTGTAAACTGGACTGGAGAAGAGGAGGAGGAGGGCGGGTCATTCAGGACTGAAGGATTGAGATGAAGAGAGAGCAAAGCTCCATCCTCACCATGATCATGTTTGAAACAAGAGCGGAGGAGAAAACCCAAAGGAGGAGTTTAATAAGAGGATCCATAAAAGGATCCATGAGAAGATCCATGAAATGTTTATGTTTTTACATACTTTTGTACAGTCAGGCGACCTTGAGTGCCCAGAAAGGCCCCATATAAATAAAATTTATTATTATCAATATTATTATTAAATGATACATGAGGAGATCTATAAGGAGATCCATGTGGAGATCCATATTAAGGATCCATGAGGAGATCCATAAGGAGATCTATGTGGAGATCCATAAGGAGATCTATGAGGAAGATGAAGTGATGAAAGAGCTCTGTGTTGCTTCTAGGGAGGAGGTGAAACAGACTTTGGGAGATTAGGAGGCTTCTCCAAAGACTGCACATCCAGTGTGTCGTCTGGAACGAGGAGAACGGATCAGGAGACTTGGAGGTGGAATGAAGAAGATCCGGAGTAAGGGAAGAAAAGGTAAGAGAAATGGGCAGAGGAGGACAGGGAGATGCAGCAGAAGATGGAGGTGGAGGTGACCAAGGCAAACAACGGAGGGTGGACAGGGCAGACAGAGATGGAGGGATGAGCTGCAGACAGAAGAAGAAGAGTGAAGAGTCTTCCTGCTAGTCCAGATGGATCCTCTGATCAGTGAGAATTTCAAAAACCGGATTTAGTGAAGAACCGAAAAATACAAAAACACCAACGTGAAGCAGATCTTCACAGCTCTGCTGACAGCAGCTGTTTCTGGGGGCGGAGCCACAGACATTTTTTCTAACGAATGGATCTGTGATGCTGATTGGTTGGTCACACTAACCCACAATGCATCAGAAACACATTTCCAGACTTGAGGAGCAGAAAACCATCAGATGTTTGTAGTTCAGAGTCCTGGGTAAGAAAACGGTTCTGAACATTCATTCAGGAGATCCAGAACTCACAGGAAGACCTGCTTCTCCCTTCTCTCCATCTCTCCCTGGAGAGCCAGGAAGCCCAGTGAAGACGTCTTCAGACGGGCTTCCTGGAAGCCCTGGTGGTCCTGGGGGTCCCGGTGGTCCTGGGGGGCCCTAGAAACAAAAATAAAATCCTCACCAAGATTGAACTACTTTGAAATCACTTTGCATCCACTTGTTGAAGACATCTAGAAACTTAAAAGACTGAAGTTCTTTTACCTGAAGTATCTCTGCGTCACTGTCAAAGTCCTCAAATCCAGACCCCTCCTGTTTGACAAACCATGATACCATCAGGCCAAACCATCACTCGTGGTTCCAAATATATACCACACTGACCGGGATCTTAGGGGACTTGCTGGGAGGTCCTGGAGGTCCTGGGGGGCCAGGCAGCCCCACACCAGCATCCCCCTGAGGGACACAGCAGCAGAGGTCCTCTTATTCTGCATCACCACCAACCCAAACCTAATCCCTTTACCTTTTCCCCTTTGGAACCAGGCTCTCCAGGAATCCCAGGGAATCCTGGCGGTCCCTGAGGAGACCAAACTGGCAGTCAGATCCAAGGTGATGTCAAACAGCGATGGACGAAGGTGATCATCTCATGGAAGCAGCTTTGACATGGAAACTTGACTCACCAGAGGACCGGGTTCTCCTTTACCTCCCTGCAGAGAACACAGACCAGACCATCTGAGTCCACCAGGACCAAATCCTGATCCCACAAACAGAAAGTCCTAAATGTCAAACTCACAGAGTGTCCATCTTGTCCAGGATGTCCGGGGGGTCCTGCAGGCCCCTGGGGTCCCTGTGGACCCCGCGGTCCGGGCACCCCTCCTTCGTCTGAAGCTCGTCCAGGAGAGCCAGGGGGTCCTGGGGGTCCTGGGGGACCTGGCTCCCCCTTCTGTCCCGGAGAGAACTGATAAAAGAAAAAGCATTTGGTTCAGTTGAATCTCTACAAACAGGAACAAATAAAGGGTCAGCTGTTCTCTGAAAGATTACAAAGTAAAGGCTGAGAGTTTTACGTTTACAGTAACCTGTCCTTTAAACAAACATTTACAAGTTTCATGTTCCTCAAAATATCAATTAGACTTTCTTTCAGGATCAGAAAATAAAAACTTACAGATTCAGGAGAAGCTGTCTGAACGGACTGGACTGGAAAAGACAAAAAAACAGAAAATTTCTTCATTTTTGGGAAAAGTCTCGTGACACGAAGGTAAAGTTCTTGTTTTCAAGGCCCGTGGGATTGACTGGTGATGGAAACATGCGCAGAAACTGCTGCTTTGGCGCCATCTGGTGGTGAGCTTTGGGACTACAAAGACGGCTGTGGAGAATTTTCAAAATAAAAGCAGTGGAACTGAAAACAGATCCGATCCAGAACCAGAATTTCCCAGTTTTACCTGTCAGTGCTGATTCCTCCATGTGTCCAGAACCATCCCTTGTCTCTTCATCTTCATCGTCGATGAGTGACACCTCAGTGGGCGGGGCTTGAACTGGAGCGCTGTAGGTTGAGTCCAAATCTGGAAAAGACTGTTTGAACAAAAAATTAAAGTTGAAAATATGCAAAGAAAACAAACTAAAAGGGGCCATAAGTTTAAAAAAAAGGCAAATATTCTGTAAAAAGACGTCTGACCTTCAAAACTGAAACTGTTTGATGTTCAGCACATTCATTTTTTAGCTTCTTGTTGGATTTTCTTACAGATTCTGAACCAAAACTAACATTTTCACAGAGGATCCCTTCAGTCCGACTGCAGACTGAAGGGATCCTCCACGTCACACTGATCCTCTGGCTTCAACAGGATTCCTGCTTGATCTGCTGCTGATGAAGCAGCTTGACCTCAGAACAGTACTGCCAATGAAGAATCCATAAATCTCTCCTGGATTTCAGTCCGTCCTCGAGGGAATGAGCGGGAAATCTCTGCCTGGCATCTGGAAACCTGCGCTGAAAATCACTGAGGCTTGACTGATGGCAGCCATTCTGATCCCAGGAGCAACAAGGAGGAGATAATCTGGTTACATGCAGTGAATCTCTTTAAGGAGAGCCTTTGTATCAATGGTTCCTTTGGTGAGGCGCTGAGCGTCCAGCAGCGGGGATTACTTCTCTGCAGGGATCAGAGACGATCCGCCAAAGAGCTGCTGTTACTGCAGACGGATCATCTGTCACACGACAACAACCTTCTAGTGAAGAGATGAGAAAGACGCTGGGATGCCTTAAGTCAAGGTTTTGAAGAAAAATGTGGAACTATGTGTAAATATTGGCAGACATGAGGGGAAGTCACCAAAACCAAAACACTTTAACTTTTAAAGCCAATAATAGTCGTCTGTTCTGTGCTTCAGTTGAAGAATTAAGACTTAAATCCCTAATTTTCCAGAGTTTGTGTCTCTGAGAGTTTACATTATGTGAATCTGAACTGCAGGAAAGTCAGACAAGGCACAAACAATAAGAAAATATTAATTAATTATTCAATATTAATTTGGTTTCAAACCAAATGGTGAAAAATGCTTTTCTGGTTTTCTTTTATTTCGCTTGAACAAACTCTGACTTTGAATTCCACACTCTGGTTCTCAGCTCCTCTCTGAGAAACGGTGTTTGTCAGATCTGCTCCTGTGAGCTGCTGCTTCTGATGGTGATGTGTGTGTGGGTGTGTGTGTGCGTGTGGGCGTGTGGGCGTGTGTGTGCGTGTGGGTGTGTGTGTGTGCACGTGTGTGTGGGGGGTGCACGTGTGTGCACGTGTGTATGTGCGTGCGTGTGTGCACGTGTATGTGTGTGTGTGTGTGTGTGTGCGTGTGCACGCAGACACACCACATATTCTCGCTCCTCCACCATCTTCTTCACCTCCTCTTTTCCCTCCTCATCCTCAGGACCGTCGTCTCCGCTCCCGTATCCAGAGGCCTGCAGTGAAAAGCATCAAGCAACTTTTTAGAAGATGGAAAAGGTCAGAGGTCATCTGAGGTCAAGCAGTGGGAAAGAAAAGTGAGCAGAAACAGATGAGTTTGGTTTCCACCGCTGCTGAGAGTCAACTTCAAAACTCGCAGATTGAGTTCCTGTTGGATCATTTTTCTAAATCCGGATGGGAAAACATTTGGGGGATTTTAATGGGAGCCGTCGTGTGACGCTGTGCTCTGCAGGAAACAGCCTCCGTTTCCAAACAGTGAAGGAACGAAGCTGCACGACGAGCACGAGTTCAGATGAACCGACGGTTTGGTCATTTATGTATTTCATCAAACTGTCAAAATGTAGGAAAAGTTCAGAACTTTGAACTAAACGGCAGACATTCATCTGATGGAAAGAACAATAAAGTTATACAAACTTTATTGTCCGTCCCATTCACAGAAACTCGGTTTTATTGCTCAACATAATAAAACTTACATTTACACTCATGTGTAAAATCTGCTAAACGCTTAAAGGAAAATCTCCTCTAATACATACATACATGCATGCATGCATGCATGCATGCATGCATACATACATACATACATACATACATACATACATACATACATACATACATACATACATACATACATACATACATACATACATAGCTGTTCCTAGATATATATATATATCTAGGAACAGCTAAGATACTGCAGGACCCTCAAGCTCCCAGGCCTCTGGTAGAGGACCCCAGCTTGGAGGAGAAACCACCCGCGGAGGGGGAGGGGGGCGTTTTTTATATATATATATATATGTATGAATGGTTACTTCTCTCTGGTTAATATGAGTTTTCTTGACTTGATCTGCAGTTTTTAGGGAGGATTTCTGGGTAAATCTCTTCCACGGCGTGTGATTCATGATTCATGTTAGTTTTTACTGAAACATGAAAGAATACTTTGAGGATAATCAATAAGCCTGCAGGCTGAAAAAAATCTGCACTTGATCTGATCAGAATGCAAAAACTCAGTGGATTATATAAATTCACAGGAATAATTTACTTGACTTTAGTTAATGATCATATTTACTGATGTGTGTTTTTAATGCATCACTGCAACAATCCTCATTTATGACCATGAGTGATGTTTTCTTCTTACATTTATGTTAGTTTTTTGGAGTTTTTCTTTTAAATGAATGCTTTTCATTATTTCTGTAATGACTTTGATAAATCTGTGTGAATTTTTTCTTGTGTTGTTTTCAATCAATGCTTGAAATAAACTAGTAAAATCAAACATTGAGATTCCGTCTGAAAATGTTTCATGGAGTAAAAACAGACAGTTAACGATGTTCTCATGTATTTGAAAACAGATGAACAACATTTGACTGGAAGCTGATGTGTTTAGATTTAGTGAACTGTTCTCAGATGATTTCTGTTCAATGATCTGCTGCTGACGGATAGTCGGAATGATTCTGTGGGACAATTTAACCCCTGTGCTATCTTAGATGACCCCCCCCCCTTCCATTGAGGTGTTCTCCCTACCATGACAAAGGTGGATAAAGGTGGAAAGATTTCATGTAATCCATGGACACCAGTGAAGATCACAAATCATTGAAGAAAAAAGGTTCAGAGCTCTGTCTAGTGGGTCTAGATGACCCACCTCCCAATGTTAAAGTGCCTAGGATAGCACAAGGGCTAGTGGGTCTAGATGACCCAACTCCCAATGTTAAAGTGCCTAGGATAGAACAAGGGTTACAGTAGCTAAACGGCAAGAAGACTGAATGTCCCAAACACCCGGGGTCTGATCAGGTAAAGGCCTCACCTGTTGAAACAGACATGCTAATGAACGTTTGACTGTTAAACGCTGCAGTTCCTGATGTGTCCAGCAGAGGGGGCGACAGTTCCATTGACATTCAGAGCATGTAGAGCAGTGGGTTGTCACTCACATAGGGGTCATCCTCCTCGCACTGGTCGTCCACGGCCGTGGGATCCGACTTCAGCACCAGCTGCTGGATGGAGCCCTGCAAAGCGGCGATGGAGGAAGAGCCGGACATTAATCTGGACCGGTCCGAGTCACAGAAATTCATTAAAACACAGGAATTCTTTCCCACGCAGCAGCTCTGCCTGCCCCCCCACAGCTGCAGGCCCCACGTGATCCCATCATCAGATTCCTGTTAGCTCTCGTGTTGGGTCTGCTCAGGAGGTCCTCTGGGACATTTCAGCCAGAGGTTCTGTTGGGATTCAATCTTTGAAGCAGAACCTTCACACTAGTGTCTGTAGCTCGTTTCACTTTGGACCAAATGTCTGAGGAAGAGAAATCTTTTCCCAGCTCTTCCATAAACATGTGAAGCCTGGTTTTCCTGAAGATATCAGAACAACTGGGAGATTTGCTGCAGGAATTTTCCCTCCTAAGAACTCAGAGTAGATTCTGTTTCCTAAGACGTTCATAAAAAGCTCAAAGTCTTGTGTTTGGGATAGCGGCTGGTCCTGTAAGCACAGCTCTGGCCCTAAAAGCTGAAGGGCCGTCCCGTCTCTACTGAACTAACGATGATAAGAGCAGAAGAGACGACAAACAGCTGTTTTACTGGAACCGCTGGAGGACTCACAGCTGCTGGACTCAAACCAAACCACAATCATCTGTGAAGGAAACATCAAGGAAATCTCTCACAGTTTTGTAAGAACATTCCTCAGTCTGATCCCACAGAGGAACTTTTCTCAGAACTCCAGCGTCTGTTTAGTTTCCTAAAACGCCAACCTGCTGGGTTTTACAGAGGAGCCCTGACAGAAGATGCAAACGTCTCCATGAAGGAGAAGGACTCTCTTCATGAGGAAAAGCTTCATACAGGCGCATGTTTCCTCTGCTCGCCTGCCTGTCAGATGAGGAGGAACCCATGTGTCGTCATGGAAACTTCACTCTGTCTTCTGATGAGTCTCGCTGAGGAAAACTGGGGCAAAAGCTAGAAGATTACAGTGAAATTCTCCGTTTAACTTCCGGGTTACATTCTGTGGGAGTCCGTTTTCCAGACTAGAGAGTCTCCAGCGTTCCTTTGGGGAGGGGGGTCTTTGACGTTTTCCTGAAGCTAACACATCTCATTCAGACAAAGTGCTGTGGTTCATGCAGGTGGAGTCCACAGACTGGAACAGATGTCAGAGACGCCTCGAGGAAAGGTTAAGCAATCCTAATGCTCTGCTCCATCTCTGCTCTATTGGCAGTTTCCATGTCCAGGGAAGCTGCTGCCAAAGCAGCAGAGAGCGACTCACTCATCAGGCCTGCCAGAGAGGAATGAGAGCACATTCTGCTGCTGATCCGCTTCAGCTTAAACACCCACGTCTGCAGCATCCGTCAGGAGGACGACTCCATTTCAGCCAGCAGGCCAACAGGAAAGCAGCTTTGATGGGAACAAATGATGCAAAACCTCAGAACAGAAAACGGGTTTTAACCACCCAGCAAAACAAGCAGCAGCAGCAGAATCTGGTCTTTGCACACAGAAACCTCACAAAGCCCAGCTTCATTGGGAGTGTTGTAATCATTTTCCATGTTAGCTCATATCCAGCAATGACTGAGGGAGGGGGCCGCTGCTGCCTTTTCTGCCCGAGGACACGACTGAGCTGCAGGCCCAACGCTGAACACTGAACGGACCAGAACCACTGCAGGAGCAGGCCGAGGCGGACGGCCAGGGGACTAATGAAAGACATGGAGACTGTTGGCAGGAGAGACAGCGAGCAAAGCCAGACGTCCGTCATGGAGCGACGGACGGAGGACAGACAGCTTGGTCTGTGAGGAAACTCAATCTCCGTGTGATGCAAACCTGTCATTCTTTTATTCATGGTCGGTGTTTTAATCAAAGTCCATCAGAGCCAGAAACTCCCCATAAACCCACAAACTCTTCTCTCATCCCTCAGATTCTCTTGAAACTCTCCTCAAATTTCTGCACTAAAGGCTTAATGAGACGCCTTATGTTCCAGAACCAATCAGCGTCCATGTTGGACATGGGGGTTGCAATGACCTGGATAAACTCTAACCCGGTTCTTCAAGAGGTTTTTCTAGAGGTCCACCTTAAACTTAAATCCTCCTGACGTCACAAAGTTAGAAAACATTTCTTTTTTCATCAAAACGGTGATGTGACGTTAAAAGATGGTGATTTTCTTTTATACATAGAGAGCCTGAAGACATGAACTAACAACAAGGGTTTGTAAAGATGCTAATGTGGACTCCTGATTCCCAATCCGGATTCTCCTCTGTTTGCTTAAAACCAATCCAGTGACGGCAAAATCAAGCTGCATCACTGCAAACGCTTCAAGCTACTCCAAGGTCCGGCTCTTATCTGGAGGGGACATGTGGGGCCTTTTATTTTGAAAGTCACTTCCTGTCTGCTCAGACCCACTGATCTGACCTGTCTTCACAAAAAGTCTCCATCCTGAAAAATACGGAGCAAACTCATCAGCTGTGTCGACATGCAGACCACGCCCTGGAGAAGGGGCGTGTCCTGTGCAGATGAGACGCCGTATGACGGCTGAGCGTAACCTCCTATAGCGGCCGGAGTCACGCCCCGTTTGACACAATGCTCCATGATAACAGGAAGAGCCGTGTGGAAACACCTCGCTGAGCCTGTGATGTTTGACCTGCGCCGCCTGTTTCCCTTTAGACAACACAAACAGCAGCTGGAAGAGCATGATGGGTAATTTCTGTTACGACAGAAGCTGGCATACCATCACACCAAACTGTGCTTGTGAGAGACTGACTGCAGCTTCCATCCCATCATCTCTACCACTGCTGGTTCTGTTCAGCTTCTGCAGATCACAGAGCAGCAGCTCGCCTCCAAACATGTAAATCTCATCATTTAGGAGCTCTCCCAGGACATCTGCTGCCTCTCTCATGATCTCCTGTGGGGATCGTAAAGCTGCCAACTAAAGCTTCTCAAATGTGAGGAAGCAAACCGCCACCCTGTCTGTGCAGCCCGTTCTGACTTCAGGCGCTGATCCAAACCCACTGATGTTAGGGGAGAACAACACAAAGCAGAGCCGAGATGACGCCTGGGAAGGGGCTGCACACGGAGGACTTACCACAAACCTGGGAAGCCCAGTTCCACCAGCATTCCCGACGAAGATCCCAGAGCTGGCCTCAAAGGTCAGAGGTCGAGCGCTCCTGGAGAAGGCGACCTTACGGTGTTCTTCACAGTCCATGTAGAGACGCACCTGCAGCAAACGCAGAGACACAACCGGGATGGAGAGCAGCCACAAAGCCTGCAGCTAACAACCGTCAGGAAGCACCGCTGCTGCTAGAATGGAAATCCACTCAGACTGGAGTCACATCTTAGAACATGAACCTCTGACCCAAAGAGGGAAGGAAAACGACTAAATGACTTAAATGCACAAAGTCGTAACTGAGTGTAAACCTGCAAAAGCAGTTCCACCAGATCCAGTGACCCGTGCATTATGACAAAGAAGCGCTCAGTCTAGTGTGGCTGGATCCTCTCCTGATGCTTTAAACACATCTATTAGGTAAACTCTGCGTTGAGGTGGAGCTGCTGCTGTGATGAACCCTCATGCTTCAGACAGGAGCATCTCTCTCACCTCTGCACCCTTCACGCTCAGAGAAAAGCGCGCCCATCTGCCCGTCAGCTCTCCCATCTTGAAGGAGGCGGCCTCCTGCGTTCCCTGTCCCGCCTCCCGGTCAGTGTAGTACAGCACGATCCTCTGGGAGTCATCCTCCACCGCAGACAGAGCCACGCCCAGCTGCACAGTCTGACACAGGACAACAGTCATCTGTCATTCCAAGATGGGACAAACGGGGAGCAGGATGAGTCACGCCTCACTTTCTGATAAGCATCTGTGATGGCGAACAGCACGCCCCCCTGCCGGGTGGTCGGTTTGGCTGTGACGGTGATGGCAAAGTCCCGGTAGAAGGGGTCAGGGATGAAGGACTTAGTGAGGCGGCCCACGTTGGCGTCTGGGCCGAAGCTGTAAGCCGGGTAACCCTCAAAGCCAGTGACAAAAGAGACGGAGGGGGGCAGGGGGACGCCGATCAGCTCCGTCAGCTCCAAGGCGCTCTGAGGGCCGCGGCCTACAAAGACAGCAGAACGCGAGAGTGCAGAGGATGAGGAAACGCTCCAACACCTTCACCACATGGAGCTGCAAGGAAAGAAAGTTAGACAGACAAAACAAAGACACTGAGATCCTCTCCATTCCAGTCAATAGGAGGCTTGGTCTTCCTCCCAAGACATTTGGATTCCTCTTCAAAAGTTTACAGAAAAGTGTTTTTTAACCAAAAACAACAGAAACATTGTCATTTTGAACATTTAGAATCTCAAATCCACACAGAAAAGCCTGAACTACAGCGTAAATGTCAGAAGAGTCTGAGGAAATCCAGACTCTGCATCTGACCAAAGACCCCCCCCCCCCCCCCCGAGTTTGCATCTGCTTTAACCACCCTGTAATAACACTATCAAACAGCAGGGGGCAGTACGAGTCATTTTCCTCCAATCCACTCTCTACATCCCTTTTGGGGTCACGGGGTCACCGGTCTGTCACGCCCCCACACGTTAAAGTCACCCAAGTCTTTGTGGGAGGAAGCCGGAGAAAACCTGTGCATGATGAACACGCAGAAGGGTCCCAGCTGGGATTCGAACCGGTGAGGTGAGAGCACCGACCAATGCACCGCCGTGCAGCCCGCATCCGTTCACGCGTCATAGATAGGAGGTCTGCAGAGCTCCAGTCATGGAGCACTCATGTGATCATTCCAGCTGAAACGCCCCCCCCTTTAAGCATCATTTGACAGATTCTCAGTTACATCCCATAAACCTCACTAAGACACCAAGAAGCCCCCCCATAGTGCAGTCATGGCTGAACTCTCCTTTGTTTGGACCGTCAGTCTCCCAGAAATCCTCCAAGCTTCCCAGGAGTGCCAGACTGTTTGTGCGAAAACCGCCGTTCCCTTTGCACAACACCCCCCCCCCACACACACACACACACACACCGACACACTCACACACACACTCACACAGACACACACACACACACACACACACACACACACACACACCTGGTTCTCCTTAATGGGAAGACCCCAGGAACAATGGTCTGTTCTTTCCCTGCGTTTGGGCGGCAGGTTGTGCGTCTGGCATCTGGAAGGCATTAGGCCGCACGAACACGGGCTGCACAGTGGCGGCTCCCGCAAATTACACTCACCGCGTGGCGCGTGCTCGTGCCTGGGGGTGGGGGGCAGATTCCCCAAAATCAGAAGGACTGGGTTCTGTGCCAGAGCGTCTGCTGCACGTGTGCACGAGTGTCAGGCTGTTAAAGTTTCCTCCCTGGAACAGACTTCTACCTCCAGCTCCTCATCAGACGGAAGCTCCTGCAGTCCAGAACGCCGTGATGAAGACTCACTGCAGCTGCAGGGAGGACCGCAGCCGTTCTGGAAGAAAACCACACCTGGGGGTTTTCAGGTGAAGATGGGCGTGACTGATTTGCCTGTCCGTCCTGGGGGAGGATCCCTCCTTCATGTGGACACCGCTAAGGTTTCTTCGTTTTTTTCTGAATCAGTTTTTCCTCACAGAGGAGGAGGGTCTAAGGCCGGAGATGCCAGTCTAGTTTAGAATCTCTCTATTGAATTGTGTGCATTCATGATCATGTTTTACTACATTTATCCACACAAAGCCCATCGAGACGACTGCTGTTGTGATCTTGGGCTATACAAATACAATTGAATTGATGAGAAAACTCCTGATCCTCTCCTGACCAAAATAAATCTGCAAATACAGCAGAATTGATGCAAACCATCTCCAAACTTCCTCCAGCTGTCCTCTGACCCACTTCTGATTCCAAAAAAAGACATTTTGGAATCAAAACGGACACTTTACTGTTAGAGGCCTCGTCTCCAGCCAGAGGTCATGGAAATAACCTTAGCTCAGCTCGTCACTTCGCTCCGTCTCCTGGCCAGCTGTGACATCACTGCAGCTGTTCCTCCACTGAGTCACAGCTGAACAGCCAGATAGAAACCGTGAAGAGGTGGAGACGAGTCCAAGGGAAATAAGTCACTTCTGAATGTCTTCATCTGCAGACTTGAAGTTCTCTAGCTTTCCCCTCCATCTGCTCTGGAACAGAGGAGAACAAAAGCACGGAACTCGCCGTCTGTGGCGAAACACTGCCTCAGTTAAGTCGTATCCGTTTGCTGAGAGGATGACCTGCTGCAGTCATGCTGCAGTCGCCGGCTGCAGTCATGCTGTAGTCGCTGGCTGCAGTCGCCGGCTGCAGTCATGCTGCAGTCGCCTGCTGCAGTCATGCTGCAGTCGCCGGCTGCAGTTGTCAGATGCAGTCGCTGGCTGCAGTCGCCTGCTGCAGTCATGCTGCAGTCGGAATGGAATGGAAGCATCCTTTTAACTCCACCCACTTCATCCTCCACAGTCTTTTTCAGACTAAAGAAAAACACATCTGTGCTGTACTGGCAGGAAAATTATCCAGCTGGTAACTGTTGACAACTGGGATTTTCAAAATAAAGGGATCAAGTAAAAAGTTGTTTTGCACTGAAAACTCTGCAGTTCAGGAATAACCAAGAGGCTGTTCAGGTGAGCAAACAAATCACTCCAGGATGAAACTCTGAGTCCAGGTGCACCTTAAAGCAGGTTTGAAAGACCTGTTGTGTTTGGATTTAGACAGAAATGTGTCGGTGATGACGGATGGAGGCGTGTCTTCCCGTCTGGAGCTGGTCTGAGGTCCAAGGCGCTGAGGATGGATTATTTCATTTCATTACAAGCTGCAGACTGATCAGCTATTTAGTAACACTGTAATGTTCTGCAAACATGTATCCTTTCACAATAAAAGCTCATCCATCCCAGTTTGTCTGCATGTTTAGGGACAATATATGAAAACACAGAAACGTGATTCCAGCATGTATGAATGACTCTCACTGTCACATTATGTGAACCACAGGGAGTTTTCACTTTATACACCAACTTTACTGAGGATGTATTTAACAAACGTCATCTGACTCTTCATCCAAAACCAGGACTGATCCTCTTCACCTCCTGAAGTTAGGAACCAAGTGTTTACTCAAACCAGAAGAACCAAAGGATCCAAAAACCAGACTATTGTTCTCACAGCAAGCAGCCGCTGAAGTTCATGTTCTAAAGTACATTTTACAAATAATAAAGCTGAGCTCTCCCTCTGAACATCATTAGCAGAATGTTTTTGTTCATAAAATAACATTTAATGCATCAGCCAATCTCCTCCAGTTTGTGAGGAGAATCATTTTCCTCAAGCTGATGGAGAAATGTCCAGGTTTGACTTCATGATGCAGAACCGCCATGTTTTAATCTCAACAGCACAGCCGCAAACTAAAGCCAACAAATACACAAAAACCCTGACAGTAAATCCAGAACAACAATCCAGCAGACGGGCTCATGCAGCTTCTCAGAACTATTTTCCTCCAAAACAGTCGCTTTGTGGCTGATTCTGCTGCGTCTATTCATCCCAGATGGTGCTGTCACCTTACTGGAGCAGATCAACCACACGTGGAGGGAAAAACCCGGCAGACTTTGGTTCGTGGGCTTCTCTGTGTTCTCCCAGAGCAGCAGAAAGCTGAGAAATCCTCATGAGGATTTTCCTCTGAAGTATCTGTGCTGACAGCTGAGGAGTCGGCTCCTGGAGGCTCACGTCGGGGATGTTTGCACACATCAATGCGGTCCTTCATACATGCAGGGCTGCAGGCTGTGAAGGAACCCGTGCAGCTCTAAAAGACAGCAGTGTTCTCCGCTTGCTCTGGACTTCAGCAGGACGGGAGCTTTTATTTACGTCACCTGGAGAAGACTTTACACGTCAAAGGAGTCCTTCAGGCCTGTCATGGATGTAAATAAAGAACACTGACCGTCAGCCCTCCGTTAGGATGACGTGTCCGTAACGCGTCTGCAGACGGGTCCACCATCATCCAGAGCATCCTGACTGCATCACTGGTGAGGGGGCTGCTCAGTGTCAGCCCGGGTGGGGGGACATTTATAGGAAGTGATGTCACAGCAGGAAGCACACTTTCTCTATACTGTTTACATGTCTAACCCCTATGTGGTAATAAAAATATTAATCATACATTTTATATTTAAAATGAATTATTCTGAGCACTCAAGGTCGCCGTACAACGTGTCCAGTGTATAAAATGGTACACAGCACCTCGTTTATTTGCTCTACAGTCAGACCCATGTCCTCGGTTAACCCCGGCTCAGGGCTGCTGTGGAAAACAGCAGCCTCAGCATCCTGCAGGAGCTCAGATTTTTGTGGCTTCAGATAGAAAGTCCCATGTGAGGAGAAAAACGGGAAAACAGTCAATGCAATTAGTCCTAATTAGTAATTGGAAGCAATCCCCAAAAGTTCAGTATTTCAAGGAATTCCACTAAAGCTAAAGCTCTCATGATCCCACAGGAAGGTCTGGATGCAGATGAAGAGGACGAAGAGTCGGAGAACTGAGAACCTTCAGCAGTTTGATCCCATCAGAAGATTAATAAAGTGTTTTCCTTTCAGCATTTCTGACCAAACGGCTCACCAACCACCACTGAAAAGACAAAAGTCCTGCACAAATAGTCCCACTTCCACATCAAAAACATGCAGGATCAGATCTTCCTGATCCATTTAAACTTATCTGATTCCGTCCTCAAGTCAGGTTGAAACTGAAGTTTTGGCCAAAAGACACAAGAAGCTGCAGCCGAAACCCAGCAGCAGCGTTTCCTCTGGCTCTCTGAACTCTGAAGGTCGATTTCATGGACGGTGCTGAGAGCTTCACCTCCACATCTGTGATCCTCACAAACCAGCAGCACCTTCACTCATCTCAACCTTTACCTTTCTGAAAGCATTCCAGCAGCAGTGCCTGAAGAGAATTAGGTTAAAGAGGAAGATTTGGTGTCAAAATAAGGGAACACACATTCTTCAGGATGTGTATCAGCAGCGTCAGCGTACACTGATGCATTAATGCAGACGCTTGAGATGCTGAGGAACCGACAGGAAGCAGATGCTCCCCCATGTCCACCCAGACTTCCAGGTTTTCAGCTCTTCTGCTGCCAAGGCATGAAGGAGATCCTTCACAGATACAGAAAACAGGACGGATTTCCCCATAAAACCAGGTTTTACAGCACAGCCAGAGTTTGTCAAACGTCTTCAGGTCATCTCTCCATTGGTCACGCTGGTTCCTCGCCACATTCCTGTCTCATCTTCCGTGGCTTCTCCACTCACTCCAAGCGGTGCTCGCCGTCCACGGCGCTCCACCTCCTCACCGGCTGCCCCGCATCGTCCTCGGTGCTCTCCCTCGCTCCCAGCAGTTTCCAGCTTCCACGACGTCCACTTCCTTCTCTTATTAAACATCCTGATTCTGCATCGCCTCCTGAGTTTCTTCCGGGTTCCAGCATCTGGGTCTCCCTAGTAGTCTGACCATGACACATTGGTGTTAACAGTGAGCTATTGTTGTCATGGAGACAAAAACCTTCCACAGGTAAAATACTGTGTTATGTTGTGACGCTGACGGAGAAGACATTTTAATTGTGTAGTTAGTTGTCAATCCTGCTCCTTTCATGCCAGCGTTTACCGCCGTCACTGCATTCCTACGCATGTTTCTGTAGAGCACGCTCACTAAGCCCCTTCTTTGCTGCAGGAGCCGCTGCCCTGACATTCGGGTCTTGCCTGCACAGAAAGGGCAGCATGTGGAACCTGTGGGTGGCGTGCAGCTGGTGGCGCCTGCAGCCCCACAGAGATCTCGGGGTCACGCGGTGCGTGTGCTGCCATCACACAGCCAGAGAGATGAAATGATGTTCTGCAGACACCAGCCACCATCAGCAGGGAGAACCGGCTGCACCGAGCCGATAAGATTCTCTGAAGTTCAATCCTGCGCGTGAACGCCAACAAAGAGCTCATTGTCACGCAGACGTGCAGCTTTAAGAGAAGCATCTCTCAGCTCTGACTTCCACCGCCGACGTACAACAGGAGCTTTATGTGTGACGGTAAAGTGAGGACTGGATGGAGGTAAAAAGGCTGAGCGTCCTGCAGAGTGCATTCTTGTGTCTGGTCCAAGATTCACCAAGGGGGCGGGGCTTCATGCTCCTCAGCCAAATGGGTTGGTTTCTTCTCTGCCGGTGGTCTGATGTCCAGCTAACTCCTGTTAACGTCCTCACTTCCACTCTCACTGAAAAGCTCGGACCTCCAGAAAATCCTGGGACAGTTTAAAGGATTTCAGGATTCTCCGTTTGGCAGAAACCGAAGACTTTCCAACAGCAGACACACTGAATCAGTGGTTCCAGGAGAAGGCGGCCTCTGAATGAGCTCATCAGGCTGTGAGGATCTCTCCACCAAACAAACTCCTTCCCAGTTTCTACTGATCCCCTTAAACTCAAGTTCTTTCTCTTTAAAATGTCAAATCTGGCCACAGAAACGGAAAAATAGTCAGTTTGTGCAGAAATATGGACTAGTGTGCAGAAAGCTTGGTGTCCATATAAGCCGACTGAACAGGAGCAGATTCCTGATAAACACTCGTCACTCACTATATTGACCTGGTTAAGGAATCAAAACATCAAGGATTCTCAGAAGTGGGTTAGAAATCAGCCTGTAAACTAAAATGTTTTTTCCAGATGAAACATTTTTGGGCTTTTGTTTTGGAATGAGCTCAGACAAAGCAGCAGCAAGCTAACCCTAAAAAACAAATCCTCTAAAATAATGAATCTGGCCACCAACTGACTCAAACACCACAGGTCTCCTCTCATGCAGGAACAGTGATGAAGAAAGCCTCCTCATCACTGAGGGCACCACCCCCCCGCCCGATCCCTCCTTCTGCTGCCATCAGGCTGGAGATCTAGAGATCCCTGCTGGCTGGTTTGGGAGAACTGAATCAACTGCAGCTCACAGTACTGTGAGACCAGGATGCCGTTTGGAGAAAAGAAGCTCAAATTCTCAGCAGAAACAGTGTTGAGCATGGTGGTGGTGGAAGGCTGATCATCTGGTCTTCCCGGGGAACCTCCATTTGTTTCCTCCTCTGAAAGTCCAGTCCGTTGCTGAACGCCGTCCTGATGATGGCGGCTTCAGTTCTGTCCCAATGTGCAGAGACTCTGATTAAGTTCCCTGGAGGCAGAGCTTCCATCTTTCACTCGTCGACATCTTTGCATCGCTTGATCACTCTTTCAGGGCAATGCTTGTGCTCTACCAGTCTGTTGTGGCCAGCACTTGTCGGTGGTCTGCTGGGGGGGGCAGCATGGCAGCCAGTGACACAAAGACACTGAACAAACTGAGTAGCAGGGCAGGCTCTGTAATCAGGTGCCAAATGGACCCATTTGAAGCTGTGATGGAGAGGAGGACTTTGAATAAGCTGGTATCCATCAGGATAATCCTGAGCATCCTCTCTGTCCTGTACTTGGCGGTCAGCAGAGCGCCTTTTCCAAGAGGCTGAAGCTTTGCCTTCACGCCAACCGCTACAGATCCCTACCTGACTCCATCGGACTCTGGAACTCATCATCCATTTGCCATACATGAACTCATTGATGTCCGTTTTTCTAGAGCTGTTTTCTAAACTGATTGTTTTCCTGATTGTCAATCACTGTTTGTTTGTACTGAGCCTGAATGCAGACACTGCAAAAACCCAATTTTCCAAGCTGGGATCAAAAAAGTAGCTTCATCTGATCTGATCTGATTTGACCTGATCTGATGTGATCTGAACTGATCTTATCTTAAATCACCAAACAGCTAAGCGTTGCTTTTGTTTCAGGCATTTGAGTCAAGGGTTTTCAGATTTGCACAGTAGACCTAACCTTCAGTTCTGATGAGTTCAGGATCAGTTCAAGATGGGAAAAAGGATCAGAACTCGCCAACGTCAACAATCAAACTGCGGCAGATTTTTCATTTCAGTGAATTACAGCAGCAGAACCTGAAGTCTGGAGTGTTTTTCTTTAAGTGCGACGTAAACGGCGTGCTGTTTCCGTTTACTGCACGCCGAGGCCTCTGTGTAACCAGCTGGAGGAACTTCACTCTGACCTAAGTGTCAGAAAAATAATGAGCCTGTAAAAAATAGGACTGTCCAAGCCTGGCTTTCAGAAAGCAATAAAAGCTTGAATAAAGATGCCAGAACAAAAGCATTTCTCACCAAAAACTCCATAAAATGTGGAATCTTTGGACTTTTCTGTGGTTTCTGTCAGAAGAAGAAAGATTTGGAAACGCGAGAGAAGAAGTGATCGAAAAGACAAATGGATGGACATGAAAACTGGCATCAACTTGACACATTTACCTGAGGCCAGTGAAGGATTAACATGTGTAACCGAGCATGCTCCATGACCAGCTAATGCACAGCAGCTCCTAAAGAAATCCCCTTGGAGGATTTATGGACAGATGAAGGTTCACGTGTTTGTAGTCATCACACTAGATACTTTTGGACGGGGGGGTGGGGGTCTGAGTGATCCCATCTGCTTTGGCTCTGCTCTCTCAGAAGTTCACAACAACTTGAAGATCCAGACGTGAGCCAAACCATTAACCCTCCAGTCCATTCACCCCTTTCAGGGAGCCCCCCCAGCTGAAAGCAGCGGCAGGGGGGGGCTCAGCCAGCCTGACTCATCCTAAAGTGACCTGGATGATCCAAGCACCAGGGGGAGTGGATTGCTGCAACTTAAGCAACGTTTTCCCTTCAACTGTGTCTCTGGGGCCGTGTGAAGGTGGAGCATGATGGGAAAAAAATCACCTCCCAGGGATTTTTATCACGGTTGTTGGTTTCCTTCAGGTGGAGAAGGACAGAATGTGCACAAAAACCCAGTTCAGTCCAACAAGGAAGAAATCAGCCTCTAACCAGAGTTTCTTCTCTGACACGTCTCCGTCCAAAGTGGACCGTTGTTTGGTTTTAGGAAGGTTGGCGCATCGTGACGGTGTCTGTGGGGGCGTGGCCACACTTAACGCTACAGTTATGGTCTCCCAGACCTGGCTCATGTATCTACAGTTTAGCTGAGTCTAAAACCGGATCTCAGAGCCGTTCTGACAGGAACCAGCAGGTGAGACACGTTTCCACCTGAGTACAGCGTTCCCTCATGATGTCACGGTTCACCTGGCGCCGTTGTGGATTTTCTTCAGCGTCATTTTGCATGATTTTTTTTGGGTCTTTAGCGACAATTGTTTTCTGCATCCTGATTGGCTGACACATTTGAGTCTGAACTCAGCCGATTGATCATTTTTCTAAATGAGCCTTTGTGTTTCTAAACGCCCCCCCCCATGTTTCTGCTGAATGCAGATCTTTGGTAAAAGTCTCCACTTCGTGGCTGAATGTTGCTCCTAACCACAGCTGGAACATGTTTACATGCCAGTAAAGTTTTACAGGCAAAGTTTGAACTTTTAACTCCAACAGAAAGTAAACCTCTCTGTTGTTCTGGAGCAGCACTGAAGTCACTCTCATTCAGAGAGACAAATCTGTCCCAGCAGTCCTTCCACTGATCCTCCGGTCCACCACTTCCCTGTCCTGCAGAGACTGCTGCTGGCATCACCAGTCGGGTCAGAACGAGGTCCAGCCCGTTTCAGTTTGGTGTCTCCAGAATGTTTGATCTCTGTGCAGCAAAGAGGACAGTTGGAGCTTTTCCTCCAATGTCTGAGCAGAAAGGTTCGTTTATTCTGCAAAGGACACAGGATCACAGAGGACTGTAAGGCGGGGACGGCTCCCCAGGAGAACAACAGAACCAAAGAAAACCAGGAGGACGGCTCAACCCGTCCCGCTCAGCCCCCTGATTCTGCTGGGTCTCTCAGACAAATGTGATGAAGATGATGAAGCAGATGGAAGACTGGAGGACAGAGACGCATTCACCTCTGAGCTCCTCTTTAGCTCTTCTTCCAGCATGAAGTCAGGTGAGAAACGTGCAGGTAGGTCAGGGGGGGTCTTCATCCCATGATGCTGCAGAGACGACCCTCTGACAAAAGCCACTTTTCAGAGCGGACAAATGATGGAGCAGAACAAAAAACCTGAAAGCTTTTGGAAAATTGATCTGTTTTCCTTTCTGTGGGGGGGGGGGAGCTTTTAGGTTAAACCCATAAGTCTGGTGGTGCCTGAAGCAGAGACTGATGACAGATGTGACCAGTTCCTGCCCCCGCCAAAGTTAAAGCCCCCCCCCAAAGACCGACGCTCACTAAAGGATCGACTAAGAACTCGGTTTGGGTTCACTTCTGTGAACTGCTGGACATCTGGACATCTTTTGGCAGATGTCCAGCACGTCTCATGGAAACGTGGCAAATTTATAGCCAAAAATCCTAAATCAATTCTATTTATGTCCATAAAGTCCTTATTCAATTTCACTTGTGATTCAATAAAAAATCGTTCCTTTTTCTGAATCAAACAGAGCCAGTCTTATGAGCACCGTCCTCGCCTTTGGCGTTCTGGACGGCTTTATCTGACATGCAGATTAGCACCTCCTAATCTGTAATTACGGGCCAGCAGAGACCCCCGAAGGCTCAGGGTGGGGTCCCAAACAAAGACCCACTGAAGGGATTATCTCTAAAAGCTAGAAGGGAAATTAACATGTGTGGAAGTTTGCATCTTTCCTTGCCCGAAGAGTTAAAACAATACAAGTATGGTCACTTCCTGAAATGTTAAAGCGCTTCATTATTGTTGGAAAAACACGTCTAGTAACATTTCATTGTTTAAAAGTTCTGCAAAGCTGTTTGCTCAACAACCTCCGTGCTCAAATCTGTTTCTCATTTGTCCAGCGTCTCTGCAGAACTGTTCGAGCATGACACAATGCTTCACATAAAACCAGGATGCATGATGGGTAACACTGCCTGGATCTACCTGCTTTAATGACCGTTACGGGGGATGGTGCTCCATGTGGTGATGGTGGCCCCTCCAGCCAGACAAAACCAAAAAACCTGCCCAGAAACAAACTTACAAAGACAAAAGAAGAGCCGGAGGTGAAGATCTGCCTCCAGAAATTCCCACAGACCAATCTGGAGCATGTGTGAGTCCTGAGTTATTGTCCCTGCAGCTCCTCTGGCTTCATTCTGCAGAATAAAGGCCCACACACACATGGGGGGGCCATGGCTCCAACTGGTGGGATTAATCTGCATCTTTGGCTGAACAAGTTTGGAAATCACCAGCAGAGAAACACTCCCAAAAAGGTTTTTAGAAACGCTCCCAACCAGCATGAAACTGGATCAGCTGTTCAAATGAGTCTCTGACGGATCAGGAAGGGGGGGGGGGACAAAGCCTGACAGATGAAGGGGCAGCAGACCAGGATGTTTGCTGTTTACTCGCCACAGGCAGAGAAACAAAAAGGTAAGTTGAGACCAAACTGTTGAGTCAATTTGTGTTCTGCCTTCAGGAAATGAATGGAAGGTTTGCTGACAAACAGCCGCTGCAGAGCAGATGACCTGCATGCAAACACAGACGGCACCGCTGGAACCTCTGCGGGAACCACGTGTGAGACAACAGACCCTCAGTTCTGCTTTACGGCTCAGAGCAGCAACAATGCCACGCATCGAGGGTTCTACAAACGGCTCTGATCACAGAGAAACCACCCAGACCTGGAGGGAAGAAGAGACAAACGAAGGAGGAAATGAAAAGTTTGGGTTTCTGAAATGTAAGGTTCCAGGTGTAGAGAATGTTCAGTCGGGGTAAAAACTGCAGTCATTGGAGCCGACAACAGTCATCCACACAGTCATCAATACCTTCACCAAGCGATCTGAGACAAAGGGTTCTCTGATCCAGAGACCAGATCTAGACTAAACCTCTGAAGGTCCCCGACCATCAGTATGGAGCTGCATCTTCTGAAGCTCCTGTGCTGAGCAGCGACCCGTCCTCTCCCTCTCCCTAAACCGATACCGGGGTGTTTCTGCTCCATCTTTCCGCCTCTCCACCCTGAAGTTCCATGTTTTCATCCACCCAGCCTGTGTGGAGCAAAGCCAGGAAGCTGGCCGCTCCCAGGAAAATAAACGCTCCACTTTAAGCCACTTCAAGTTACAGTAAACTGCAGCCTGAAGCAGAGCTGGTGACAATGTTGAGGGGTAAAAGGGGGTGGGGGGCGACTCCCATGCTGTCATAGCTCTCATATTTTATGAGGTATAATGAAGTTATTGTACGGAACCCGCGCTGCGGTTCTGTTCAAGGCAGCAACCATGTCTCTGTGCTGATCCAACACTCAACCACAGACTCGCTTCAGTCCCAGCTGTTCTCTGGGTTAGAAACCCTGTGGTGTGTGTGGATGGTTGTCACTACAGACCGTTAAACCACAGCTCCGCCACTTTACAATCAACGTGATGAAGACGTCTGATGATGGGCGGAACCACCGTTTGGATGAAGGGCTCAGCTGACTCATGCTGGTTAAAGCTCTGGACGGTGGACGGCGGCTGCTTTTCAGGCCAACGACCCGCCGCCGTTCTGTCCAGTCAAGTTCCTCAAGAAGATCAGAAAACCTTTGAGTCTGTTGGTTCTCCTTCAGACACAGACGGCAGGAGATGTTGGACCATCCTGTCACATGTGACTGAAAAGTCCAGAAACTGGAAGTCCGATGATGACTTGGTTCACATGTAAACCAATTCAGTTTTTGTCCTCTAAGAGATGAAACATCGAGGAAAAAATAAAAGAATTTTAAATCGTCTCTTTAAATCAAAGGAACCATTGGACAGAAACTAAAGTGGATGGAAACTTAAAGGATTTACTGTAAAAAGGCTTTTGGTTTGTCAAAATGAACCCTCAGTTGATTCTGGAGGGTCTTCCTGTGGTCGCCACATTTGAAGGAAGTTCTTCCTCTCCCTTTGAGGAGCCTTTTAAAGGTTTAATGACAGAGGACAAACAATCAAGAGCACACAAAGGGGTCAAAGTGACATGTGGCATCGCACCTTTGTCCCCCACAGGGAAACATTCCTATACTTAACACATCCTCTCTTTGTGCTCCAGTTACAGGCTTTGAAGAGTCTCATTTGTCTCCCCGTCACACCAAGAGCTCCACTTTAAATAACCGCCTTCTTGTCCAGGACCAGTTTAGCCGGCTAAGTTCCTGTTTACCATCCAGAGGAACGTCCTGGGCTGGCGTCTTATGTCAGAGTCTGCAGGACGAAGGTCTTATGGGCAGAACAGAGACCCAGAAACAGACGTCTTCCAAAGCCAAACATCAGTAAACGTTCCTTTAACAATAATCTGGATGAAAACGCTGAAACCTGGATTCTGCACAACAATCTTCTGTTCCTGACACGGGAAAAGGTCAAAAGCTGCTTTTCTAATGAGATGGAAACAGTTGACAAACTGTCAGCAGCAGAAAAACAAAACCTATCGAGGTCGATTCTCTATTTCATGTCCATCAGATAATTCCTAACAACGATAAAGTGTCTGATATATGTCTTTAATGTAAACATTTACTAGAAAGTGGAATAAAAACCTGCCCTCTCTGTTTGAAACACAAATACTGATGAGTCCAAACCAGCATCTGCTCTGCTTTACTCCCTCATTCGCCAAACATTTAGTGGTTGTCATGGTAACCCCGCCTCCTCTTTCTTTGGCATCATCGTTGATGATTGAGAATTACAGATTTTTTTTCAAAAATCCGACCAAAGAGTTCCTGAAAAACAGGACTGATTGAGTTATGTGAACTTTTTTCACATGAAGCACTTTGGGAAACTTTCAAGGTCTCCAGTGTTGCTTTTTACAGTGATTGTCTGTGAACTCACAGCTGGAAAGAAGGTTTTTACTCAGCATGAGAACTTCTGCCTCCAAGCATGTTTCACTGAAGCAACACCGACGATGTCATCCCAGCTGCAAACCGAGCAGAGACTCCTGAAGTCAAACTGAAGACTAAATGGATGTAGAAGGAATTAAGGAACACCTTAATGAACAAAACACACATCTGTGTCTGAACGCTGTTATGGAAATAGGAATCTTAAAACATTTCCACAGAAATCTCACAAAAGTCTGTCTTCATCCTATGAACCCAATAAGCCGTTTTCCTACGTTTTGATTAGATGGTCGACGCCTTAATGGACTCATGAGGCTTCATTAGAGCCGCTCAGTCCTTCAGACTGATGAGGCTCCACTGGTACTCTGAACCTTCAAGCCTTAAATAGCAGAAAGGTGGATCCACTAACAGTTCTGATGGTATTTGATAAATAAATACTGACAGTGTGTCTATGATGGAATCATGAAACTCAGAATTATTCAGTTATTTCTGTTTAGTGTTTCTCATTATGGTAACAAATCAATAAAAAGCTCCGTTCATCGCCTCTTTTTGCTTCAGAATTTGACCTCCTGAGTCTTCCTCCATGACAGCTGTGGTCCAGAGAGGATCAGGAGAGCGTTCCCATTTGGACGGAGACTAAAACTTCAAAAACAGAAATGCTGCCTTTGCTAAAGTCACACAACAAAGTTGGCTGCAGTTTGGTTCCAGCTGATCGTTTTGGGATCATTCGCTTCCATGATGTTCCTCTGTGACTCAAGACATTCCTGTTCAGACCTGCTTCATATTAGTATCATTCTGTCATTCATCACAATCAAAATGTTGATCGTCTACACGATAAAGCTTTTTCAACCTCCTGATCTGAGGAACCAACGGACTCGTCCTTGTCTTCATCGTCTCTAACCAGCAGCTGTGTTCACGTCGTCTGAGATCATGAAGAGCTCATGTGTACAGCAGCTGCAGAACCAGCTCTTGGTTTGGGGGCGTGGCTAACGAAACGGCGAGACGGCTTCAACTCGGCTGAACAGAATCATGTTGAGTTATTGTTTCACCGGAACCTGGACGTCTGCCGTGGAAACATGCTTGATCGAAACTGAACCGCTCAGATGACGCAGCAGGAAGCTGCACGGCTTCCATCAGGCTCCAACTGAGCGCGCTCCATGTGAACATGTTTAACATTAGAAGAAAACAGGAGAAAGAGCTGTCAGGTATAGAAATACATCATACTAGAACATTAGAAGAAAACAGGAAAAAGAGCTGTCAGGTATAGATATGCATCATACTAGAACATTAGAAGAAAACAGGAAAAAGAGCTGTCAGGTATAGATATGCATCATACTAGAACCTTCCCATGTCAGAGTCTAAAGGACACCAGTAAGCATCAACAAAGACTCTTTCCTGAATGTGAGAACCATGAGATCAGCAGAACCTCAGCAGAACTCAGGTTCTTTGGGACCAACTCAGTGCCGGAGACGGGTTCTGGAGAAAACAACAGCCGTTCTCAGGGACTTCTGAAGAAATGAGATGAACAGCGCTGAGGAACAGCAGGAACCTTTTCTAGAGAGGAAACTGCAGATGTTCCTGCCAAACAGGATTTACACATCGACCCAACTGGATCCTGTTAGCTGGATGGTGGGATTACTGCAGTCGTCTGAACTTAAAGAACGCCTCCTTCTCGGTAAAAGTTGCTTTTCTCCAATGACTTTTATTTTTAAGAAGTAAAGTTAGCATCCGAGCTACAGCAAACACGTGACTGAAGCCTCGAAGCAGTGAAGCGTTCTGATTGAACTTTATGATTCAAACTTTTTCATGATTGCAAACTGACTTCAAAAATGTTTTCTCTGAATCCAAACACCCAAAGCTGCTTTAGTTGTTCTCATCCTTTCATTTGGTTCTGATTCTGTTTTTTCCATTTGTATACTCAGTCTTTGCATTTTTTATTTTATTAGTCACTGCTCAACCCTCAGAGAAGAGTTCCAACTGTGTTGGAACCGGACTGATGGAGCATGGGTCCAGCACCGGAGCCCAGAGCCGCATTTCCCACTGAGGATCAGAACGGCTTCTGAAATCAGGCTCAGAAAGGTGAAATTACCATGGCAACAAGTCTGTTTTGTAGAACATTTACAGCCTGCAGCCTGGAAATATTTGTCCCCGGTGCCTTCTCTCTGGCCCGCCTTCCAGCATGAGCGCCCAAATCCCCCCCCTCTTGGTAAGTGAGTCATTGTGAGTGTGGCAAACACACAAACATCCTCAGCAGCATCGACAGAAACAGAGGAGCACGTCTTTCATGCATCGTTTCCATAGAAACGGGCCTGAATGGAGGTTTCAGGGTCCCGCACGGTAAGAGTCGTTCCCATCAGATCACATTCCACTGATGTCACCAGAGGAAGACCGCTCTCCAGGTTGGCCTGATTAGATGCTTTAATAATGTTGGCCCTTTTGCCCCGGGGGGGTCATGGGTCATGGCACTCATGAGGGTCAGTCTCGCACACATCTCCAGCACCAGCGCTGTGCTCCGGCCGCCTCTCCTGAGCCTGGCGGTTCCTGTCCACATCCCTCTGTGAGTGGAAAGCGGCTCTTCTGTCAGTTATTGGGAACACGCTGAGCGTCCTCGTGGAGCACGGACACGGAAACCTTCGCAGAAGCAGCACAACGTGACGCTCGGACTGCTGCAGGAAAGTGTCGACTCAGGCCGTTCCGGGTCTCTGGTGCATTCATGCACATCACCGCCTCTGTTCTCCTCCTCAAAAGCTGGAATGTGCAGCGGTTCTGGACCCACTCCAGATCCCCCAGGAGGAGGTCATCGCCTAAACGGGGTACGGCTTAAAAAACTGACCCGACTCCCTCAGGACTTCCCCAAGATCTGTGCTGAATCAGAGAATCCTCCTCCTGGAGGGGGTCGATTAGAAAGAGGAGCGGGAATTGAACCACAGCCAGGAGAGCAGAGCGAGCTCTGAGCTTAAAACACGCAGCAGCTGAACCATCTAGAAAACCGCTTCTGCAAAACCCATGTCAACAAACCATGTGGTTCTGATCAGAGCGATCCGTATCTGAACTCTGACAAAAGCCCACGTACCGTCCAGCAGCTGATGGGCCGAGCAGAACCACGGGACCAGCAGAGATAGTCCAAAGAACCAGGGCGGACCGCTGCACCAAAGCACAAGCGCAGAGTGAGACACATGGAGCTCAGACAGCGAATGAGGAGACAGCAGAGAGAGTTTCATTTACCGGGACGTCATCTTCTCTGGTGGGGGGTTCAATTCCACACTACCAACTTTCCCTGCTGATGTGTGGCTGTGACAGAGAGACAGATGGAGCTCACTCTGCCTCTTTCCCACTCCACACTCCAAGGCTCCTCTCCTCCTCGTCTCCTCCTCCTCGTCTCCTCCTCCTCGTCTCCTCCTCCTCTCCTCCTCCCCCCTCCCCCCTCTCCTCCTCTCCCTCTAGTTTCCAGTCAAACAAAGGCAGCTTCAGTGTGTCCAGAGTCAAGGGGCCTCACAAAGTTGTAATCTGACTCCCGAGCGTCCCTCCACGGACCACCGCTTCCTAATGCAGCCGCCCCCCTCCCCCTGACAAACATCACAGCCTCAGAAACAAATTAACACACCCCAGAGAAGTCTTCCTCCCGCTTTACCCTCCTCCTCCTCCTCTTCCCGCGTGGCCTTGACGGCTCAGGATCTGTGGCATCCGAGGCATTTTTCCACAAGTGCAGGGAGGAGGACGGTCAGAGAGAGAGAGCCGCCCCCCCAAATCAAAAATCCCTCTGCAGGCAGACCAGGTCTTATCAGCCATCAAACCTTCTCCTTTACTTTCACTCAAACATTTGGGTCACATTCATGAAAATCAGACAGAAGCGGAGCGTCCCGCCGCCATTTCCCCGGCTCCGTCAGCGGCGGTTTGCATTTCAAAGCGCCGTCAGGCGTCCTTCTGAACCTTATGTCACCAATGTGGGCAGGAGTACTCAGAGTATCTGCTGAAGTAACTTTACTTTCTGACACATCCGTTCAGTAAAAAGTGACCAATCAGAAAGATCTTCTGCTGGTCTGTGATTCCAAATAAGGACTTTAAAGGAAACGCCAACATCAACACGAAGCTCTTTACTGCGTCATTTGATCCTCTTCACTGTGACCTCTGACCTTTCTTCACTTTGACCATGACCTGAATCCAGGCAGAGTGTGAGGATGCTGTCACACAACTGGAGGAAAATTCACACAACATCTGTGAGGGGGGGCTATTCCCGCCCCTGAAGGCCCTTTACACAGGAATGTGGATCAGGATCTGATGACCATTGGGTGAAGGGATCATCACGCCGTTTGTGATTGGTCCATCTGACATGTCTACAGTATTTTCACAGCCAGGTTCACTCTTGGACATACAAGCGGCTTCAAACTCCGGCGTTGGCTCAGAATTTCCTCGCTTGTGATGTTGGTTCCAGAGATCAGAGGCGTTTGATGCTGGAGGGAATCTGGCGGAGACGCAGCCCCCTGTCTGTCTGCAGCAGAGGCGGGGGCAGATAAAGACCCCCGGCGGCGCAGAAGACGGGAGCCGTCATCCGGCCACAGAGGAGGCGGCGCGCGTGACGACCTGCTGTCACGGAGACGACACTTCCTGCTGACCGACCGCTGCTGTGGTGGAGCGCCGACCTCTGACCTGACCTGTTTCCTGTTTCCAGGTCTGGTCTTCAGACGTTTCTGAGAGCAGATCAGGTTTTCTGTTTGCAGGAGCACGGCTAACATTCACACGTATGAGGTTAGGACGGGAAATGCAGTCCTCAGCTTCTGGATGAAGGCGGAGTCCTTCAAAACTGTCCACTAGAGTGCCCCCCCCACACACACAGGTACACGCCGTTGGTCTTCATCACCGAGGCAGACTCTGGTCAGCATGAAGCTGAACGCCTGAGCTGATGTCTCTGCTCTTTGACCCACGTCATTCAGAACAGGAAGTGGACTTTTTGTCTTGATCTGCTGCTCAGAAGGTTCTGCGCGTTCCTTGTTCTTCCTGATGAAAGCAGCATCCTGACCTTTGTGACCTTTCTGCGGAGGTGTTTGTCTGAGGACCTTCAGGCGACTCTGCCCCCCCAGCGTTCAGTCAGAATGGAAAATGAAAATCCTCCAGCAGCTGGGGGAGGCGCCATCCTGACCTCATAGGAGGCCTTTTTCCCAGCAGCCCTCACTTCCTTCAGAGGAGAGGCAGAGTTCCTTTGGAGAACGTTCCTGGACGGTTCCACGGTGTTCCAGCCAGGATGATGGCCAAAGGATGCTGAGGTCCCAGGAAAGAGAGAAGCTCAGAGTGCAGCCGTCTGTCCTCCTCTTTTTGGTGGACCTGCTCTCCCACTGAGGCCTGGGGGGCTGCAGATCTGACAGCAGTGTTCCTCATGTTTTTGGACTTTGCAGTCTTTTTTCCCAGTTTCCCAGTACAGATGCAGATGATGTTTGCTGGAAAGTCCAGCGTCGTTGCTGCCTTCCTCTGAATCGTCATCTTCCAAAGCTCTACAGGAAGAAGCTTCGGTTCTGAGCGGTTCTGTGAGATGATTCTCCGTTTGTTCTCCAGGGTGCAGATCTCTGCTCTTCATCCGTCAGTTTCCAGGAGGAGTTTCCTTTTCCTCTCCAGAACCTGGCATCCCGAGCCAGCTTTGGATTTCTCAGTTCTTTTCCTGAACGGTCCACATGCTGACCCAGTCTGCCAGCATCGTGCTGCTGCCAGAACTTCAGTCAGTCTGTTCCATGAAACCCTGTTGGGTTTGGATTCAGAGGCAGTCATTTCATCAGGATGCACCTTTTTCTGGGCAGCTCGTGTTTTCCAAACTACTCTGTGCTCCTGAGTCCAAACTGGATCAGAACCTTTCCACTGGAAGCTGATCTTTGACACGGCTCCGTTTACAGAACAGACTCACAAAATATCCGGATCTGAGCTCAGAAGTTTGTTTTGTTTTTGATGCAGATCATCTCCTGGCAGCAGACTGAACTCTGGAGGTTTGAGGTGGAAGTAAAACTGGGTCTTTCCGTGTTTGGATGTTTGTTCTCTGCTCAGTGGAAACCGTCGCTCAGCAGAACTTCTGCAGATGGAAGTTCAGGAGGATCCTCTTCCGGTTTTAGAGTCCGTGTCTCCGTGTCTACCCGCCTGCTCTGGAATCTCGGTTCTGCACAGATCCATCTGCTTCAGAGTCTCCATCACTGTTTTCCTGCCAGACACAGATGAAGATGACCTGACCCCCCCCCCCCAGCCCTGTGGGGGGAGCAGCTCTGATCTGCTGCAGCTTTGAGGCCTTTTCCCAGGAGACTTTTCTTTAAAGTCCTCCTTCAGTTTTAGACTTTTTAACCTTTGCCTTCATAAAAAATAATAAAGATTGAGGATCTCAGAAGGTTTTCTTTCGTTAAGGATCCAAACATTGATAAAGAAAGCTCACGTCTTTAAGATGGGATGAAGAGGAGCTTCCTGCTTCTTGGAAGATCTGCACCGGTTCCCACGGCCTTCTACGGCAGTCGCCTGCAGTTCAGTCGTCGCTGTGGGTCAAATTCACTCTGCTGGTGGCAGGATTACTCACGAGCCCCCCCCCCCCCGGCAGTGTGTAATATTGTCTAACCTCTAATATTAAAAGACTCTGAAGCCCCGCCCCCATACAGCTTCGCCTCTTCATGAAGAACATGGTCACAAAGAGTCCGGTTGGGCTTTTGGAGTCTGGCTTCACTCGTGTTGGTGGATCAGTTTTGACCCACAAACTAAAACCTGATCAATCTCAGAAACAGAAAAGTTCTGTTGCAACACAAACCCACAAACCCAACAGTTCTGAAAGTCCTACAGAGGTGGAGCGGATCCTCCAGCAGAACTGGACCAGCAGGTCTATCATCTCAAGTTGACAGCAGAAGTCTCTGTTCTCACCAACAAGGTCCTCTGCTAAGTAAAGTTTCCCCAAAACACAGACATTTTCTCACTTCATCTTCTGCGTCCGTCTCCGCTGCAGGGATGCAGGGATGCAGTTTTTACGGACGGGAACGTCTGCAGAAACAGATGCTCGCCGCTCGCCGCGTCCCCAGAAAACCTGCTTGACAGCAGAGCATTTCTACAGACGGACGCGTCTCAAAGGCAGGAAAGTCCCTGGACAGTTTGGGATTTTTACGGAAAGAGTCCGTTCAAAGCTCAGTAATGAGTTTGGCTCTGCAGCTGATTCACTTCCTGTTTTCACACCAGGGATCAGAATTACAGATAAAAGCGCGGGGGGTGGGGGTGGGGGTGAATTCTGTTAATCATCATTTTCCAAAGGATGAACATGTTGGTCTTTTGTGCTTTCAGGCCATGCCGCTCTGAAGGAGGAAAAGCAGACCAACTTAAGGTATCAGGAACACGTTTACCAAAATAAGAGTCTTCTGATTGGTCAGCTGTTGAGCAGCTTCATGGAGCTCAAGAGGACCTGAAGCTGCATCAGAGACGGTCTGACACTGACCTCCATGTCTTCATGGTTCCAGCCTCAGCAGAAATAAAAACAATTCCAGGCGTGAAAATGTGTCCGTTAGCAGGAAGATGTCCAGCTTGAGTTACACCTCTGAGTTTCTGCTTTAGTGAATCAGTTTGACCCCCCCCCACCACCTTAGAGGTGGAGCAACAAAGCTGAGACCCTGAAGAAACGCTTCCACGGATTCACTAAAGCAGCCGATCGATTGATCTGATCAATACTCTGGTTTGACTTGAAACGTTTTTAAGCAGTTGAACTCAGAGGATCCATGTTTCAGTCCTAGGTGTGATATGGCAGCAAATGTAACCCTGTGTAATCCTCTCATAACCCTAATGTAGTCAGATTTAACCCTCACGTAACCCTTATGTAACCCTCATGTAGTCACATGTAAACCTCAAGTTACCTTTATGTAACCCTCACGTAACCCTAATGTAGTCAGATTTAACCCTCATGTAACCCTCACGTAACCCTCGAGTAATCCTCTCGTAACCCTCATGTAGTCACATGTAAACCTCAAGTTACCTTTATGTAACCCTCACGTAACCCTCAAGTAACCCTTGTGTACGCACGTGTAACCCTCATGTAACCCTCATATAAGCACCTGTAACCCTCATCTAGCCCTTATGTAACCCTCATGTACACACATCTAACCCTCATGTCTGCACAGGTAACCCTCACGTAACCTTTATGTACACACATGTAAACCTCATGTCACCCTCATGCACACACAGGTAACTCTCATGTACACATACATAACCCTCATGTTATCCTCATTTCTGCACAAAGCCAAACAGCTCCAAACAAAGGTTGTTTCTCTTGGGGCAAACAGCCTCTAATCAGGTTATTGTTGGACCTTCATCTTTGATCGGAGCTGCAGAAAAACGCTGCAGATGCTTTTGGTTGAAATCAAAGCATTCTCATTAAAGGCGAGATGAGCGGCGGCGGCGTTATCGGAGCAAGTCCCCGCAGATGTTTTCCAGCCCACCTCAGAGAGGAAGCAGTGGCAGGAAGAGCCGGCTGATAAGGAGCGAGGGGGCAGACGGTCCAGGTGGAAACTGCTTGTATCAGAGCAGAACTCACTACAAGCCTCTAGAACCCAACACGAGTGTGAAAATGAACCCAATCAGCTGATGCTGTCAACACAAACGTCCAGCTCTGGACGGAGGGACTGAAGGAAACCGCTACAGATTTATAGACTGTCAGGTGGATTTTAGGCCAAATACCAAAACATTCAGTTTTTAGGTGATGGCTCAGCGAATAAACACACAAACACCTGAAAGCTGATCAGTTCCTCTTATAGTAATTACACATGTGAGTCACAAGCATTGCAGAGAATCAGTCAAAGCCAAAAATAGAGAAAATAATCAATCCATTCTCTGGCCACCCTCCACCTTTAGCAGTAAAACCTGTGAGGAGTTTACAGTCCACTTCACCACTAAGATGGATGACATTAGATCTTCTCTCTGACAGGGAGGGATCAACAATCCCCTGGTGACCTTTCCACTGCACGTCCTCCTATCAGTGAGAGGACGCTCGATAGTTTTGTCTAGATTGATGCTGCGGCGCTCCGACGAGTGATGTCCCAAATGAAAAGCTCAGCTTGTTCTCTGCCCATCACTGTGGAAGCGCCTCTGCAGCATTATTAAAAATAAAAGTCAATACCAGAAATGCTTTTTCATTTCACTTTTCATTTAAATGAAAACACCGCCCCACCTGGTGTGCCCACGTCGGGCGCATTGGACCCGAGGGGGACCCAAACATTCAGAAGCATAACTGGAGGTTAGATCCAACCTAGAATTTCAGTCACTTCATCAGAATGAGCGCGCTCAACATTCCTCCCTTTGGGGCCTTGAAGGCCTCGTCAGCAAACCTGCGTTCCAGAGGAACATTATGACGACCTTCAGATGCGTCCTTCCGTTCTGATCATTCTGAGAAAACATTCAGGATTCTGTTCCTGTTTCCTAAAGGATAAAGGACTTTGCTCTTCCAGTGGGTTCCTGCTCAGTGTTCTGGTTCTGGTTCTGTGCGTCTCCATGTTCTCATGGAGCCGGCGGTCCGGCTGCATCACGGCACAGTTTTCCCGCATGACTCAGCATGTGTTTATAGCCTCAGTATCAGTCAGGAACCAGAGCTGATGAAGTGGCAACCATGGATGACACAGAGACAAAGCAGCTTCCTGGGGAGCGTTGCCATAGCAACACCCAAAACAGCACAACCACTTCAGCAGCCTCTAAAGCTGCTCTGAGACGGAGGAACTTCCTGCCAATCAAACGGCTTCACAGTTATCGTGGTTTACAGCATGGTTATAATCCCAGTTTCAGCTTTCACTCATCCACATAGCGGGATTTTTCCGCCGGATGCCCTTCCCGACACAACCTTGTATTTCATCCAGGCCGGGGACCGGCACAGGCAGACCCAGAGTTGGGTCAATTTTGACCCGAACACAAAATAAGGGTTCAGGTAAATCCAACAAACGTCTAGAG
Source organism: Oryzias sinensis (assembly GCA_037389245.1). Lineage (NCBI taxonomy): Eukaryota > Metazoa > Chordata > Actinopteri > Beloniformes > Adrianichthyidae > Oryzias > Oryzias sinensis. Next base: position 597,979 of record CM074504.1, read on the forward strand.
AGGACACGAGACGTCGCCTCCAGCATCAGAAACGGATGCTGGAGCCAAAAGGGGCCTAGAGTCCCAGAAGGGAGCAATCACGACTGACTGCAGGCAGAGGAAGTCAAGCTCTTTCAAAATAAAACAGGAAGTAAAGATGAGCAAACACAGAAATAGAGGAAAGCTCAAACAAAAACAGATTTAGAAATGTGGTTTGAGAACATTTGACCAAAAAAGGTCATATGTTGGTTCTGTTCAGAAGTATGCAGGTTCTTTAGGCTGTAGATGATCTGATGGTCCAGAAGAGTCGGCAAAAGGTTGATTGATCCTCAAATATCTCAAACTGTCATTTCATGTTCTTCTCTGAAAGTGTTTGTGTCTGTTTCTTCTCAGCTCTTTCTGTCACGGCGGCCCAGATGAACACATTCTCAGAACCTGGACCAGGTTTTGGGGTCCGTGTCTTCCTTCAGTCTTGTCGTAAAGAGATGAATTCTGGACTTTCCTGCCCCCATGGATGGGGCTCCAAAGTCCACCCAGCATCACGCCTGTTCTGGTTGCTTTACTGTCCAACAGAACGGAGCAGATTTCTGGAAGCTGCAGACCAAAAGTGAAGCCTGACGTGTTAAACTGAAGAGCAGAAAAACACATCATTGACCTGAAAGGCTGCTGTGTCTGGAACGGTCTGACTCCGTTGGGACATTCATCACATTTCACTCATGCTGCTCCACGTTGAGGCTGCTACTCTGTGTTTCTCATGCAGGAAGCAGGTCACGTCACAGTCGTCTCTCTCTGAAGCCGCGACAGCAGAACCAGCTGGTTCTGATCGGACCATCGAACCAGCACCATCTTCTGAGCGAGGAAGACGTCTGCTGTTTGGGAATCGGATGCAGAGCAGAACCAGAACCAGACTCAGGAGAACCCAAACAGAACCAGCAAAAACATGCAGAAGACAAAAGAAGAAGGAGAAAGAATCAAAGCTTCAGACCAAACTGGACTCTGGAACGTTTTCAAACGGAAAAACAAAAACAAGGAAACAAGAAAAGACATGAAAGGAAACGTCTCCATCATCAAAGAAAAAACATGAAAGACTTCAGTTCCGTTTGAAGTTTTTCTGTTTTTGTACACATTTAAAAAGTTTGTTTTCTTGACTCACTTTGCTGTCGTCTCTTTTAGACTATTAATGTTTATTTAAGTTTAAATAAACTTTTCAGTATTTTTTAGATTTTTGAGTTTAAAGATTCACTTTCAGTAATCGTTTGCTCATTTGTTCTGGTCAGCTCTCTCTCACAGTGAGAAGTCCCTGGTTCAAATCCCAGCTGGCTCCTTTCTGTGTGGAGTTTCAGGTTCTCCTGGTTCTGTTTTCTTCAGTCCACAAACAGGATCCCGGTGGGGGGGGGGGGGGGGATGGATGATGGATGGATGGATAGATGGATGGATGGATAGTTGGATGGATGGATGGATGGATGGATAGTTGGATGGATGGATAGTTGGATGGATGGATGGATGAATGGATGGACTATAGTTGGATGGATGGATGGATGGATAGATGGATGGATGGGTGGATGAACGTCTTACTGTTTGCCTGGTTTTGTCATCAGATTTGTTCAGTTTTATCTCTGCTGTTGTGAAACACTGAATCACAGATCCCGACTCCTTCTCTTTCTCCTTCTTCTTGTTTCTCTCGCTCCTGCAGACGTGTCTGGGAGTTTGCGAATCCTCTGCTTGGGTGTGACTTCAGATCAACTCCAGAGTTGGAGTTTTACTGCATTCAAACATCTTGGTTCAAGGTGGCATTGAGTGGATGCAGACGCTCTGCTGGCATCGGGTCTGTGTGTTCTTGGGTGGCATTCAGAGCTCTGCAAACACTCCCTTCATGTTTGCTGCTGCTGTTCTCTGCAGACTCACAACACGCAAACACAACTGACCGCTGACACACAGACTAGGAATCAGAACACCAATATGGGAAGAGAACAGAGAGAGATATTCCTAAACTGAGCTTGATGGTTCAAACGTTAAATGAAGACGTTTGTTGGGCCGAACTTCTGCTTTAATTGGAGATTTTGATCAGAACTTCAGACTTTTAGGACTGTTGGAGATGAAGAGTTCAGAGGAGCCGCTATGTTCCCTTTACACCACTAGAGAGAGCCATGTTCTGAGTAATAGCTCCTTAAACATTCTTGTAAAGATCAAATGATTCTTTTTTTTATTTAAATTTGAACCTTCAGTCCTGCTGTGGCTAAACAGACACGACTGATGTTCAGCTTGAGGCTCGTTCCTCTCTGAGGTCTTCAAGCTTCTTGTCTTCCTGCAGTGGAACCCGTTTCAGCACCAAAGCCGTGACTTTTTCCTCAAACTGCTTTTCCAAATCCACTCCTGAGGCTCTGGGATGCAGCGTCTGCATAATCTGTGGAAAATCCATCTTTCCCACACAAAAAACACCTCCCCTAACACTCCTGCAGGCAGAGGGGAGGAGACCCAGGAGACCCGGGGATGAGTCACCACGGAGGATGAGGAGAAGGTCAGCATCACCAACACAAGACGCCACCAAACAGGACAGATGGAAGGAGCCAAAGGTTGGTGGAGAGCACTTGTATTGATGAGGCCAATTCATTATGGGATGGAGATGGAGGGAAGGGGGAGGGATGAGAGAAGATGAGAATAAATGCAGAGGCAGAAGAAAGGGGGGCGATGAGTCATAGGAAAGAGGAGGAAGAGATGAAAGACAGCCAACAGAGAAGAGAGGAAGGAACTCCGAAGGGATGAAGAAAGCCTTAAGAGAAGACATGAAGAGAGCAATGATGATGATGATGGTGACGAAGGGTTAGCAGCAAACACAAAAAACAAGCTGATTTCAGTAAAGCCGGGTTTCTGATGTGGTCACGTGTTTGAGAGAAACATCGTCTGTCTGAAAACAGAACGTGATCTGCTAGAACCGCTCCGATGCAGAACTTCTGTTGGGAATTCTAGAACTGCGCCTCCCCCTGCTGGCTGCTAGCGGACTCCCCCACACGGCCCCCGAGGGGGCAGGACATGAATACTAAGAGGCTTCTGGGGCCACGAGCATCAGAGGTCCCCGGACCTCAACTGGAAAGACCCAAAAGGTTGAAGCTGAATGTCGACTGCAGAGTCTTCCTCAGGAAGAGCAGGAGGTGCTGCACCTCATCAAAGCTGCATGAGATCTGTTCCACTCAGAGGTCAGAGGTCACTCCAGCTGCAAGAAGCTTATCTCTGTCCTAAAACTGCTGTTGAGGTTTTTTATGCTTCTCCTCCATCAACGTTCTTCTACTGCTCACATTCATTTTCGATGAAGATCACGCGTGTAGGAGCGTGCGTGTACGACAGCGTCTGCAGCGGCGTGCATGAATGACAGCGTCCGCAGCGGCGTGCGTGAATGACAGCGTCCGCAGCGGCGTGCGTGAATGACAGCGTCCGCAGCAGCGTGCGTGTACGCCAGCGTCTGCAGCGGCGTGCGTGAACGCCAGCGTCTGCAGCGGCGTGCGTGAACGCCAGCGTCTGCAGCGGCGTGCGTGAACGCCAGCGTCTGCTGCAGTTTCAGGATCCAGACGCTGCTTTGAAGCAGGAAGTCCGTCATTTTCAACCAATCACAAGCTTCACCTTCAGAAAGGCTTCCTTTGGCCTAAACTGAGTCTTCAGAGAAATAAACACCTTTAAATCAAACATCTGTTTGTGATTTATGCTTCAATACCAACTTTCTCCATACGGTGGCGCTACAGAGCTGTGAAATGAAGGCAGGTGAGGGTGAGTTCCTGTCAGGTTGATCAGTGCTGCAAATGCAGATTTCAGCAAAACTCCAGTAAAATATATTTTCATGTTCAGGATCGTGAAATAAATGAGGAACTGCAGAAATGCTTCAAGATTTAGAGATAAATGTAGAAAAAAGAAGAGATGAGTGTTTTTGGGAAACACCAGGAGACGTGGGGCTCAAACCTGTGACCAGGTTGAAGTAAGGCGCAGTGGACGGTTCAGAGTCCAGACTCTTCCCTCTCAGACCCGTCATGACTCCAGGGACTGGTTCACTCTGGCTGAACCGTGAGGTCATCCCAGTTCACTTCTGGGACATTTGCTGCTCTGTGATTGGTGGGTTTCCACAGATTAACCGGGGGGTGGGGGGGGTCTTACTGCAGTGGGCAGAAGGCGACTGAGATCAGTGGTAAGACGTTGGAGAAGACGGCGTTGACTTCAGAGCTGAATCCAGAAGCCACGTTCTTCTCTGCAGGAAAACGTCCAGTCGTCTACAGCTCAGCTTCACATGAACACGTGAAACACATGAAACACGTGAAACACATGAACACGTGAAACACATGAACACATGAAACACGCTTCACTTCCTTTAGACGGAACTTCACTCACTGCACTTCCTCATCTGGATCAGGGGTGCCGAACATACGGCCCGCGGGCCGGACACCATCCTGATCTGGATCAAGAAAAACAGACATTTGGGGAAAAATGTCCGCCGCCATCATCCGGACCAAAGACGTCTGACGACGATGACCGCAGACGTAGACCACACCTCCAACACCTGTGCTCCTCTGGAGAGACGTCCCGTCAAGTCAGAGTAACGTCTACAGCTGAACTACAGCGGTGATGAAGGTCTGATGAAGACGCACAGAGGCTGCAGAACTGGATTTGGAGGGGTGACAAAGTCAACGGGGCATTTGGTGTGTGTTCATGTTTGGTGTGTGTGTGCGCATGTTTAGTGTGTCTTTGCTAGTTAGCAGCTGGCACTCCTCCTCCTCAGTAAGCGAGGAAGCCTCAAACAAACCGTCTTCTGGGAATGAAAAACATTAGAGGATCTCCTGGAAAATTGACTCTCGCTCTGATTGGACCACAGTGAGGTCATTCAAATCTGTGGAAATGACAGGAACGGGGGGGGGGGGGGGGGGGAAGGGATCTGCTGTCTCTGGGGCAGATCCCTTCTTCAATCCCTGAAGAAAACCCTTGAAGTAGACCCGTTACAGACCCCTTACAGACCCGTTATAGACCCCTTACAGACCCGTTATAGACCTGTTACAGACCCCTTATAGACCTGTTACAGACCCCTTACAGACCCCTTATAGACCTGTTACAGACCCCTTACAGACCCGTTATAGACCTGTTACAGACCCGTTACAGACCCCTTATAGACCTGTTACAGACCTATTACGGACCCCTGCTGAACAACAACCAAACATGAACCATGACAGCCATAAACAGATCTGTGAGGAACTGACAGAGGGACCAGTCCTACCAGAACATTACCAAAACCACCAACCTAACCCTTCCCTGCTAAATGGTGTTTCAACCACCAGGTTTAGCATTTATTTCTGTCCTGTCTGGAATTATAGGTGTGACCGAACGCCCTCTTACATTTGCACCTCAAATGGAGACTGGATTTCATAGAGGTTAAAAATATACAATTTATTAAAAACTTGACACAAGTTCCATAAAAGAGAAGGTTTAAATAAACTCAGATAGTTGGACCACACTCCAACACTGCTTGAGGGCGGCTGCCTCCAGGATCGCCTCAGCCCCACTGCACCGGCGGGTAGCCCGAAACACCACCAAGGGAGATCTGATCCAAACCCTCACCAGGAGTACCTGCTCAGGGCCCAAATGCACACAGAAACACACCACAACCCAAACAGTGATCAAAAGAAAATACAAAAACAGAAGAGGTGCACCTGAGCAGGTCGCCAATTTATGGGCTGAAAACAGGGGGGTCCCCCTTACACAATACTATATATGGCACCCACCAGCTACCATAAGGATAAAAGGAGGAGGCAGCCACCCTCAGCCAGGTCCAGACACCAAGATGCTAAAAATGAGCACAAAACAGTTTAAAAATGGATAAAAGCAAGGGTGTCAAGCTTGATTAAAACATTAAAACCAATGACTAAAAACACTACAAGCAAAACAGCAGTGGCAACAATGCTGGAAAAAGAAAAATAAGTTAGTTCTCCCCTGGGACAAACACGTTTTACAAACCCTTATGTTAGCTCTCATGCCCCAGGGTCAGAACTCATGCCACCACCTGTTCATATAAATAGAATTTAAAATGTTGCAAACTCAAATGCTAAAAACTTTAGTATAAGGACTCAAATGATTAAAAGCTTTAGTAAAAACGGTCCACATGTCAAGCTCACCCAACAAGACCAAACCAGGAAACCAGCATCTAGATGGAACTCCCACTGCTGCTATTTATCAGCCTTGTGAGCCAATCACAGCTCAACAGACAGGTGCTGGCCATGAAGGTTAAACTATGGAACACCATGAGGGACAAACCACCACCCACAGCTCTGTCTGTCACATAGGCTAGATAGGGAATAACATAAACATGTCGCTCTGAAAACCCTTCTGGGAACACAGATATACTCAGGAAACTCCACAGAAAATATTCACATCCTTTTCCTTTGACTGGGTAAGATTGTGGTGAAGATTATTCTGAAATTTAAAAAATGCTCACATTCATTCATGATTTTATTGTAGAAAAGATCCAGACTGAACGGAGCTTTATTGTTTAAAGTCTGATTCTAATGAGCATCTTTCCTCAGTTTTCAGTGGGTTTTGGTTTTTAGCGTCTTTAGACGACTTTAAATTAGAATTTGTAATTACATTCAACTAAATAGAAATAGGAAAATAACGATAGACCGTTTGATCAACAGTATTTTTTATCTTTCCAGTCATAATTTATTGAAGTCATTTTATTTTGAAGTATTTCTTCTCTGCAGCTATCAGAGGTAATTGGCGGGACGTTTTTCCTCCTGCAAAGAGTCTCCCTCTGCGGACGTGAAAGACTCTTTGTGATGTAACCCACCGACGTGCACGCTCACGTGCACGAGCACCCTCCTCTTTGCTTTGAATGGCGTTCTGCTGAATGAGGCGGCGGCGTGCGGCAGGTGCTGCCGTGGGGGAACAGTGGGCCTCTTGTGGTTCCTCTCAGTGTCTGTCCGGGCTGGACCCTGACCCCCCCTCACACACATGTAGCCCCACCAACACCATCCAAACCTGCAGTTCCTGTCATGCTGGAGGTTAGAAGAAAATGCATGAAACTTTGATCCCTGGATGCACAGAAATGTCAGATCCCGGGGACGAAACGCGCCACTCCTCTGCTCTTTAAATGCCAACAGAACCGTTCGTCCAATCAGACGCAGCTTCCTGCCTCAAAAAAACACATGTAGTCCCTTCTCTGCATTTCTGAGCCACACCTGCCCTGCAGGTGAGTCTCCTCTGCGACAGCTCTTGAAGGTTCACGCTGAAAGAGGTGGGATTGAGGTCAGAAGATCCAGACGAGCCTCACACTTCCACCCGAGGACCTCGCAGAGCACAAAGCTCTGAGGTCATGAAAGAACCTCTGCAGGTTTCCTGAAGCCAAGAGGAGAGGCCGGCCGTGGCCCTCAACACTACCTGTTCAGGTGAACCCGTGATCTCTCCTCCAGAACCTGGACTCAGCTGACCCGCATCACCAGCAGCAGATGGGGGCTCCTGAGGACGGGCGGTTTGGTGATGCTGATTAGTTTCCACCTGTTTCAGAAGCTCAGAAGCTTCAAACGGATCCATTTGTCTTGATTTAAGAAAAAACGATGAATTCCATGAAGCAGAAGAGGATTGTTTTCCTGGGACTTTGTTCTGCAGGAGCTGAAGAGAAACGCGTCGATATTGAGAGATTTGAAATTCAAGTCACGTCGCAGACCGCCAACTAACGTTTCATCAGCCATCGGGGGGAGGGGGGGGGGGAAATGACGGGCCTCCATTCCCATCAGCCAACAAACGCTGCCGTGATTGTGTTTCCACGGAGTTGACACTTCAGAGGACACACACGTCCTCTGAAGGTCGTCCATCAGGACAGAATACAACCACTGCTTGGGGGGGGCAGCCCTCCACCCTGTGTGTGTGTATGGGGGGGGCAGCTCTCCACCCTGTGTGTGTGTATGGGGGGGGCAGCCCTGCATCTGATGCCCCCTCTACTTAAGCGAACAGCCCCAGTCATTTTCTCATTCTTTTCTTCATTGTTGACACGCCGTCAGCATGTCGCCCCGCTGCCTAGCAACAAAGCTTTTCCAATCTTGTGGCAGGAGGAAGCTCCGCCCCTCTCTGTCCCTGGAGGAATGATTGAAAGGTCACTTCACTCCTCCTTGTGTGGCAGAGCAAAGATGGTCTTTTCTGTCAACATTGAGGCCGAGTGTGTAAACTCAGCGTAGGGCAGAAACCTGGGGGCCGACTCGGAGGCCACGCCGGGAGGAGGGGCCTCTGCCGCTGATCGATGGGGCCACACCCGCTCCATCACGGGTGCAGTGGGATCCCCGTTGGACCGCTCTAACGGGTCCGACCCCTACGTGTGCGTTCTGGCCGTCGTCTTTTCAAACTGGGTCACAGTTTTTCTGTCCACAGAAGAAAACATGTTAGTCATCCTTCAGGAAGATCACGCCTGAAGAGCTCTGACGCAGAACGGAAACACGCAACCCAGGCCAGGCGGGGACCGAATCCAGGCAGAACTTTGGATGAAATACTGGACTGATGAAGATGATCTGCTGGGGTAGCAGGGGCTCATGGGTGGGTAACATAACCCAACAGAACCAGCATTACCAGGAGGAACCGTCCCCTCTGCAGCCTTAGACCTCCGTTTGTCTTTACCTGCTCCTCCATGCTGCTAAAACACTTTAAGGAGGGAAAGGAGGCAGCTGAAATGCCGAAAAACACGTGTTACAGGCGTGTTACGGGCCTGTTATAGAGGTGTAACAGACCTGTTACAAATTCGTTACAGACCTGTTAAAGACCTCCTATAGACCTGTTACAGACCTGTTTACAAACCTTTCACAAGCCCGTTACAGACCTGTTATAGATCTGTTATAGACCTGTTACAAAGCCGTTACAGACGTGTAACAGGACCATTGGCAGAGCTGTTCTAGTAATGCCAGCAATAAAAATGGAAAGCTCAAATCTCTAAAACAGATCTGACTTTTTCATCTTACTTAAGTAAAGTTCCTCTGAGGGAGAGTAAGGGAATGGGGAGGATCAAGATGCATTTAAGAACACTTGGTTCCTTGAGTTAAAATGAATATATCACCCCAAACTTTTCTATGGTTCCTATGAAACCACCTGCAATGTAGTTTAAATCATTAGATACGTTTAGATCCAAGCTTGTAGAGGAGAATCAGTGTATGTATTTTAAAAATGTTAAATCCCTTGGTGAGTTAGAATTTACTAACTTTTGCAGTTACTTCCTGTATCATAGATTACAATGTGTTTTAAAATGTCATAATAATCCAGCAGATGGATAGATGTAGAACAGTCTGTGTGCTCAGACGATCAGATCTGTCAGCAGCTCCATCAAGCCGTACATTGACTTTAAATGGATCAGAACCACGTCCGTTAAGACAACTGTGTTGTAATATTGGGCTAAATAAATGACAGTGAACCTTTTAAGTCCAGAACATACCTTTGGTACCTATGGAACAGAGTCCATTTGGATTCTTTGTTCTGGCACAGCTCATCAGTGAGGGGGAGGAGGGGGCGGGTTTGTTTGTTCAGCTGATGGAGCTGAATTCATTAGCTCACGTGGCGTTTCTATGCACGCTGATGAGACGTGACTCAATTGATAAACGGATGGCGTCTGCTTCCCCGATGGCAGACGGAGAAGCTCCGCCTCCGACTGTTTTATGGAGCAATTCCAAACAAAGCCACTTTCCTCCTCCTCTGCTGGTGCTGCAGGAGTCTCTGATGAAAGACAGAAGAATGGGAAGTGTAGTTTTCAACCGTCCTACTCCCCTGGAGATGCTTTGACTGCTCTGCGTCTTCATCCTGGGGGGCTCTCAGAACCGCCCTGAAGCCTTTTTAGAGGGTTCCTCCATCAAGCTGCAGCTGGAGGACGTCTGAGACGATCGGTCCTTCCAGCCCCCCCTGAAGGTTTCAGGGAAGAACCAGGATTCTGGAGGCCTGACTGGGCTTTGGTTCCCGCAGAGCAGAAACCTACAGCGTTTGTATCGGGGGAGGGGTAACCAAGTCATGAGGTAAAAAAACTTTCTGCCCAAGAATGACCAGAAGTCCTTTTGACCTCATTGACTTTAAATTGAAATTAAACCATTTAACTAAAGCTAGTCTCGTATCATGATACTACCACCACAGGTTTGACCGTTGGCCTGAACTCTGTGGGAGGAGCATAACTGTAACACTGCATATGAACACTCCGCCCCCATGGCGTTCCAAACAGGAAGTACCGGTCAACTCCCAGACCTGTATAAGGAAATAAACTGCCGTCCTTCTATTGGTCAGACTGGTTTCTATGTGGTGATGGCGGCTGAAGCGAGCGCCGGCCAGGTCCAGAGTCTGGGACATGACGGTCTAAGGATCCAAAGGGTAAAAAGGTTTTCTGGTCTTGCTGTGAGGTGGTGGTGGTGGTGGTGGGTGTGTGTGTCGTAGGATGGCGGCGGTCACCGTGCGGCGACGGCCTCAAACTCAGAGGAAGGTTTGAGCAAACCAACAGTGTGAGACAGAGACGACGCCGAGCCGGTCACATTTAATGCCCTGGGCTTTATTGTCTTATTTTAGTGAGTTTGTCACATTTTTTAGTCTTTTCAGCCTCCAGGTGGGACAAGTAAACCTCATGGATCCATCCTGCCATTGGACTGGGCATTCAGATTCTGACAAAGACAGGAAGCACTACTAAGTAATGCTGCCTTTGTGTGGAACTCTTCACAGAAGAGAGAACAGTCAATTCCCCAAAGGAAGGCACCCAATACTTGTGGTTTTTGGCCTTGCAGCCGTCTGGAGTTTCTTTTTTCAAAGACAGAAGGAGAAGAAAGAAGAAGAGCAGAGAGCAGAGAGAGAAGAGCTGTCATCAGCATTTTTCCACCTGGAACCTGGAATGATGAAATGTTCAGTGATTCTCCGCCTTCATCGCCTCGGAACAAATGAACCAATGAAAAGCTTACAATCAAGTTCACCACAAGAACAAAAAAATACAAAAATAACCCACTTTCTTTTACAAAACTCTGTCTGGGATAAAACAAAGACGACCCCGATTGCATGAAAATGAAGGACACCCCCCCCCCCTCAAAAAACAAACCAAATACAAAAGCAGCATTCGTGTTTATCAAAAGAACAAAAATAGTGCTTAAATCAGAAGCAGCAGGGGCTTCTGGGAAGAGACTTCATCCCCGTTTGTTACTGGTTTGGTGGCGCCCCCCACCTGCAGCCCCCCCGGCCTCCTGCTCCTTTCACACAGAGACCCCAAATAGAGGTGGAGGGTGGGGGGGCTGCTTTGTGTTCACGACATACAAAAATACCCAGAAGTCCGCAGCTACCGAACATTTACTACAGCACAGAACCCAGAAAGGTACAGTGTACAAAAGAAAACCAGCCAACCCAAGCTAGACCCAAAGAAAAGCTGTAAACACGCCACAATAAATAGATAAAACAGACAGCAGGCTCCGCCCACACCATGCACGGGATCACATATTCTCTATACAGCTCTCACGCTCGCCACCTGTCAACTTGGCTTCCTCTTGTTTCCTTTGACTCCAAGTGCAAAACATCACAAATGAACATTTCTGTCTTCAAGTCGTATATTTACACATATAGATTACAAAGATGTGGTTACTGTACAGATCCTGGACGCCGCCCGCTCTTCACTGTCAGCAGTAACAAAAGCTTTAAAAACTGAGATGAGAATGGCGGCCCTCGCCGTCCGTCCGTCCTTCTGCGCCCCGATGCTACGATGCACAGCGCCCCCGCCTGAGAGCCCCCGCGCTACGTCACCTCCATGGCCACTGTGTTGTCTGCTAAACTGTTCAGAGCCGACTTCTCCTCCTCGTGCTTCTCCCTGCGAGGAAGAGGAGGAGGAGGAGGGGGTGTGGGTGTAATCACAGGAAGCTCCAGCATCAAAGCCAGCGCCCCGTCTTCTCACCTGGCGCCCATGTCCATGGGGGACGCTCCGGGGACTTTGGGCATCTGCAGGGTGGTGGACAGCTTTAAGGCAGAAGGCGGCACGCTGCCCAGAGTCCGGGGGAGGTGGCGGCCAGAGAGGCTGGCGGCCGACGGCACGCTCAGACAAAGGTTGTTCCCGATGAGGACCTGAGTGGTGGTGGGCGTGGCCCCGGCGGCGCTGCATCCCAGGAGTCCCAGTGCCGCCGCTCCGTGAGCGCCGGGGGTGGAGTTGGTGGGGGTGGGGGCAGCCGAGTTGGAGGAGGGCTGGAGCGGGGCGGGCGCGGCGGCAGAGGACTGGCTGGTCTGATGCAGCGCGGCGGTGGTCAGGTGCAGACCTTTGAAGACACCTGATGGGGGCGGAGTCAAAGACAGGAAGAGATGAAGTCAGCTGATCAGAACACAGAAATACAGTTTTCAACTGCAGGTAGATCCAGGTGAGCAGAAAAGGCTGCTTTTAGTGTCAGAGCATCATCATCATCACCATCATCACCATCACCACCATCATCACCATCATCACCATCACCATCATCACTGTTTATTCCACTATTACAAAGTGTTGCTTAGGCTGAGCGTTTTAGATCGTCTCTTCTGGACAGAAGTCACATGACTTGTGGGAGGATCATCTCACGTTAAAAGCTCTTCTTACATGTCAATCATCTGACGTTTGACCCAATTTATGGAAATCAGAGAAACAGAAGAACAAACAAACCTGCTTGTCGGGGATGCAGAGAGGAAACTGACCTGCTCCTGCCAGGATCCCGTTGACTCCGCCCCCCAGCAGTAACTCCTCTTTGGGTTTGAAGGACAGAAGCTGATCTGTGGTGATGAGGGCTGAAGCGGCAAACTGAGCCCTGGCCTGGTCCAGAGTCTTGGACACCAAGGTCTGAAAAGATGCAGAGGAGATGCTGGTCTGAGCTCCAGGGGGGGGGGGAGTCTGCAGCTCCACCTGTGCGGTGACATGCACTGACCTGCATGGTGGAGGTGGTGGTGGTGGGGGCAGCAGCGTTGTTGGTCTGCTGCAGGCTCTGCTCCATCTGCTGCCTCTGCATGAGAGCCAGCTGCTCCTGGTGCTGCTGGTACTGCTCAGCGGAGAACACTGGTGAAACGCGGGTCAAAGGTCAGGAACGCAGCAGCACAGATGGACACGGTACACAGAAAGCAGGAACAGACCAACGACTGAAAACGGTCCGTTTCTGATGAAGACGTGAAGCTTCAACCTGAAGCTGAGTTGGAAGAGTTTCATCCTCAATAACAGAGCAAAACGTTCCGTTCCACATCACTGACCCACAGCGGTCCTGGAGGCTCCTCTGACAGCTGAGACGCTCTTCTCAGACCAGCATTCAGTGGAAGGATGGACTGACATGTTAGCGTCTTTTCAGAGCTGCTGGATTCTGGGACGGTTACAGGTAACGTCTGTAGGAGCTACAGGTGACTGATCCTGCCAGCATGTGTGCAGTGGGAGGGGCTTTTCCACAGGACGCTTGAAGACTCGCTCATGTCGCTGAGACACCAGAGAGTCTTTTTACAGCACACTGAACGTCAGCTCCAGTTTAGTTTATGACATTGTTTGTTCCCAATGCAGCACACGGCCTCATGGGAACGTCTGACTCAACAAGGAGCAGACGTCAGAACGCTACCAGGAACGCCAGACGTACCGAGTCAGACTTATTTGAACGTCTGGAATCCATCGCTAGCAAAGACGTTCTCAAGGCCCGTACACACCGGGACGAATATTCGCCAGGCGTTATTCGCCAGCATTTTTCGCCACGTTTTTTGTGTTCACACCCAGGCGATTTTCGCTGACGATGAGCCGAGTGAACATGCAATTTCATTCCCTGACGTTAGATGGCGCTTAATGTAAACAGAAATACTCCTGTACACAAGGTGGCGCTGCGCAACTTTACGCTTCTTAAAGTCGCTTTTCACTCAGAGGAAGAGAGCAAGTATTTACGCGATTGTCAGAATCAAACAAAGAAAACATGAATATTTCAAGCACCAGTAGCTCCAACTGGTGCTTGGTTCAGGGATATTTTATAATGTCCGTCATTATTTCTTCGCGGCAGTGTAGACGCTACTCGGCGTCTATCTTCTTCGCTGGTATGTGTGCTCAGCAAGACAGTTTTGTGTTTGAGCGCCCCCAAGTTGTGTTTTACTGTAACTTCAGAAGCTCCAGACACGTGTGCTAAAGCGCCATTCACATTGGTCGGATAGATTTCGACGCGATGCGTCGGAAATAAAAAAGAACCCGAGGCGTTTTTTTTTTTGACGCTTTAACGCGTGGCGTTTTTTCGCGTCGGTGTGCACACTCTCATTGGTGCCCTTTGTTTAGTCACGAGGCGTTAAACGTCGGCGAAAATCGCCGGCGAAATTCGTCCCGGTGTGTACGGGCCTTCAGAAAACAGCTGTTCCAGTTGGAAGAATAACTCAACAGTCTCACAAACTCATTTGAAAACAATATCACAATTGTGCATTTAGTTTGGTTTCCATGTTGTAATCCAGATCATGAAGTTTTCTATCAGTGTGGCTTTGAAAAACTTCTTTCCATCTGATAACATTGAATGAATTTTAATGTCTAAAGATCCTCAACACCACCTTTCTTTAAACACACACAGTCAACTCACACACACATGCTAAATATACACACAGTAAACTCACACACACACACACATACAGTAAACTCACACACACACACACATACAGTAAACTCACACACACACACACATACAGTAAATTCACACACGATAATTACCACATGGTAAATTGACAAACAGTGAACTCACACACACGGTAAATTAAATGTGCTAAAACAATCTTATGGCAACTTGAAGCCTTTAAGTATTAAAATAAATCCCTTTATGCATTTGACCAATTGGATGACCCCTTCAGGTTGTTGAACATGTCAACGAGGGTCATGTGAAGTATAATTATTAAACTGTTGCAATGAAATGGGAATGACGCTTTTGGTTGTTTTGCTCTTTGTTTATCTATCGCAAGTTATATTGTTATTGCAATATTATACCATAGTCTGGGTGAATACTGGATTCTGATTGGCTGCTGGGTGTGCATTAAAAAGTGATAAACCACAGTGATAACCACACGGTGAGAAAAGAAGTTCCAGTCAGCTAGCTTAAATCTTTTGTATCACTGCGCCGGCTTCTTTAAAACAACCTTTAGCTTCATCATCTGGACAAAAACAAGCGGGAAGAACTTTCTCTCTGATCTGATGCTTTATTTAACCCATCATGACGATCAGCATATAAACATCACAGAATCTTGACTGCAGCGGTGGCGCGTCGGACGGTTCAGGCTTCCACGGCGTGCGTTAAAAAGGGATAATGCAGACTTGGTTGGCCAGTAACCCTTGATCACCAACATGGCCCATGGTGAGTTTTCCTCACATGGTGCAGCCCTATTCCCTGCTATGGAGTTAGTGCCGTCCTTCCCGGGGTTCCCAAAGCCCCACAGAGAGAGCACTGCTGTCCTGCTGCTTCTACTGCATAAACATCGACTTCACCGGAGAAACAACAGAACCAGAACGTCTTCCAACTTTAAAACCAAGTCCAGATGACATCCCCTGAACCTACTACAATGGAACCAACCTGGATGAATGAGAGTCTTCATAGACAACAGAACCTCTTCACGATCAAAATGGTGGTAATTGAATGAAAGTACTGTGTGGAGGAAAACATGAGGGATCTGGTAGAATGAGTTGTATTTTTATTTTATTTTCCAAGCTTGTCACGATGTCATGACATCATATTATTATGTATTACCTGGTGGCAGAATTAGGTGAGAGGGCTTTTACTCTCAATCTGCCCCCCCCTCTAGTGAGGGGTTGTGTTAAACACCTGCATTGATCTATGAACATTTATTCTGATATTGTGTTATTTCTAATCATAGTCAGGATTTTTTAAATGAAAATAATCTGCACTTATTTTACATAAGTGATCTGCATGTGCTATAATAATATCAAAAATAGAGTTTTGTCTATTTTTGATATTATTATTAAGGGATTCATCTTTGTCATGTGTTTATTGATGCTTAAATATTCCTAATGAAACTGTGTTGGTAATGAAATGGTTACGGTAAAACGGGGGGGTTTATATACATTCACTTCCTTTCACTCCCTTTCCAGCAATCCTGGATTTAATGTCTACTTATCATAAGTTTGATACGTTTTTGTACGTATGGATAGCTGCTGATTGCTTGAAATAAAGCATTTCAAATCAAATCATATTTTAGTTAAAGAGGGAGAAAATCAGAAATCTAATTTGATTTCTTTGGCCTCATATTAACAAACAGACTTATGTTTCTCATTTGCATTGGTGATCATCAAAGGACAGTGTGTCATCAAGTTAGCAAACATTATTGTCAGCTGGTTGAGGCAGTAATGCCAGATCCATGAAAAAGTATTTTTGATGAAGGTCTGCATTAAACGGCTGATCCTTTACAGAGACCTGTCCGTCTGTGGAGACAAACTTCCAGCTGGTTCTGTCCAGAACATCACATTTAAAGTTAGAACAGCACTGCTTCAGTGGCTCCCCTGTCCTGCAGACACCACAGCGGGGGTCTCCTTCATTCTCCTTCATGCTTTAGAGCGGGCATCGTCAAATGGCGGACCGCGGTCCGAGTCCGGACCGAGTGACGAGTCTGCCCGGACCGGATTTGATATTAAAAAAAATATTAATAATTTCTTCATGCGCAACTAATCTAGTAATTGTGACAGGAGCGTCATCAATAGCCAAGCCAATCAAATCGATTGTTTACCTTTCAGCAACGGCGAGTTTGAGAGAGAGATAGAGAAGAGATGAGAGAAAATGGCTTGCTCAAAAATGAGAAAAGTAGATGCTGAAAACCGAACTTTTAAAGATGAATGGACGGACAAATACATGTTTATTCTGCCTGCAGCCAGTTCTAAACCTTTGTGTCTCATATGCTGTGAAAATGTGTCGTTAATCAAAGTGGCAACGTTAAGCGTCTATGAGACCAAACACGGGTGGTTTGAGGAAATGTACCCGCAGAAGTCCGTAGTGAGGTAGGGCAAGTAAAATCATGGAATTGAAAGCACAGTATGACAGGTGTGCTCGTGTCATCACGCATGCATTTACCGGGCAGCAATGTGCAAATATTCGTTAAAGATCGCGTGGATTTTGCCGCAACACAAGAAAGCATTCAGCGATGTGACAGTTGTAAAGGAGTGCTTTAATGCGGCTGCAGAAACTGCTGGCAGGACAGTTACATGCCCATCTCTCTCACTAGGAAAGAAAGATTGAAAGGGAGTAAGGAAAGTTTGGAAGGAGAGATGAAAAAGGGAGCTGCTCAAAGTTCGGCACTTTTTTATTCAGTAAATTCTGCCCTGTTCTATTTTACTTGAAAAGCTTCCTGTGTTATTTTATTTAAAATGTAGTTCATGTTTTAAAAAGGTGGGAGCTCAAATGTCTTTTTTAATTTTTTTCTTGAAGATTAAAAGCACTTTCTATTTTATTCAAAAGATTCTGAATGTTTTACATTACTTGAAATAGGCCCTAAGTTCAGGCTGCTCAAAGCTGTGTTTGCACTTTTTATTTATTTTATTCAGAATAATTTCAGTGTTGTTTTCCATTCAAGTGCCATACAAGTTCAGACTTTTCGGTATGATAAAAGCATATTACTTTGAAAACAGTTGAAATGTAACAATAAATTATATAGAAATGTATGTGCGTTATTGATTTTATTAACATGAAGGTACATTATGTTAAGTGACAACATAAGATCCGGACCTTTTGCTGGGAGAAAATTTTAGTAATTGGACCTTTTTGAATTTTAATTGAATACCCCTGCTTTAGAGGCTCAGACTTTGGTTGGAACGCCTCATCCAAACACAAAACTCCACGACAGAGAACAAAGATGCAGACTGGAGCTGCTGGTCTTTGTATAGATTATGAGTCAGAATGAAATGTTTCTGCATTCAGAGTTGATCCTGAACATCTGCAACCCAAAGGTCCTGCTATGCTAAACACAGGCCGACTTCACTGTTGACTCCCTAAAAAACTGAAATTAGTGTCAACCTGGAGAGAGCTCGCCTTTTTACTGACCCCTTTCTAATGAAACAAACTTATTTAAAGCAGGTTATTACTTCACTGTAGAGGGCTGCATTGGGATTGGGTCCCGCGGGACCAACGCAAATCTCGCGTGAGCGGGCGGTTTGAATTTTGCTGCAGGCAGGAATGGGCGGCTAAAATAAAACAACGCAGGATTAGGGAGGTTGCCTTGCAACATGATGGAGATGTCAATAGATGATGTAGAAGAGAACCTCAAACGAGGCATTTACAGCAGCGGTCCTAACCCCCGGGCCGCGGACCAGTACCGGCCCGTGGGTCATTTGGTAACGGGCCGCACAGAAAAATGACATAACTTACATGACTTCCGTTTTATTTATTTTGCAATCTGAAAGATGTTTTATTTTGAAAATCTCCCAATTCTCTGTTCCATCCGTCTTTGTTCCTCTTGACGCAGGCCAATTCGCTCGTCTGGGTCACGGGATACCGCTAAAATAAAACCCAGGAGCTAGCAAAATGAGTGAAAAACAAACGTCTGGAAAGTTTCTTTGCCGAGGGGAAAAGGCCCAGCCAGGAGACAGAAGAGGAGCCTTTCACTCCCAAAAAAAGAAAGCTACATATAACAGACAGCATCAGGAGTCCTCCTTCAAATACAGATTCATCCCAACAGGAGATTCCCTCCAACCAATCAGCATTGTGGTGAGTTGGATTTTCCATGCTTTTATTTTGAAGGCATGTTTAAATGTTATAATAATAGCGACCAGGGAGTGAAGCGGGCAGAGAGGACGTTGCTCATGTCATAATTCGTGTTTATTGTTATGTTTAGAAAATACCACGGTTTTCATGCAGTCATATCATTTTGTTGTATTGTTGTGTCGTCACGTAAACGTTTGGTTTTGCTGTGGGAGTTCCACAGGCTGCAGGGGTTACTGTGGGAGCTGGCATCACAGGGACTTATTGGATATAATCCCCTTTGCCTGCTTTGGTCCAAATACGGCTGAACACGGGTGTTTCTTTATGCCTACGGGTCATTTCATCTGGCAGTTCTGTTGTTTCAGCCTCAGTTGTTTCTTCCTGTTGTGTTTACGTCTTTTCAGCACCATGAGTGTGGGAGGGGGAGAGGATGACGACACCTGTGCCATGTACAATGTTTAGCGTGTCAAAATAAAAGTGCAGAGTACGTCTTATCACGTGTCTCTGCCTATGTTGAAGTGTTGCTGCAGCGTGTGTCTCCGCCACATATAACATACATGTAACATACCGGTATGTGAGAATTTTGCCAGACATCAAACCGGTCCGTGGCGCAAAAAAGGTTGGGGAGGGCCTTCAGATTTACAGCACAGAAGATTTTTTTTTTACACGCAGGCCAGGGAAACGAAACAAACAACCCCATGAATGTCTTTAATAATATCAATACAAATACGCACAAAATCAATGCATCTCTATTATTGTCCATCCATCTTCCTCCGCTTCATCCGGAACCGGGTCGCGGGGGCAGCAGAGGCCCCCCCAGAAGAGCTGGGACTAGAGGCCCGAGCCACCTCAACTGGCTCCTTTCTATTATTGTGCGGGAATAAATTCGGGAATAAATTCTCAGAGTTTTGCGGGTGCGGGCGGGAGTGGTCAGATTTAAGCGGGCGGGAGCGGGATGAAGAAAACCGTCCTGCTCTACTTCACTGTTCCTGAGCAAAACAACACCCGTCTATTTTAACAAAACAGAAACAATTCTGTCCTTTGAGATTCCATTCTTTAATGAAAGACAATGAAGGAATAAGAGTCTGAACCAACAGTTCAAAACCTGAAGCCATGAGCAGCAAACCACAGAAATGAGCAGAAAACAGCAAAGCAGTCTGACTACTGCCCCTGAAAGGATGACCACAACTACAATGATGGAAACCTTCTGAAGGTGGAAACCTCTAGAGAAGCTTCTAACAAAGCAAGATGAAGGAAAAAGCGTGGACTCACCGTTAATGGGGGCGGTGCCAGGACCAGAGCGGCTCTGACAGTTGGCTCCTCCACATAGGCTCCGGGATAGTCCTGGGGCAGTTCGCTTAAAATCCCTAAATCCTTTCTGGGACAAGTCTGCCCCCTCAGAGGGATGATGGGATAGCGTCCGTGGTTTAAAATGTCTCCAGCGGCAAGATTTAATGTTCAAAAAGATCTGGCTGAGGTCCATGGGGGTCGATGGTGAGCGGGGTGATGAAGAGGAGGGACGTTGGGACGAGCTGGTACTGTCCGAGGTATTGGTTTCTGAGGTACTTGCGTTGGAGGCGTGGAGCAGAAAGCCTGGTGGGGATGAGGTGAGTGGTTCAGGTTGAGGGTTGGAGTCCAGGCTCTGGCAGATGAGGTCTACATCAGCGTGTGCTCTGTCCAATAGGATGCTAGAACACAAAGCAGAAGGTAGCAGCTGAGGAGGAGGAGGAGTTTACTTAAATTGGGATTAATCTCCTCCCGTCCGCTCAAAAGCTGCCTCCGTTTACTCAGAGGTGAACTCACCGGCCCCCTCTGCCCACTCGACGGCGGGCTAAACCTATGCAGCGGCGTGGCGTGCTGAGGGAGGTCAGGCTGTAGCGGAAGCGAGGGTCTCCTAGCCCGCCCTCCAACGGGCTGACCCAGGGCCAGCTGCTGCTCTTGTCTTGACGGGACTAAAGAACACCAAGAGAAAAATGAATATTGAGAAGAACAGAGTGGATTGGCATTGGTCCAGCAGAGAGCAGGACGGACAGGAAGCCGCTGCTGGAGCTATAGATAGAAACACGGGAGTCACTCACAGCGTAATACTGACAGCCAGCCTTCCTCCTGAATGCAAAGCAGCCATCTGGGTCGCTCTCCTCCTCTGCCTCAGAAGAACCTGAATGGATCTGAAGCACACAAACCGGGGTAAATGAGGGGCCGCGTGCTGACGGCACAGACGGAGGCAGCGCTCCTAAACAATCACGAGCAAACGCTCTTAATAAAAAATAAACAGCACGTAAGTCAAAGCAGCCTGAAGACAAGGTACCTGAGAAAAGGGTTCTTCATCCGAGCTGGGAAAGTCGTACTGATTTAGGTCCTTGGGGTTGAAGACAGAAGAGCCCGAATGTTGAGGGGCCAACAATGGAGGGATCTTGGGTTTCTTCTCATACTTCCTTTTAGTCCGTACCGCCTCGGCCTTGTCGGGCTTTAAAAAGACAGAAGATGTCTTCAGACACTGAGGAAGCTTACATAGAGTTCATGATCCACTTAAGCTGCACACGTCTGGTGGAAACAACAGTGGAAGGCCCATTGGTATGCAGATGGTAGCACGTGTCAGACTGAGGAGCCAGCTGGCTGGTCTGCCCCCCCTCCCCAACCCGTGCCACCTTTCACTCCAATTACCCCGGTGGGACGACCCCTCCCCGTCTGAACGCGCTGCATCTACCAGGATTAGCAGATTCTTTTCAGGCCTCAGACACAGGAGGACAAAGCAAACGGGCCGAGCCTCTTCCTGCAGCTTCTAGTGAAAGGAGGACATGGGCTTACATGAAGGTGGGGGCGGTCCTCCTGAAGGAGAAGGTTCTGGGGGGTCGCTTTAATGAGTCTCTAATGAAGTTCTGGGTTTAGCAGAGCCGTCACATGTGGCTGCTGTGAGTTTGTCTGCAGTCACGCATGCACACGCAACCGTCTGGGAAAAACGCTTCCTGTGCTCATCAGGGAGCCCCCGCCCAGAGGAGCTGACGTTTACATGATTATAGACAGCTCGAAACCAGAACGTCATCAAGAACTGCTGCCCAGGTGACAGGCGTGACGTCCAGCAGCATGTTAGTAGAAACACGTGGGGTCGACTCAGGACAGCTCAGAGAGCACTCAGCCACTATTTATTCAGGAAAATGCCCAAATGTGAAAATCTAAAGTCCTAAAAATCACACGGCCTTGGTGTCTAACAGTAATGCTGTGGAGGAAAGGGGGAAGACAAAAAAGGAAAAGTCTGCTTTTACTTTCTTGTAGTCCCTTATGTCCAAGTGGTCCTGGTGCCGGTACTGGTTACTGATGGACTGGGGAATGATGGGGATTGTGTAGACGGGCTTCACCAGAGCCCGCTGTGCCAGAGCTTCTGCCATCACCTCGCTGCCAAAGTCAGGCAAGATGTTCCTGAAGAACACGAAAGGAAGAATTTAAACGTGATGTGGGAAAAAGAAGGCAATGAAGCTCAAACTCTTCTGTGTGGAACGTGTCAGAAAACCACTGAATCCTGGGAAATATCGATGAAACCACATGATCCTCTACTGCTAAGGTCTGTAACAACAGCACCAAGTCGCCATCAACAGTGTAAACAGAACAAACTACACCCATGCAACAGGTCAGTGCACGAGGGCCCGGGTCACCACACAATCATGACATAATGAAGTGCTCTGTACAAGTCATCTGCCGGGAACTGAGCCGCCCGGCGTGGAAGGAAGGCGGCCTCCATAACGGGAGGAAATTGAAATGTCAGTGCAAATCAAAAGCACTTCTCTGAGAAGTGCAGCTGCTGCTCAACCTGACGCTGGCTTCAGACGGACCGGAAAGGCTTCCCTTCAGCTCCAACATAACAGCCATGCAGGCGAAAACGCCCACGTTCAAAACCAGCACAAAAACGTCATTAAACCTGTGGGCCATTCCTGGATACTGTAGGAGCAACAGTTGCTGAGATGTTGGATCTTTTACACTGGGTCTGAAGCAACGTCCACTGATGTAAAGATACAGAGGACCACCACCTAAAAACAGCAATGTGACCACGAAGCAAAGATTTGGTCTTTCAACCAAACATGATGCAGAAAGGAAAAGGCACCAGAGTGTGGGCGATGGAAGCAGCAACACAACACAACACAACACAACACAACGGCAAAGCAGCACAATTAGACAGACAGATGCCTTTATAGCCACTGTCCACTTGGACAATTACATTGAAGCAGTCACCATTACAGTGCAACAGTATAATATAAAACATGAAATGTGAAGCCAAAGCTCACAGTCAATATCCAACTTTCTAACTACAAACTATCACACCAGCTCCTCCACACACGTCTGTTCAAGCCCCACATGGATAAAGAGCACAACCGTCTCCCTAGAAATAAGGATGAGGCTAAAGCCACGACCAGCTTCACCCAAATCAGGCGCTGAAGACTAATGAGTGAAGACACTGCATCATAAGACAGGACTATAAACAGTCAGAAGATGCAGATTCCAGCGTTCACGACTCAAAGAGCAAACATCTTACCTCTTTTCTACAATTTCCAGAGTGAGGTGCAGAAGTTCCCTTTTGCTCTTTTCCCGCCTTTTGATCATCTCCAAGATGGTGACGGCTCTGCTCAGGTCTCTGCGCAGCTTCAACATCTTCTCATAGGACGCTTCATCGTTCTTACGATTCTGAAAACACATCCGCCACAGTTCCCGTCATGCAAACAAACCGGATCGCCAAAACTCCAAATATGATCACATGTATCTCAGTTCTTTCTAGAAAAGATTTTAGTAAGACTGTCTCCCGTCTCTGAATGATGCAGGTATGGGGTCTTACCTTTCTGGTTTGCATCTTCTCCGTCCGCCGGCGAAAGGCCACGTAAGGGTCGCTGGTGCTTGATCCGTCTCTTTTCTCTTGCTTGACGGTGGGAATGAGGCTGCCTCCTTTGCAGGTTTTCCTCTTACGGCTCCAGTAGTCAAATACTTCTTTAATCAGCTCATCGTCCTCTTTCAATAATAGTTTTGCTTCCTGAAGACTGACAGGCTGTGGAAAAACAGATGAAAAGTTCATCCACAAAAAAATGACACCAGATAGAAACTCTGGGACTACATTCTTTATTTTATTTGAATCAACAACAAAACCTTGCAATACCTAAAGATGGCTAAAAACCAGGCTTTGCCCCACATTTGAGTTTAGACCCAAAGAGGTCTTCTTTTCTATAGTGAGGGATGCTGCCGTGCAGCTGATACCTGCTGTCCGCTGCCTTTCTCCAGACGGTCTATCATTTCTTCAAACTGCAGAGGGGTGATCTCCATCCTCTTCTTCAGCTTATTCACAAACGTGTCATCTTCCAAGTCCAGGTCGTAATCTGGCTGCTCTGTGTCCAAACTGAAAGCTGAGAGACAAAAGGATGTGCTTCACACAGATCACTTTTACACAAAAACAACGCTCAAAGGAAAACAGTGACTGACTGTACAAACCACTAAGACATGTTTCATGTTATTTTATGGCCATTGAAGAATTCAAGGAGCAACGGTTCATCGGCGTTCCTAAAACATCTTTAGAAAGCAGAGAACTTTTATTCAGGCCTGGCATCTGCCGGGTTCTCCATCAAGAACCCTCCTAAACAGAACCCTCCCAAAAAGATTTCAGAGACTAGTGACCTTTATAAACTATTCTTCACTCTGAGATCCACTGGAGACAAACAAGAAACAGATCACTGAGATCCAGTTTGTCTGCATGAATGGAAGAGGCGCTGAAAACAGCACACAACTACCTCTGAGGTCAGAGTTCATCACTCCGCCAGAAAACAGGTCAAACATCAGAGCTCCAGAAAAAACAGGAAGGCCATCTTCTGAGAGAACACTGTGTGATGGAATCATGATGCTCAGTTAATTTAAAGCAGAAACATTTGCTTTAAAACAAGTTACTTCTGAAAAGAACACGGTGGTGGTAGTATGATTGTACGGGCTGTTTTGAGCCTTTAGAATCTAAATTTCTTCATAGTTTTTAATTAAAACCCTGATTTCTGCTCTCCACAATCCAGAAGTAGGAACTCCATTTGCTGGTGACCCACGTTTCTTTGGTTCAGAGTAGCAGAACACTCAAGTTCTGAGTTAACTGACAGCAGAAGGACGCATTGATGTCATCTTTGTCTGACTGAACTGTTGGACGACTAAAACACGTCAACTAGAGATAAAAACAGGAGGAGAAAACTCTTTCATAAATGTCTATCATTGGTTGGAACAGGTTTTCTTCTAGATGCATATTCAGAATGAAGCACATAAACGATGTAAGCAGACCTGTGTGCTGTAGACCAGTGTTTCTCTACCAATGGGCCACGGAACACTAAATGACCCATTTTAACGGATCTAAAGACATTTTCCATCTCCAGCATATCAGCTCTGTGTTCATCCAAACATCCTGATAAAACACTGAGTAGTTAGGAATATGAAAGATCATAAAATACTTTCTGTTTATTTGATTCTTTTAAAGACATTTTGATAAGAATGACGGTACAGCCATTTAGCCGCAGCGTCAGCGGTTTTCAGAAAAGTCCCGCCCCTTTAATTGTCTCCTCCAATCATTCTTGGAGGCCTAATCACACGTCATCAGTCTGACCAATCAGAAGTGGTTAAAGTCTTCACTTCCTTGTTCTGATTCTGCTCATAAAGTCTCTCAGTTCCAACAGAAATACCAGCTAAAGCTCGTCTTTAGCGGTGTAGCTTTCCACAGAATCCGGTGTCAGACCGTGGAACAAGAGAACAAAACCATGAAGCTCAGAGAAGAGAGTCTGTCTGCCATCACTACATCTCCCAGGATGCATTGGGTTAAAGTGACGGTGTCTCTGTGCTACTATGAATCTTCCTGTTAAACATATTGTAACCACAACGAACACACATCCAACAGTTTTTCAATCTTCTTGATGAAATCAGAGGTCAGAGGTCAACAGTTTAGTTCTCCTTCAAGGTTTGTGTTTCTTAACAGCCAAACATCCCAGAGTTTGGTCCAAGTCATCTTTCTGACTGAAACACTTTTCTAAGAATGTATGGATTATTTTAGATGTTAAACTTAAGAAGAAGTAAGAACAACATTTAAGAAACAGGATCAAAGTGAAACAGACACAATTAAACTAGATTGAAACAATTTAATTGTCTAAAAAGAAATAAAACATTTTGGTTCAAGTTTTCAAAAACTTCATCTTTGATTAAGACAAAAGAAAAACTAATAATACTTCAACATGTTCACTTTTAGTGTAGCTGCAGAAAACAATAAGATAATGTTAGTCTGATGTGTCAAATTTATCAAACATATTGTGATCATATTGTTCAAACATTACAGTTGCCTTTGCACTAACATTTAAAAAAATATTTAAAAAATAAATCATTATTTAGAAAAAATATGTTTTTGTGAGGTTACATGAAATTACATGTTAATAAACTGAGGATAAAACAACTACCAGGGTAAAGTTTAAAATAATTTAGTTAAAAATTATTACTGAAAACTAACTTATTACATATTTTAGAAAAAAACAGCTGCAGCTTCCAGCTCTTTCTGCCACAATTATCACCAAAATGTGTGAGACCGTGGAGGGACTGTACATCAATACAGACTGTAGAGTTTCTCCTTTTTTAATTTTTGGATGCTGGTGTGCCGCAGGATTTCTGTCAAGGATAAAGTGTGGCTTGGCTCAGAAAGGTTGAAAGACACTGCTGCAGACAAAGATATGAGCGCAGAACAGAGATGTTCTGAGAGGAGAAAACAGCTTGGTTTGTCACATGATCCTGTCTGACGCCGGCGCCATGGTTCACTTATGGGACATCCTGAAGGAAATGCAGTGAGTGAACCCCAACAGCTGGAGGACGCTGTACTCACGCTGTATGTGAATAAGCTGCTTTGGCATTTTGAACTCCCCGGGGTAGAGGGACTCGTA
The DNA here is from genome assembly GCA_037389245.1 of Oryzias sinensis. Taxonomy (NCBI): domain Eukaryota; kingdom Metazoa; phylum Chordata; class Actinopteri; order Beloniformes; family Adrianichthyidae; genus Oryzias; species Oryzias sinensis. The sequence goes on from CM074504.1 coordinate 624,530, forward strand.
GTGCGTGATGTTGCACTCTGCCTCGGGGACCGGGATAACCATGCTGTCCCGCTTCTCGCCATAGACCTGCTGTGCCGAGATAGCTCGCTGGAGATGGTGCTCCTGGGGGAGAAACAAGCAGAACAACGCCGACTTAGAGACCTGCATCGTTCACAGCTAACACATGTTCAGAGAGGAAATGCCAACGTTATTTAAATGTAAATGACTCTTGGAAAGCCCTCCTTCAGAGTAGCAGAGTGTGTTGAGGATGTAGAGCAGCAGCTTATAGCAGGACTAAAACCAGGACAGAATAGTCCAGCTGATGGAGTTTTTGGCCTTTTGGCCCTGAGGTGCAGTGAACTCAAACACCTCATCTTCTTCACGCAGAAACACAAAGCTCTGACTACCAGATGTAAAGTTATCAGAGAACATGGACAACACTGACTGGATCTGTTGGCTGTTAGCACCTTAACTACTTTGGTTTTCAGACTCCAGGAGATGCAGATCACTGCTGAACACCTGAAGCAAAAACATGTCCAAAGTACAGCTAAGGGTGTGACCATAACCTTTTTTTGGTTTTAAGTTCAGCATATGGTGCGTGATTGGAACTATACTAAACACTTTAGATGCACTCATCTTTGCTGATAATCTGCTAGTCCTGTGTTCAGGCTTTCCTTCAGACTGTTCTCTCCTTCCCTCCCTGCACGGCGCCCGTCACTCCCTCTCGTGGTCGGCGGCTCTCACTGCCTCTGCGCTGCACGCGGCGCCCTCCCTCTACTCACACACGGGCGCGCTCTTCAGAAACACACACACACATCCTCATTCTACAACAGAAGCTTCTGTCTCGTGAGGAAATACGACAAATTTACTGCCTTCTAATTATTGATTTCCATTATATTCATTCCCATTACAAGCTGACGCGTTCCTAATTCAATTCAATTTTATTTGTTTAGCCCAAATTCACAACAACAGTCGTCTCGATGGGCTTCATATCTGTAATTGAAAAGTGAAACATAAAATCCAAAGGATCATGAATACATAGAATTCAATAGGAAAATACTAAAATGAACTAACAATCTGACTAAACTAAACTGGACATCCCTGCCCTTAGACCCCCCTCAATTAAGCGACACGGACGCCCGCCGGAGGATTTTGTGTTGGGGGGGTTGTTACTGTTCTCCTTCACTCCGTAACACCAAACATGAACTGTTAGATTTCCATGAATATCACTACATGTTTTGTTTGGGAACTATTTTGTGCAGCGTAAAGTTACGCGTCTGTATAAACAAAGGCGGAGCCTCCTGCCCCGCGTTCTTCATGGCTACCAGAAAGGTGACAAAGTGTCTGCAGTCTGTTTATTACTGGGCAATATAGAATATTCTGAGGAGATGTCTGAACCAGAGAGCACAGGTGAAGCTTCACGTACAGGTAGAGAATCAACACGCACCCCCAACACACGTGTGTGTGTGCGCGCTCCTTCCTCCTACACACACAGCGCTGACACACACACACACATAGTCATTCACCTATATAGTTAGTTCATTAGTGAGATAGTAGTTACTGTTATTTGTTAATAAAGAAGACTGCGTTGTAATTGTATTGATTTTGTGTTTTTCTTTAATGACATTCATGACCCTCTGGCAGTGAACGGCTGTGACCCACAGAAACACTGTTAAACACTCAGAAAACAGCTACAGTGCTGACAAACCCAAACACTCTGAGTTTATGACCATCAACTTCAAATGAAGGGCCCACAAGTATGCATTATTTCCTTCAACAATTGAGTGAAAAGTACAGGTAACCCAATAAAGACCCACACAGAAAGCAGATTTCATACTAAGCCTAATTCCCCTGAGTAACAGATGGCACATCCTGTCCATCTGACTTGAGGTCCATCTTGACCTCACAAGTTTCCCAGCAGAGCTCCCACTCCTCACACTAACGTCCACAGCCAGCTTCCTGCCTGATCCCTGAAATCTGGGACAGTTTTCTAAGAAATACTTTACTCTGAATGACCGACTTTGCCTCAATATAAATACAAAAGCGAATGATCTGTGACTTTGAACGTCTTCCACCCTACAGGACTCCAGCAGACCGAACCACTGAGCCGATGGTGGACGAGGCGACAGAAAAGCATCTGACAACTGTGAGCTGAAGGAACATGGCATGCATTCAGGCGTAAACCATCTGCCTCTGATAGGTTCATCAACCACAGTGCTGTGTGGAAGCAACAGCTTAAATCTGGTGCATCATCATAAAAGTCTTGAAATGCTGAACTCACTACTGCTATAACCTGTCGATGGTTACGTCCTAAAATCCCAATCATCTTCTGAGCCATTTTCTAAGTGTTCCCAGTGCTCTTTTAATCATAACTATGCTGTTTTCACCTAAAAAACAGTTTTTTTTTTCTAGGACATAGTCTTGCCGCTCTGCAGAAACTTTGTCAGAAAATCTCATCTGAGTTGTGGGCGGGACTGTTGGAGTAAGCATGTTCTGATTTCCCAGCATCCCTTTGTTTATACTCTCTCCTGCTAGGTTCCAGCCCCTAGAACTCCAACCCATCATTGGAGGAGCAACAAAAACAGCAGCGGTATCAGATCCATCCATCCATCCATCCATTCAGTTCTGATCCAGATTCCAGCTCAGACCAGGAAGACAAAGACCTTCATGGATCTGTTTGTGGATGATCAGAAGTGGAGCAGGAGGACCTGCTGATTGTGGATTTTATGTAACTAACAGCTTTTTCCAACTGCATTTTTGTCTGCTTCTGATAAACAAAACTTTAAATACATAAAAGCTCAGAAACAGCTAGAATCTAACATTTCTTTATATGTGTACTCCAAGATGAGAAAAATGCTAAAAGAACTTGTTAAAACACTATTTTAATTGGAGCCAGCTGAGAACATCTACACGGTTTCCATCCAAAGTCCTGCTCATTCTAGTATCACAACCGTCCTTCAGTGTTCTACAGACCTGACAGTGGAAAACTACTTCATCTGGAACTTGTTTTTCTGAGAATTCAGAAGGAGAGAAAAACACAAAGCTTCCCTCAAAACAACACACCCTCTCTTTAAATATTTACACCATTGTTGGCCCTTTTATTCTGATTCTGGGAGACCTTAACGTGTAATGAGACGTTGATGGTCCTGCTCAGGGTGTTTTCTGTAGCTCTCTGGGATACTTGGCATGTTGTGGTTATGATGTTCCGACATGTGTGGAACCACATGAACCGAGGAACACGCAGAGCAGTTTGAGGACCTGCAGCTGCTTTAGCAAAGGTCTGGGGGGGTAAACTGCTCCAACCCCCCTTTAACTTTCCCAGCTGGGATTTGATCTTCATCATCTGAAAGCATGGATTCCTGCTTTCATCCAAGTCTGCAGTTTGACAACCAGAAACCATCTCTGCTTTAGATTTGTCTGTAGAAAGTGAAGGAGACCAAACAGTTAGAGGTTTGTATCTACAGATTTATCTGAAGGAGTTTCCTGGGTGTGAACAGCAACAATAAATGTTAGGATTTTTATTTTGACCAAATGTTTTGGCCCCTTTATCAAAGAACGGCAAAACTTTCTCCAGGAAAACTTGAATTCTATGTTTGTACAGAGATGGAACAACATGATGTCACAGAGTCCGTCCTTTACGTCTAATCAGGTTGAATGTTTCCTGGTTTGTATTACCAGTGTGATCATTTCTGATGATCAGAGTATTTCTACACACGTGTGTTTTCATCTTCGGTCATGTTTACATCCGTAACCCTGTTACACTGAAGCTGGTGACCCTAAAGGTGATGTCTGCATTTAGACAGGGTGAAAGAGAATATCTTTATTTCTAGAACATTTGTGACAGAGAGAATGACAAAGTGCCTTCTAATGGTTGGAATGGAGCCAGAACGCCACGTGGACCAAGCACAGGCGTCACCTGGACCATGCCAACTCCAGACAAACACGCCCTCATGTGGGCTGCAGAGCACCGCAGATTCAAACGGTCATGGAGGTGGAACGTCAGCACTGAGGTGGAAGCGCTGATGCTCCACAACACCTGTGGTTTTCCACTGTGGCTGCACACCACTCACCATGCATTCTGCCATTAAATAGCCTGACAAAGACCCTCCAACAGAGGTTACCATGGCAACTGAAGTGTGGTCGCACGCTGAGGTTTTAGCACATGCGGACTACAGGGAGAAAATGAAATCATGCAATTTGTACATAGTATTAAGGCCCACACCCCATTGATAATTCCCAAAGCAGTGCATCCAGGGAAATAAACCAGAGCCAAAGCCCTGACCAACATCCCATGAATAAAAGCTGCTCTGCTCACAGCTGCATTCAAAACGGCAGCACACTGAATCAATCAGGACTGACACGAGCAACAGCATATCTATGAATGGTGGCCAACAGAAGCCCACTATAATGTGCTCATCACCATGAAGCTACATGAGAGGATAAATATACCATTACTCCAGACTCCAGACCCTTTCTGCTGTAACAGATGTGCTAGGATAACAGCAGCACAAAGAATCACAGAAAACCTACCACAAATATCCAAGATCTAAAAAGCAAAATCATCATCAGGTGCAAACTCTAGTCTTGAACTTTGTGCATCAATTGTTTGGATCTTTTAACAGATTCCAGTGAGAAAAACACAGAACTGTGGATGAAGAACATGAAAATGTAAATGAATTCATTCCAACAGCTGCTAAAGACGGACAGAAGTGTGTCGATGGAGCTCCGGCGTTTGTTCAAATGTCACTGCTGCCGGACAGGAAGTGGGTCAGGGAGCCCGGCTCTCCCCTGTAGTAAAACCATGTCTTCTGGCGTGCTGTTACGTAACGCCCGTGTATGTTTACGGGGGTCAACGGGAGGATCCTGCTGACGTTGCAGCACCAGCACTGTACTGTCTGCTGCTGCCATGCCTTCATCCAACCTGCAGCTGCACTATGATCCACACCAAACTAGATGTGTCATCGCCTTCCTGCTCCGGTTAAATATAGAGCTGTTCAAATAAAGTGTGTTGGAGGAGCCTGAAATGTCCTGTTCCTATGTTGTTGTTAATGCATCAAACTTCCATAAAACTAAACAGTTTCCACATTCATCATTAAACTATATCACTGAGAAACAAACATCTGCATTAAATGAAAGGATCGATCTCCAGAGAAGCTCTCATAAAAGTCTCATCGTTGGAGAGATCATCAGAGGTCAGGAGTTTCCCGCCAGAGCACACACAGAGAAAACCCACGTTTGAAATCCGTCACGTGAACGCAGCACTGCTGTCTACGTCAGAGCACACCTCCCCGGCAAAAATGACATTGCCGCACCAGCCGCGCGCCCAGGTGAGGGAGAGAGGCGCCCCCTGGCGGCCATTGTTTAAAAGCGCACGAGGCCCGTTGAGGCTCGCGCTGTCCAGAGAAAGTCAACAAAATGGTGGCGCTGACGACGATCACGTGACCTCTTTGTGCACTCGCGCGCCTATAACGGGACACTAAATGGCCAAAACGCGGATTCCTGATAAAATTCTGCCGCCATGCAGCCTTACGGACCCCCGAAAGCCGCGGCGGTGGAGCAAACTGCGATATTCACCGAGATCCGTCGTGTGCACAGAACGGCAGAAATGGCGGCCATTTCGCAGAAGCTGCGCAGCAGCGGCGAGCCCGCCGACACTCATCCGCGGTTCACCGTCACAGACCCGGCGACAGGCGGGACAACATACCGATTCCTCCTCCTTCTCCATCCCCGTCGGCATCTGCGGAACCGCCCGGTTGATCGAAGCATATTCGTGCAGGTCCGGCAGATCCTCGCAGCGGAAGACGGGCAGGGGCTTACTAGCATCCAACGCCCGCGCCCGAAACGACAATTTGCTCATTTTTATAAGAGATGCAGCATAAATCTATTCGATCTGCTCGGAGTAACAGGGGGTCTGCTTCGAGTTCTCATGGAGAAATCTGTGGCGGTTTAGATCCAGTCGGTGGAAGGCAGGCTCGGGTCCGTAGCAGCGCGAACAGAGCCGGGCAGGCCCGGGTCTCGCTCGCTCTCTATCGGTCTCTTTCGCTCCTGCGCTCCGCTGTTCCTCCCCGGTTCAGTGCGCCATGGCCAACATGGCGGACATTACAAACTCATGCAGCTCGCTGTGACCGGCCCAACCCCCGCTCACGAACAGCCATTCCCACGCAGCTCCGCGCGCATGCGCGCTAGACGAGGCCTTGAGGTGCGAGGGAAGGGCGGGGGAGAGAAGCGCGAGGAGCCCGGGACGGATGCTGATGGCGGGACGGCACTTTCCCGCTCCGGGTCACCGTCACACCCGACCGCGCAGAGAAACGGGTCCAAACAAAAGCTTTGAAGGCCGATTCCAGTCCAGATCCGATTCATTTACAGCAATAAACGGATGTAAGGACACCAACATTACACAAGTCATTTCATATGACAGCCCTTCAACTATTCTCCACAGAAAAAAACATTTGAACCACACAATGCTTGTAATGATTTATTTACAGAGTTCAGAGCAGCAGAAATAAACACAAGTCAGACATGGCCGTGCCGATTGTTGCACATCTTTGAAACATCCATCCTTTAGCTGAAGACTCAGTGGGGTCAGAAATCCTCTGATGGCGCTGAAACACTTTCATTTGTAGAGAATCGGTGAACTTGTGCTTTTCAGAAGGATCTCCACTACTGTTTAAATATATATATTGTTGACAACACGCATGCTTATAGCTGACAGTTCTAAACAGCGTTTTAGGCAGCTATATTGTGGAATTAACGTGAAGCTTTGCAGCACTGATGAATACTGCATTAAAACACAGGTTATTTATGCAGACGACGTCTGAAGTACTGATGCTTCATTTAAAATACCTTCAAAACTGTCATTCCAAAAGCTTGACCGATTTCAAAGAACTTGTAAGATTTGAATATTTAATCACAAACACCCCAAATTCAGCATCTTAGAAACTAGAATAGATATTAAAACATGGATGAGTCTGAATACTGGGATTGCTCTGCATGGATTAGATTGGAGCCTAGGGTCAGGGGACATTTCTTCCACTTCCCAAAAACCCCTGGATTCTGTGAGCTTCGGGTCAGGCAGGTTTGTGGTCCGGTCAACCACGGAGACTCACTGAACGCTGAGCCTCTCCGTGAAGACGGAGAAACCAGCATGAAGGGCTCGGACACTTTCTGGGTCTTGGACCTCAGAACAAAATGAAGAACTCCAGCAAATGAAACTTGGTTGTAAAACTGGAGCAGCTCTCTGTGACGCAGGATGCATGTGTGGACGGCAGTGGTCCTGTGGACGCTGGCTGACGGAGGACCGACTCCAGCTGCAAACATCAAAGTCTGGAACGGATAGAAATCCTTGGTGTGGACTCTGCTGCTGCTGGTCCACTTGAATCAACCCCACTTGTATGCAGCGCTCTGTGATCGACCAGCTTCTTCGTGTGCGCGGGGTCTGATGATGCAGACGGATGAACACATGACTGATCCACAATAATTTAATTCTTCATGCAGGTTTTTACCATCTGTAATTCATGTGCGATCATTTTTGATACTCAAGTATTTTTATCTGATTTTAACTAAATGTGAAGTAGTTGCTTTACGTCATACTGCTTTAGGAAAACGCTGAAATAATGAAGAGTTTTTCTGTCCTAAATGTTTCATCGAGACAAGAAAATAGCATGTACTTTCCTTGGATAAGACATTCACGTTTCTATGTCTATCTGTGGAAAATCCCTTTGACTGCTGAAATCAGAAATGACGTCTGTGAAGCAGACTGAAGACCAGGTTACCTTTCTCTGATGACTGTTGCAACAGTACATTTAAATCACTGTTCCATGGTAACAGTAATATCAATGTCCTTAAAGATCTGTGTCGATGTCTGCAAAAAGCAAACATTATTCATGTTAGCTTCAAATACTTCAAAGTAAAATGATGTGCACGAGAATGAAAGACTCGATGAACCAAAATACCATCACTAATGTAATCGAGTCATTTCCCACATTAGCCTTCATGGAGACGTTTTGATGAGGGGGGGGGGGGTGTTGTAACATTTCGTACAGCCTGTCAGCAGATTGGGATAGGTGTGTCTGTGAGTCACACAAACTGGACAATCATCCAACTTAAAACACTGCAAGAATGACACTAGTGTGTTCCTGACTGCACAGGGATGAACGGCTGCTCCAAACCTTACAGAGATCTGCAGAAAGGAAGGTTTTTGCTTTCAGTGTTTAGACCATATAATTGGCCCATTTTCACATTAAAGGAGTGCAGACTGCAGACTAGAGCAACATTCAGCCACTGCTGCAATATGAATGAATCATTTCCCTTTTCATAGGAGGAGAAAGCTTCTAACAAGAATGGAAGAAAACGCCAAACTGAGTTTAAGACAAATCTCTGCATCTGTTCAACCAGCCCAACAGCAATCCCATCCCATAATGTTTTTCTAACAGTCAGGCTGCAGTGAGGAGCGTGCACGTTTCACATGAACAGAACAGTCTGCAGGATTTGGGGGTCTGAAAAATGAGGTGGACACGCCTGTGCCTCACCTACTTCCCCCTTACGTGTTGTACAAGTGTTCACTGCTACCTGTCGCCTGACCGTAAATAATGTGAATGGTACTTTTTCTCTCACTGAGCGTCTACCTTCCTGCAGGTCACCTGAGTGACCCGTACCGGTTTGACCATCTTTCACCTGTAAGGACAGCAGGGCCTAACGCTTGAATTACACGGGTCTGTCTGCGGCGAGTCTCTGCTGCGGTAACACAAAAAAAGACAACGGTCATTAACCAATCACAATGTTGACATCGCCACCGTCATGTCTGCGTCTCACGTCCAGAATCTATTTCCAGTCGGTCGACGCAACGATTTTACCACAAAAAGCTGGAAAACAGGTCCAGCTTAAAAAAAAAACAACTTCTGTTGCATTTTCAAAACAATAATGGTATTTTCAGTTTAAGCCGACACGCCTGTGCAATAACAGAGGTTAACACCCCGGATAACTCAGTCATCCGTTTTCTCCATGTATGCCGAAGGTTTACGTTTGGAAGTCCAGAAACCTCATGACACAAAACATGAAGCAAGGAGAGAACACGGGCCTGATTCCTTTTTATTTCTGTCTTTGCCCCATGTCCAGAAACCGCGGGGGACGGACCGGAGACGGTGTAACTGCCAGCCGCAGACGGACTGCTTGCGCGCCGCAGACGGACTGCTTGCGGGCCGCAGATGGACTGCCCACGCGCCGCAGACGGACTGCTTGCGGGCCGCAGACGGACTGCCCACGCGCCGCAGACGGACTGCTTGCGGGCCGCAGACGGACTGCTTGCGGGCCGCAGACGGACTGCCCACGGGCCGCAGACGGACCAGGGTAAACCAGGCGTAAGGCTCTACCGGTTGACCTTTTGTTTAGCACCACACACCTGGTAAATCCCGCATATGAGGTGATTAAAGGAGTGAAAAACCTGCTTGGCTGCATTAAAGTCCAGCTGCTGGAGGCAGACGTCACCTGTGTGGGATCAGCAGAGGCCTGTTAAACAACGCAGACACAAAACATCATGAGACTCCGTTTCCCATCTAAAACCAAAAGCTGCATCCCTGATTAGCTTCATTTAAATGTACTGTTTACGACACACAGGAAGTCAGAATGTAACAGTTTTTCTGTTAAATATACATTTGCTTTGTAACAAACTGGTCGTTTTTGAAATACCATCCATTTCTGCCCTTATTTACCCACAGCAAACAGGATTTCTGTCACACAACAGCAAGAATTACCACTAAAGTCTGTTAGATATTATGAACACAATCATTTACATCAATAGAAGAATTATTGTTCTTTGACATGAAACCATCCATAGTTCATCCTTGGGTTTAGGTCATAACCTGGTCTTTAGCACCAACTATCACTAAAGAGTCGTCGTGTCAGCATTTGGCTCGAATCAGTGACCTGGGTTATTTAAAGCTGACCTGCGCTAAAGGTTTGGTTTGCTCCAGAACCAGAGGAGCTGCGCCAACGGCGTCCAGCCTCAAAGCAGGAAACCCACGAAAAGGAGACAAAGTTCCAGAAACATCGGTTTTATTAGTCGGCTGGCTCTTTTGTTGGAGGCAAACAAAGCGGCTGTTTGCACAGACGCCGCGGCTAGCTTAGCCTCCTCTGACCCTGCGCCATTTACCCCACAGACGCACACAAACCGCGGACAGGCACGGTCCAAGCCGCCACCGGCACGTCGTTTAACGGACAGTAAACAAGCCGTTTCCGCTAGAGCTAAAACTTACCTCCGGCTGGCGAAGCCCCAAAGGAGGCTGGGACCGACGCGAGGTCTGTTGGTTGTCATGCTAGCCCGGAGCTAACGCTAGCTAGCTTCCTTTAAAGACCGCTGAGGGGGGAGAAAGATCCCGGAAACGCTTAGAACGGAGCCCCAAACGTCTGCGAAGGCGGCGTCTGGAGTGAAAAGAGGCCAGACGTGTCGTTGGAGGTAGAAATAAAAAAAGCAGAAGAGCAGTTCCGGTGGGTAACTTCGACCAGAGGAGGAAAGGTCCAAACTGACCAGCAAACCTGTTTACAGGACAATTCTGATTGGATGACGGCTTCAACCAATCACAAGCCGACATTTCGAGCTGAGCTCGGCTGCCCCGCCCACTCAGCCACACCAATGAGGACAGAAATAAAGCATAAACATGCTTTCAAAGATAAACAAAGAGTTCATTTAAGCCAATCATTTTAATATGACATGAAAATAATCTATTTTACACATTTTTATTTATTTCTGCTGCCTTTGTTATCGTGTCTGGCTCCCAGAACCACCTCTGCTTCATGGTAGTCTTGTTGCAGGGCGGCTCCTGCTGCCTCCTCTGGTGCTCATCAGATGCTGCTGCATGCTGGAAGCATGTGGAGTCTGTGACGCTTGGCTATGGCTTCCCTTTGACCGTCCACAAGCTGCCAAACCCGCCCAGAGGCTGCAGCAGGATGCAGCAGGATGCAGCCTTTCTGTGCTCCCACTCTTCCAGCGAGGGGATCTGCATGCATATTCACACAACTCACTGCAGTTGCACATAGTCAATATAAATACATATACACAGATCTTCAAGAAACACAACCAGAGTTTGTTGCTTCTGTTGTCAAACTCTTCTTCTGCAGTAAGTGGAGGTAAATTCTTCCAAATAGACAGTTTCCAGTCTGATCATCTAGAGGGCAGTGGAGACCCGTGAAAGGACTTGTGGGTCTGTGGGAATTACCATGCATGCTGCAGACTGCTCACCTCACCATCTCCTTCCTTCTGAGGCTGAAGCTGCACAACTGAGCCCGTCATAAACATGCGTGCTCTTGCATATGGCTTAGAAAATACAAAACAATATGTAATTAGTTTTTACGTCTTCTTTTCTAAAGAGCAAATGTTTCCCACAGGCAGCAGAGACGTGATGAGAAGGGGAGTATGTGTGCAGAGGGACTCTGGAGGAGAGTTAGTCAGGCATCAACGTTCGTTTGCTCCCCTGAAAAACAATTTGGACCATCTGCCGACAGCAGTTCCCATGAAGGATGTCGCTTCATTGTTCCTCACAGCAGGGGCTGAAATTGAAAAGTAGATCACCTTTCACAGCAGCTATCAGTGCAGTCATATTTTAGAGTGACAACTGTCACCACAGAACATTTGTAAATGTCTTTCTGTGACAGAAAAGGGTCCTTTTTCCACACATTCAGTGAAATATCGTCTGTTCTGATGCACGTTTCCTGTCCTTCTGCCACGTTTGTCCCCTTCAACGTGTTACCTTGACGGGGTGTCACCACATCCAGCGGCATCACCACATCCAGCATTCAGCCTCTGACAGAAGCATTTGTTTGGCCAGGGCTCACCCTCTTCCTAGGTCTCTGCTCCAGATCTCTCGGAAGCGGCCAAACTCCCTCCATTCATGATGCTGCTCAGCAGTTTCCATAGCAGCGAGGGATTCACGCCCAGCATATCAACAGCACTGCAGAGCGCGGCGGTAATCAAGATTACATCCAGACTTGATGGGCACCCTTGACAAAGAAAGTCCCGGCTCTTGGACAGAAAGATGGAGCAGCGTCTGCTCAGACTCATCGTGGACATGTCACTTTTAAATCACTGAAAGGTTCTGGACAGAAGGTTAGAGGATCAGCTGACATTACCAGGAGATATTACACTGGCCGCCTCATAAAGAAGCATTCTCCCAGAAAAACGGCCACATTTAGGAGCTTTAGCCTGTAAAAAAAAAGAAAAAAAATCAATGATGCTGTTGAAACGGACAGGATCTGCTGCCACTGTAAGACACACAAAGCAGGGATGGTGTTTACAGCCTCCTGAATGCTCTTGTGTTCTCTCCAGAGAGGAACCGCTGTTCCACAGACACTATTTTATAACATCAGCCCGACTCGATGAGGGTTCTCAGTCATCCCAGTCAGTGGTTCCAATCCACCGGTACCGGTCTGTAGGACCGTTTGAGAACTGGGCCGCAGTTTATTTATTCTATGATTGTGAAAGAAGTTTTATTTTGAAAAACTACTGAATTTTCTCAATTGCATCAGTCTCATTCATGATGCATGTCAAGTCACTTAGTCGTGTGTGGAACATCCATCCACCACTTTCTTGAAGCAGCCGCTAAATGCAAACCTCCAAGCTAGCAGAGTTCACAAAAAACAAACATATTTGGAAAGTTTCTATTGGCAGAGAAAAGGAAACAGAAGAAAAAAACTTCCACTTCAAAATAAAAGCTGCATTTAGCAGGACTCTTGACGCCAAATATGGGTTTATGGTGACAGTTGTTCCCACAGACCATAATAATAATGCAGAATATTCAGCAACTGTCTAATGTTACGAGGATGCTGCTAATAAAGTTGTCCAAACAGTGGATTCATGTTTATGATTTAGAAAATACCCGTGTTAGTGGCAGTTTTTTCTATTTATCCATCGCACCTCAAAAGTCGGCGTTTGATTTGTAGCTTCCACTCTGACAGTTAAGGGTTAAATTTAAAATCTATGTCATATTTCAATGCATGAAATCTAGAGAACAAAGAAAGTTTGAAGCAACTGCAGATATTTTAAAACGTGGTGGCACACTTCAGCGTCCATCCATGAACATGTAGCCTGACAGTAAACCGATCCGAGGCCTGAAAAGGGTCAGGCAGCAGCGATTAAGGTGATGTTCTCTATAAGTTTAGTCACGCCACCTGGACTTCAGTCTTCTAGTCTTCATCAGCATGGATGAAGCCACTTGTATTTTTATGAAATCCTAATAGGAATCATCACCTGGGATTTAGTGTTTGTGAGACCCAACGTGCAGCTTTGACCTTTTGTTAGAACGTGCAGCCTTTACATTCTGAGCTTTATTGAGGCTAACATGCCCAGAAGTCCTGGTCTGGATGCAGGAACCAACTGCAACTTGAATTCCCCACCAACTCAATGACTGCATGCAGATGGACCTGACGGCCCAACGGGCTCTGGTTCATAGTTTCTGTGTTTTTCTGGAGGAACTCCCCGAGTCTGTCTTCAGTTGTTGACAGAAGTTTTTGTTCCCTTGATGATTGACACTAATCCCACCTGTGATTGGTTAGTTTGGACCCAGTATTCAGCCTGTGAGGATCCTCACATTTGTGCAGCAGGATTTTCTGCATCCTCTGCACTGACCTCGTCATGTTTTCAGCTTTTAAGGAGTCTGTGACTGAAAGTGGTAAAAACTTCCAAAAGCTGACTTTGCTCAGAGTTGTTGGTCCCAGCAGCCGAGCGGAGAGCAGCAGCTCTCAGGCTGAAAGATGGAAGCACTTGTTAGGAGAAGTAGAAGTTCTTCAGTGGCATTCCCTCTAGCCCCCACAAATCTGTTTACCCTGAGACTCAAAGCAGAGAGAGAGCTCTCTACCCCCCCCCCCCCCCCTGCAAAATCCTGACTCTCACTCTTGCTGTTCCTTGGGAAAGAAGTATTGAGTTGTTGCTGAAATGAAAAGGACCCCCACCACCTTCTTGTTTACCTGCAGCCCTCAGTCCTGACAGATGAAGAGGCAGAATTCTGCGATGGTGGGAGTTAACTCCCATGCCCCCCCTTCTCCCGGTCACATTAAAGGAAGCCTTCTTCGTCGTCCTCCTCCTCCTCCTATGAAACCTGCTCTTTGAGCTACAGGCTGCTCCATGCGGCGCGTTTCATTGTGCCGTCTCCACAGCTTCAGGAGGGTCTGTGGGTCTTTCAGGCATGAACACTTCCATGAGGGGCTCAGCGGGGGCTCGCCCCTCCATCCAGCTTAATAATAGCCCTTGACGAAGCACGCTGGGATGCAGTAATGGTTGAATAAAGGTAGATCACCTAGAAGGGAGGTGAGATTTCGTTGAGCACATTATAACGCTCCACTAACGAGCTGCTCATAATCAGCATTACCGCCACCTTAGCGGTAAATGGTCACACGCCAGGGGCGGCTCTCATTCACGCCGCCAGGAGCCAGGCGCCGCTGCTCCACATCTGGATGATCAGCCATCCAGACAGAAAGCCGCCGTTCCCCTGTTGGCCTTTGGTTCTGACAGCGTGAAGTATGGGCGATGTGATATCCCCGCGGCACATCGCCGTTTTCCATAACCGTCTCAGAGGTCAACGGCTGCAGTCAATAAAGCAGTTAACCTCCTAAAGAGGAGGAGGTGTCAGTGGGCTGCGCTCATGTGGCTAATGACCTTTGTAGGAGGGGAGTTTCTGGCTGGCTCACAGTGTAATCTGCTGGATGCTGAGGGATGAAAGCGTTCCTGCTCTTCTTTCTGGGGGGGTCACCGGCTGGCCCTGCAGCACAAGAGTGCCGCCTGTGATTTGTGTGACAGTCTGCCAGCTGATTTCTATGCTGCTCCCCCTGTAGCCTCTCAGTCACGGCAGCAGCAGAGTCAAATACATTTAGTTTGGGGGGGCAGATGAATGTGTGGAAATGTGTCTGGTGTGACAATAACAAACGTCTTAAACTCACCTTCTTGAACGGGCGAGTCCCTCCGTCATAAAGTAGTGCTGAGTGAAAACGATGCCCCCCTCCTGCTGATCCCTTCCTCCGTAAACATTTTTTTAGGGGTCTGGGGTTTGAAATCCTCTTTAATCCGTCCATCCATTTCCTGAATCCACTTTATCCTGTCCAGGGTTGTGGGGTTAGCAGAGTGTCTTAGCGGCTTCAGCTACACGGCGGCCAGCTGTCCTCCTCATTGACGTATATGTTCATTCTATGCATCTCTCTGCTTGACTACACCGTCAGGATTTTACTCTTGTTTTTAATTAAAGCAGCTGCAAACGATCATGTATGAATTAATAAAGAACTGCGTCATCTCCGAACCGTAGACAGGAAACACGTTTGCAGCAACACATTCGAGTTTGTTCTGCTGAACAGAGAGCAGGAATCTTAATGACCGACTTGGTGACCAGAAAAAACCCAGCAGTGTTTCCTGAGCCACGGATGCCTGCAGATCATCAGAGTTGAATCAACCTGTTTCCAGGCAGCAGCCCGTCTGTTGGCTTAGATGTGAGGATGAAGACTCGCTGGAACGCTCAGGATTTGTTTCAAGACTCCAGATGGAGAACGGCCTCTCACTGGAAGAATGTTATCCTAGGTCTGCTATCCTAGGTCCTTTACCATTGGGAGGTGGGTCATCTAGACCCACTAGACAGAGCTCTGAACCTTTTTTCTTCAGTGATTTGTGATCTTCACTGGTGTCCATGGATTACAGGAAATCTTTCCACCTTTATCCACCTTTGTCATGGTAGGGAGAACACCTCAATGGAAGGGGGGGGGGGTCATCTAAGATAGCACAAGGGATAATAAAGTGGGATTAGATTTATTTTTTGCTTGTTCTCAAAAACTAACTGGCTACCATGACAGTTTGTTTGTCTTCCATGACGTTTGTTGCCTTTACCAGACACCAAGAACTGAAATGACTTCTAACGTTTTCAGGAACATTTACCCCCTTTGGCAGCGTCTTGTTCCAGACACGAACCGAAGGGGAGGGGGGGGGGACAAAGGGACGATAACAGCTAACTAGACTGGTCTGTTAAATGTCTTTCAGAGAGAGCTATGATTGTGTTTCCATCAAATATGACAAAATAAAAAACAAAATTCAATTAATTTAAACAAATGTCATTATTTTCTTGATTTCCAAATAAAGGCTTAAAACTAATTCAATTGGTTTATTCTGAAAAATGTAATTTAAAAACAATAGTTCAGTGATTGGTTCACGACAGAGATAAGATTGTCTGAATTTCACAGCCATTCATATTTCTGTTCCTGTTTTTATACATTTGGAAACTAAAACACAGTGAAGCCAAATGGAGTTTAAGCAGCAAAGACGTGACGGACAGACGAGACATTTCTGTGGAGATCTACAACGGAAGCTGGTTCATCCATCCATCCATCCATCCATCCATCCATCCATCCATCCATCCATCCATCCATCCATCCATCCATCCATCCATCCATCCATCATTCATCCATCCATCCATCCATCATCCCTCCATTCATCCATCCATCCATCCATCCATCATTCATCCATCCATCCATCATCCCTCCATTTATCCATCCATCCATCATCCATCCATCCATCCCTCCATTTATCCATCCATCCATCCATCCATCCATCCATCCATCCATCCATCCATCCCTCCATTTATCCATCCATCCATCCGTCTGTCCGTCCATCATCCAAACGTTAAGACCTTTCATATAATGATGAAATCCTTTTAAAGGCTCGCCACACTGCGCCCACTGTTACACATGTGACATTGAACATGCATGAATGGTCTGATATTGAGAGTCAGTTGGATTTTACAACATGGAATAGAAACAATCTGATTTCCATTTGAACTCCGTCATCGTTTCTGTCATCAGCATCCAGAGTAAACCAGGAAACGGAGCTTTGGCGGCCGCTGTCTGCCGTTTCTGTTTCTGCAAACCACAAACTCCAAGGATCCAAGGAGTCCAAGGATTCCCATGATGCTCTTCTTCATCTATATAGGAAAAACCCTGTTCATGTTTTCTTCAGTTAAAAGCTCCATCATTGTAGAGTCTAACTCAACAGGTTTGTGTTTCCGTGAAGCTGAGATGATGAAGTGAAAACCTGCCTCTAGTAGGCTGATGCTCCCTCACTCAGCTGCAGCAGCTGTTGGACATTTTCCAATCATTAAAATGGTTCGACTTCCTGTTTTCATAAGATGAGGTACACATTCTGTCCAGAATCTGTCTGAAGTGAAATTGAAGATATGTTCAAACAAGTGAGACAAAATGGATGTGTGATGTTATCATGGAGGCTTCTGCATCTGTGGGCGTTTCTGCCACTAAAGTTTCCAGAGAAAGTATTTAGTACTGCAAAGAACACTAAATGTTGTTGCTAATCTTTAATAGACTGTAAAAACTACAGAAGTCCAGTTCGTGTGGATATCAACAAAAACAGGTTGAAGTGGACGTTTTGTGTGTTATTGTCACAAAGGTGTGTACCGTTCTGTACATTTGTGAATTTTAATGCCAGCGGTTCTTTCCACAGCACAGATTGGGATCCAGGCTCCAGCAGACTCATTTATACAGCTTCTTCTGTCTCGTTCATTCGCTAAATGCTCTTTTTGACCTGCAGCTCTGCTTCACCAGAACGTCTGGAGAGACAGAGGCAGACGCCGTGGACGCGCGTCCTGAAGGTCACAGCTGGTTGGCGTGCTGATGCCCCACACAAGCTGGAACGGAGGACAGTTTGTCAAACCCTACCAGTCTTTAGATGGGGTCTTTACCTCCTGATTCACCTCCATCATTCCACCTCCTGCCTTTCACTGGCCCCATGTCTTCCTCTGTGTGAGTGTTTGTTTTATCAGAACAGGAGGAACGATGGCAGCTCCGTGCTCTTTAGGCCCTTCAGCTCAGACCTCCAATGAATAAAAGGCAGATCTAAAGCATTGGAGCTTTCCTCAAACCTTGAAATGAAACAAAGAAGTTGTGTGCAGTTTGTTTTCAATTCATCTTCTGATCCCTTTGAGAAAAACATTTTGTGAAATGACATCTGGACTCAAATCTTCCTTCTTGTAACGTTTCTCTCATCAGTCTGAACTTCTGCAGCTTGTTTCTCTTCATCTCCTTTGACTTTATATTACGTGACGATGCTGCAGGATGCGAAGTGATGAGCAGGTTTTTAGAAAAAAATAAATCTGCACACCAGCATATAAAATGTGCAGAGCTGCAAAGCTCACCTGTTACCTGGTGGTCTACCTATGGTTCCTATATACAGTCTGCAGAGAAGCCAAAGTTGTCCATGTTGCCTCCTTCAGCAGGAGATGAATATGCCCCTTTCAGTAAATCGATGGAGCTCTCAAGCATGTGAGCAAGCTGAGCTGTAACTGTAGCTCCAGTCAACTCTGCATGGAAACACACTGTTTGTCTGCCTGGACGTGTGACGGGGAAGCCAGCAATCGAGCGGCTGACCTTCAGGCCTGCGGATGTCTGCTCATATCCAATGTCTTCTTCAAATAGACTCCTTCTGAACCGTTTAAGGCAACAGTTGAAGAGCATTCCCAGAGAGGAGACGAAGACTTCCCAGAGGAGCAGCACGCTGTCCCTCAGCCACACAGGGCCTCTTCAGGGCGGCAC
Organism: Oryzias sinensis; assembly: GCA_037389245.1. Taxonomy (NCBI): domain Eukaryota; kingdom Metazoa; phylum Chordata; class Actinopteri; order Beloniformes; family Adrianichthyidae; genus Oryzias; species Oryzias sinensis. The sequence continues at coordinate 643,070 of CM074504.1, forward strand.
AGAGAACCGCGGAGCCGGTCTGAGTCTCAGCTCTGTTCTCCAAAACACCAAAACATAGCTTTATTATGGCGGCAAAGTGCATCAGACGGGAGACAGAGCAGAATATTGATGAGTATAATCACAAGTGTCCTTCCACTGCTGTCCTCCCCTTCCCTCCCATCTAACAACTCTCTCCGTCACTCCTTTGATGTGCTCCCTCCAAGCAGATTACTAAGGAGCATTCAGGAAGAGCCACACATGCACTCCAGCCTGGGGAGGCCGTTGATCCAGACACAGATAGATTAATAATGCAGCCACATTCACTTCACCTGTCAACTGTCTGCACCTCATTGAGGTCAGGATGCCTGACATTCTTTCCAACACAACCCATGTGGCTGTCCAACACCGGGGTTAAAGACATGCTTCCCCTTTCAGGGCGGAGCGCGCCCCCATCCAGCCGTCCGTGCTCGACCACGGGGACACGGAGCGAGAACAGCTTGGTTTGGAATGGCTCCACCAACACTCCAGCTGTTTCCCAGCAGGCTGCGCCTGTCTGCATCTTCTGCATCAGGGAGCTGTGCTGTTGATTTTGACCTTTCAATTCGCCGTTTTTCTGAAGCGGCTCGGGCTTCTTTTTCACTGGAGGCTTTGCAGATGGGAATCAGTTTAGCGCTCGCCACAGAATCCAGTCCATAAACACCGCGTGCTCCTTGGGATCCCAGCCGTCCGTCACAGGAGCTCAGATAGAGAAAGCAGATACACTGTGATGGTTTGCTCCTCTGAGATAAGCGGTGACCTTTCTCTGTGTCGACAAATATGACAAATACATGCATTAATTATGCCCGAACCCTTGGAAAGTAAGAAACACTGAGATGGAGAAAGTGTCTGTGTGAAGGCCGTGTCCCACATTCTGTGCATTTTGCACATATGAAATGCTGCTCTTTCCTGATTTATGCGTGATCTCCGTCATTCATAAGTGTTTCTTGCGTTCGTCATTAATTGACGTGCCCAGACGTCCGATTGAGTTTTCTTGAAATAAAATAAACTGTTTTACTGCAGTAAATCCTTGATTTTTAAAGCATGTTTCAACATCAGCTTCAGCTTCTTCAAAAAACATTTTAGGAATAAAGACTGTGGTAAAAATGAAATCCTGCTGGTTGGTCCCTCGTGGCTGAACTTGGTCTCTGATGAAGATGTAAGTCCTTTTTAAAGAACACAGCGTCGTTCCATCCTCCCAAAGCCTTCATGAAGCAGTGTGTTTGGGTAAAATAATGATGGGGACGGGGTCTCTCTGGGCTCAGTGATTATCCTGCCAGTTTCTGCATCAATAAACTGTGAAAACAATCAGCCAATTAATGACAATCATGAGTCTCAGGCGGACGCGCGGCGCTCCCCTCCGCTTCAGTTACAGCGACGCTGATATTCCATCAAAACATGCGTAATGCGGGTCAAAGGGGTGGAGATAACGCGTCTCCAGGCTTAGTGCGTCTCTACTGATGCTCTTTGAAACCAAACTAGAAGCTGCACATGATTGTTCTGAGAGTCCTTATGCAGGTACTGCTGGTTCTCCATGCTTAGAACTTTAGAAGTGGATCCAAAAACCCTGGGAGCATTTAGAGAAGACATGCTGAGTTCAAGTCTGCTACCGACACCATACAAAGACAAAGAAAGTCAAACGCGCCTCAAGAGTTAAACCAGTTGAATTTTGACCAATCAAGGACTCAGACCTGGTCGTGACGTAACACTGGTGTCCTTTTCAAAACACGGAAGTACCAGCTGTTTAAAAATCGATCATGGAGGAGCTGGAATTCTACGACACCAAGTCTGTCATTTATCGGAATAGAGCTGAGAAAGTCTGGAGCGAGACTCACCAGACTGAGACTGCTTTGACATCTGACACCCAGACTCTTCCAAATGTAGGGAACATGCGCTGGTATCAGGTAGCGACACCCCAGTGTGAGATGCATATGCTAAAAGCACGTCTGTTTAGCATGTTCTCAAATGTGCATGACATGACCGAGATGACATCTGTTGAGATGAAGGGCATGTTAAGATCAGGAAAGATCCAGAAACGTTTGGATCCTGGTTTGGTTCAGTCTGCCTTCCCTCCACCAGAGTTTAAACATTTGTCCTACTAATGTCTGTATTATTTAAATTCACCACAACAAAAAGATAGAAGAAGAAAATCAGGCCAGGAGAGAAAGATGCTCCGCCCCTCTGTGCGTTTAACGTCAAAACTCCTTCTCTCCTCCTCATTTCTCTGTGTCTGTTCATGTTTTCATCTTCTGGAAATGTTCACCCCTCTCCCATCGTCCTGCTGTGTTTGCTAACCTGGATCGGTCTCTATTTGCACAGAAACCATCCTCCGTTCTTCCACTGGAGTCGTGTTTCTGCACGTCCTGCTCCACCTTTGAAACAGCAGCACCGTCAAACCAGGCTGTGGTTCAGCGTCCTGCTCGGACATGTGGTAAGAAAGGAAGTGAGGAAGGAAGGTGAGGACCACTGCAGGGCCGAGGTGAGGACCACTGCAGAAAAGACTCTGAGAATGTGCATCACTACGCAGATCATCATCTGCAGAGTTTCTGTGCACCTGAGGTTCACCTGCATCCACAGCCCCCCTGCTGCCCTCCTCATGCGGGGCCGGCTTGGACCGCCTGCCGTCTCCACACATCCACGCTGCATCACAACGGGAGATGACACCAAACCACCACTGGGATGCAGGCAAACAATCTGAATGAGAATTTCTGAGAAGGAAGAATAATGAGAAGGTTTGCTTTCATTGCATCCTCAATGAGAAAAGTATTGAGCCGCCTCGGGTTCCTGTGGCATGGCATCTGCAGCACAATGAGAGGAAAGCAGCAAACAGCAGGTTCATCGGAAAAAAGGAGGAAAGCAATTAAGTGAGCAGAATGTGGACCGCTCCTTTCTCCCCAGTCATTAAGGTGGAGTGGACTTGTAATTGCTGTTTAAGGGAAATAATCTTCTGCTCACAAAAGGCGAGGCGTTTGAGCCGCAGCGTGTTTAGTCTCTGCTGTGGACAAAAGAGCCACTTCCCTCCACCGACTCAGCCGTGAGGGGACAACATGTGGGGGAATGGGGGCACGTCCCCCCTGGAGGAGGGCCCAGATGTTCCTCTGAACATCCTGAGCCAGAGCAGACCAGAGGAGTCCATCATCTGCCTGCTTTCGGTTTGCTGCTGCTTTGCGGAGCACAGAAGCGGATCTGCAGGCTTTTGTCTCACAGCTCTGAGCGGCCAAGGATCTTTTCAACTAAGGCCAACGATGAAAAGTCCCCGACTTTCTGCTGAGACAGGCTGAAGAACAGAGAGGCTTTCTGTCCCACTTGTCCTCACAGAGCGCTGGGCCGGCGTTGGAGTGCAAACGCCTTCAGCTATCTTTCCCTTGCTTCTCCAATTGTTTGGTCTTGGTTAACACGGCGTGAAACTAAAGCCTGTATTGTGAGCTATTGAGCAGCGGAGGCTAATTGAGTTTTGCAGACACGATGCAGCTCAAACACAGCAGAGTTTTTAGCTTCTCTGTTCCTTCCAGCAAAAGATTAGCTTGAAAAGTCTATTTCAAATCCAAACCGATGACTTTTAACCACAATTCCTCTGATCTGATGAGAGTTTGTGGAGCAAACCAACGATAACGTATCACCAAAGGCCAAAGTAACAGGATTATCACCAGCCTTCCGTCAAAGTAAACTGGTAAATATTTTCTCCAAGATCAAGCCCTTTCTGTGGAAAGACAATGGAATTAGTCAGCATGCAGGAGTGAGCTGGACTGAGATTTTCTCTGCTGTTTCCCCGTTTGAACCATAACAGAAAGAAAGACGCCACATTCCAGATGCCTTCATTTAATTCAAACTTCTCTATCAGCCAGACAGTGGATTTTGTTTGCAGAGTTAGAAACAAAAAGTCTGAACCAATCCAAGCTTCCTCACACGTCAGCTGATGACCACAGACGTCCGTTATGGGGTAACATGGTGAACACCAAACGCCTTCCTGTTCTTTAGAACCACAGCGAGGCTCTCTGCTTATTCTGAGGGGATTTTCTTCGCCCCCCCCCATCCTTTCCTCAGGGTTTTTTTTAACCTGCTGACATATTACTTCCAGAATCCACCGTGAGCTTTGCTGCTTTTTGTGAAGGAAAGTTGATTTCAGGTCACTCAAGCGGCTTTAACAACTGCCTGGCTCAGGATTGTTTTCCACACAAAGTTCTGCCCCGAACACCACAAACAACCCAGTCTGATGGATTACAGTCAAACTCTTCAAAGTAAAGAAGGACATCCACCTTTATTTTAGTGCGGAATATTCATGCTTTCATCAATAAACAATTACAAATAAATGAGAAAGTCGTCTTTATGATGTTGTTTTCCCATAAAATGAAGAAAAACAGCAGGATTCTGTTTGGGGAAAGTGGACTTCAAAGGGTTAATCTCGCCGTTTGGCTGCACATCAGAGCACCTTGTGCAGGTTTGGTGTGAGGTTATCTTAGTGGCGTCTGTCAGAATGACCTCAGGAGTCCGGTTCCCCTGAAAACCAGGAAGCAGCGATGGGACGGCGGGGATGGCGGAGAGTCTTCAGGAAGCGATGCAGCTTCAGCTGATGCAGGTTTGAAGGTCCCACATTTCAATCACACCCAGGTCCTGTCCTGACGGAGTCTTTGAATTTCATTGATCTTTTTGTTTTCTGGTATGGATCTGCTGGAGTGCCGGGGATCACTCTGCTGCTGCGTGGTTCGATTTCTGACAAAGCTTCGCTCTGTGACAAATGGCCCGGCATTCCTGCACGGCTGGATAATATTCTGCTCTTTCTGTTCACACATCTATCATTGTTACGCAGGTCAACCTCTTTGCCAACAAACTCTGATCAACTTCCGTGAACTGACTTTGGTAAAGAGTTCATGCTCCACGCAAAGGCTGCAAAACAGGCCCAGACCATCACACCTCCATTACCGTGTCCTACACTTAGAGGGAGAGGTGGGTGTTTCCTAAAGGGGTTTTGGATTTTCCTCATGTTTACATTAATCCCAAGCGTCCATGGAGCAGAGCAGAACTGAATGTCCTTATTGGTACTGTCCACATGTACAGTGAGACGTCATCACATCAGTGATGAAAACAACAGATTTCGATAGGGGTGGGGGATTATGGGTATGAATCCGATACCAATAGACAGGGCTAGTTTCACCAATGCTCATTCTTTTACTGTAAATGTAATGATTATGCAATAATATTGGAAATACAAATACGTTGATTTAGTGCATGAAAAATAGGACAAAAACTTGTTACTATGTATTAAAGAAAAATGCAAGTATTGATTCAATTCAATTCAATTCAATTCAATTTTATTTGTATAGCCCAAAATCACAACTACAGTCGTCTCGATGGGCTTCGAAGTAAAACATGAACTCAAAAGGTCTGATCACACTAGTGTCAATACTTCACCTTGGTATTGATACTATGAATACTCAGATCAATACGGCAATACAGGCCTAGCAGACATTTTGGTAGAGAATGGACTCTAACTGGACCGTCATGGTTCCAGAGGACAGTCGGTTCTGCTGCAGGAGCAGGACCTGTGAACCCGGTAGTGCAGTCAGGTTCTGCTCCTCTTTAGGGAGTCTCTGAAGAGTTGAGAGGCTGAAGTGGGGTTTCTGGGCGTCCGGTCTGGGTTTACCTCTCATTGAAAGACACTTTCTTCAGGTTAAACCAGTCAGGTAATGTGGTGACTTTGCATTTGTTGGTCCGACTCGTGTCTGGCTCAGCAGAGAAGGAACGTTTGTCTCTGGAGTTTAATGCAGGAGAAAAATCCACCAGGAGGAGCGTTGTGACATCTGAACAGGCATTTGGACCCCCGCCTGTGCCAAAGCACTTTTGCTTCTGGTATGATATCAATAGAGTGTGAGCTGAGGCAGCTGGCTCCATCCCCTTATTACCCTGTCATGAGTGGGATGACTTTGCTGGCTGTGTGTCACAGCCCAGCTGCTCGGGCCTCATGTCTGGCTTTGTTTCCGGTGTCTTTAGTTGTCTCCATTTGGGCCCCTGGTGCTGTTTGGGAACCGGGGGGAGCTTAGAGATGTTTTGGTCCTGAGGAGACAGATCGATGAGGGTTTCTACTTGAGAAACTGGCTGCCATGGTAACCATCCTAGGGTTGGACAAGTGGCAGGGCCCGCCACCAGCAGGCAGAGAATAAAGAGGCCCGGCGCCGGAGGACAGAAGAAACACAAGACGGCTTTCCTCACAGCAGAGGAAGTCGATGCGGCCGGCACACAGAGACACTCGGGAACCTCCAGCTTTCTGAAAGCTAGATGAGGAGTCTCCACTGATTCAAAGGCTTTTCAAAGCGGGAAACAAGATTTCATTCTCACAAAGCAATAAAACTATGATCCCTGCGCTCTGCAGGCCTAACAAGCAGAACTAAAGTCAAAGGAAAGCTAAATGTCAGTGGCCAAAGGGGAAGCAGCAGTCCTGGCTGGATGAATGCACAGTCTGGGAGGTAAAACTGCTCAGCCTTACAGTAGGCGTGGGCCTGCGGCGCATGTTTGCTCTCAGCGGGCCGTTTCCCGACAACAGATGAGATTCATTGAAATCCTTTGCTCTTTCTTAACTCAAACATCAAATCCCTCTCATTGTCTGATTCCAGACTGACATTCAGGCTCCTTTGAAACCTGCCGCTCATCTTCCCGTCATCACGGATCATTATCATATTCCCCGTTTATTTCATTGTTCCAACCCGCCGTGGCTCAACGTTTCTGCCTCGGGAAACGGGTGACCTTCTCTGCCTCCACTTTCCTTCAAACGATTGTACTAATTGAAGACGACCGAGGAGTCGTGACATCAGAGGACAAATGACGACTGGTCTGAGAGGAAGAAACATAATAACCCGAGAGCGCCACAAAGCAACATGTTCTCTTAATTATGCTTAGCTGGAAGAAGCCGAGCAGTAATGAGTGTAATGCAAAGACTGCTTTCTTAATCACTTCTATGGCGCTTTCGTCCCCGCGGTCACCACCAATTAGCTGAGAGTCCGGGCGTGTTCGCCAGCGCAGAATAAAAGCTTCATACAGTAGAAAGTCTCTCTTTCTGCTCTGCAGACTAAGTCTTTCTCTTTAGGGGGGTCTCGCTCTCCGGCTTAATCCGCCGCTTTCTCTCTGCCCCCCCTTTTTTGTCTCTTGCAGAGTAATGACAACTAATCAAGCATGAAATTGACAATCGCAGGACTGTTGCCGGTGAGAGGAATTCAAAGAGGCTGTCAGCGCCTTTTCTGGCGGCGTGCAGCCGGTGAGTGCGGTCTCAGCCCCGGCTGCACGCCGCCAGCCCAGCCAGTCATGAGGCAGCATCCCGCTCCAACTTTCTGCTCGTTTTGCCGTCATTTCACACCTGAGCGCCAGCCGGAGCGACGGCGTCTGATTGAGCGCCCACGACTAACAAGTCTGAGCTTCCTCTTCATCTGGCGGCGGCGCTGATTCACAGTCTCCTCATTTCGCGGCTTTGAAAAGCACATTTGACAGCAGCTGTGGCGGCCTTTGTCCTTGATGTTAAATGGCGGGAACGGCAAGGTTTAATGCTTTCCCGCCATGTACCAGAGAGTGTTTTTATCCCACGCCGGAGAGCTCAGGAGCCGCAGGTAAGGGGAATTAAGAGTTGTCCTTCCTCCTCTGAAGAAGAAGAAGAAGAGTTCCTGAGTCACCTGCTTGAAGTTTATCTCTGGGTCTTGGTCGGAACATTCTTCACGTCCAAAAACACAAAGGCTTTATTGTGTTTGGAGGGGGGCGAGAGCTGGCGCCATACACCACCGCTGAGCCGCGTGTTTAGCAGAAAGCCATGGCTTATTGAGCAACACCTTGTTATGGTGAATCCAAGGCGCCGCTGACGGAGATTACGGCGCGTTTCGTCTCTACCTGACAATGGAACAAATGAAGAAACGCTGGAGGATCCGGCTAATGTGATGATGAAGATAATGCAGCTCTGACTGATGACCTGCTCCTCTGCCTCACCGAACCCGACCCAGCGAGCAACGGGGCGAACCTCAGGTTTGTTCAGGTTGAAGGAAGTCCAACCTTCAGTGCTCAGAGGCAGCACATCTTTGGGGGGGCTGGGTCACTTCCTTTGGAGCTCACCAGGGGGCAGACGGGGATAACCTTCCCCCTGCATGCTCTGCTGCTGACAGATGTAGATGTTTGGGATGAACGTGTGGCTTCAACACAGCACCTGGATGCCGAGGAGGCCAGCAGCACCGCTAATGAGCTAATGACCGGGTTTGTGCTGTTCACACAGAGAACAGCGGCTCGCGCCGACACAGGCGAGCCATCGCAGGCGAGCCGTCGCAGCCGAGCCATCGCAGGCGAGCCGTCGCAAGCGAGCCGTCGCAGTCGAGCCATCGCAGGCGAGCCATCGCAGGCGAGCCATCGCAGGCGAGCCATCGCAGGCGAACCATCGCAGGCGAGCCATCGCAGGCGAACCATCGCAAGTGAGCCATCGCAGCCGAGCCATTGCAGGCGAGCCATCGCAGGCGAACCATCGCAGTTGAGCCATCGCAGTCGAGCCGTTGCAGGCGAGCCATTGCAGGCGGGCCATCACCTGGCGCCTCTGACGTTTGTCCTGATCACAAACGATGGAAAAGATTCCCCCAACATGCAGACGCGGCGAAAAGCCCTTGAAGCTAAACTCATTCTTCTTCAGGCCTGTCTGTCCTCTGTCGCCTCCTCCAGCCTGCCACTCTGCTCCCCCATCATTAATCTCCCCCTCCCTGTGTTGAGTAAACACATCCGTGTGAGTCTGCACGATGGGTCCTTAAGCTCGAGGGCTCTTGCACCTTGGGGAGGGTGTGCATGCAGATGTGTGTCTGCAGATACAGAGCGTGTCTGTGGAGGAAGAGGCCGTCTCGCCTCCATCACCTCTACGGGACGAACCATTCCAGCCCTAAAACACACAAGCTGGAGATGCTGCAGAGAAGAAACTCTTTCTGCAGCTGCTGGCAGCCCTCAGCTCTTCAGGAAGTTCATCTGTGATTTTGAACCAAGAGGATGAATGTATCGGTCAGTAGGGTCCATGTTGACCCGTACGGGTTCTGAGGGTTTTTGGGTCGTAGAGAGGAGCGGCTGCACCTTAAGGTGAGTGCATGTGTGTCTTGGAGTTCAAATGGAGCGTGCCATTGTTATACATGTAGTATCATGAAGTATTCATGAGGGAAATGGAAGTTACGCACAGCATGACCAATGGGTGATGCTGTCGTACGCCGTCCTGACGCCACACTCTAGTCGTAGTGAGGTGTGAGTACGGACTACTTACTGACAAATGCTGCACGCACGGGGTGTGCACGTCAGTGCCTGCAGGACGTCCACACGACCTACACTCTGATTGTCTAATTTCCTCATTTCCAACGATAAGGCGTTCTCAGCTCCCTGCCAAAGATGTACGTCACACGTCAGAGCGAGACACTGAGTGTTTTTAACGGATCACGGCGTGCTCGGGTTGTCATGGTTCCTGTCTGCCTGGTCAGAAAGAACACGGAGGCTCAGGTGGTGTTATGGAGCGCAGACTGACTGCCATAAGAATGATGAAGGTGGAGGTCCCGGCGGTGCCGCGAAGCTCTGAGCTGCAGAGCAGACGTTCAGGAAATGGAGGCGTGTCCAAACAGCATCACTTCCTGTTGTAACAGGAGTGTGGGCAATGTGTGGAAAATGTCAAATTTAGGAGACGTTTACGACTGATCAGCAGGCATTCTGGTCTGGTTCTGGTCCAGAGCCAAAGGAATTCAGCTCCGCTGTGGTTTCTGCGTGTGCAGGATTGGCGTTGATGCCAAACGGCAGCAGTAGAAAGCAGCTGCTTCTTCATCCAATGGCGTTCATGTACTTCAGGTATAACTAAAAGGGGCGGATGTGTTTCCCCCCCCTTCTGTGACTCAGAGAGAAAAACTTTCGACGTTTGGTTTTTAAGAGGCTCCTTTTTTTGTAGTTATCTCCATGAGGTCTTTGTTTGCAGGAACATCTCTGCCCTGGAGGCTTCTGCTGCAGCAGAGCTTCAACTCACATTTAGCCTCCAGCGTGAGAAAAGTTTGTCCTCCAAACCTTTATCTGTCTGTCCCATTCTGACATCTGGCCTTTTCCCCACAGCTAACTCGACCCGTTGACTGTTGTGCTTCGGACCGATCCGACCCATGGATGCACGTCTGTGGCTGTCGCGGCTCCTCAGAATGATGCACAGAAATAGCCTCATTTTCTGGTAAACATCTTCCCAGCATGCATCAGTGAAGGTTTCCTGCTTTCATCTTCCTCACTGTGAAGCCCATAAACGGATGTGCTGGTCTGCTGCGGCGTCTTGGGTTTGGTCTTTGGGAGTCAGGGGAAGTGCGAGTCCTGAAGCTGGTCTTTTTTCAGCCCATTCTGCGGCGCTGCGGTGAGCTCAGGTCTGTTCCTTCATGCTGATTACATCCAGGCTGGATAAGTCTCCGGGCTTTCAGCCTGGCCCCATGCTCAGGGATGCAGGCTGACGTTTTAGTCTGGCATGCAGGAGGCTCTCTTAGATAGGACCCAGACTATCCTCATGTTTACCAGTGAACCCACCACCGCCGGAACAATGGGGGCAAATCCACTCAGACACTTCTCACGGTGGTTCGCATTTTGACGATGCGGCTGTAGAAAAATGTCATTTTGGAGGACTTAGTGTGTCACGTGTGACACCCTGGAGGCTGGAAATTCATGCTGCAACACTGAAGACCTCATGGATGAGCAGCAGCACAAAGCCTGCTAGATCATCCATCAATCACATTTCCACAGAGCCCCCCCCCCCCAACAGGATGCCAGTGTAGTCGAGCAAACGCAGCGTAACCATGATTGTGTAGTGGGTGATGAGAGACGCAAACCTCTGCCATCCTTCACACATTTCCCTCCAAATGAACCTCCAAACCATGAACCCGCCGGCACGAAGGGGGGGGGGGGTTAAATAAATACAATTGAATGGAATCAAATTGAAGCCTCTTCACAAATGTTCCAAACTTTTCTGTCTGATCTGCTTCACTAATTAAGTCAAAGAAAGGAAATCTCTGTTTGACATGAATGCAAACATTTGGAAAGTCCAGACGTTACCGCAGAAACCAACGACAGGCTCCAAAGATCCAGACCACCAGAACCCCGGAACCAAAGCGGCTCTTTGGGGTAGAACCAGAACAGGAAGACTCTTTCAATGGTTCCACTGGAAGTGGGCTGACGACAAACGGAGAGCGTGAAAATGGAGGCTCTCCTGTGTTCAGAGTCAGAAGTCTTCATTCACAGACGTTGGTTTTGGTTTTCATCTGAATTCTTTGATTGATACAACCAATAAACACAGAAATGTTCCTAAACTAATAGCAGCTTTATCAGTAGAAATAAATCAAATCACTAAATGCTTCATTTTTACTGTTGTTAAAAACCAAATACTTAGAAAAAAACATGTTAAAAATGTTTTTATTCATCAAACATTTATCCAAAAACCATCTCTGCATATGGATAAAAAACATAGTTTTTTAACGTTTGGATCATGCTAATGAGACAGGAGTGTAAGAAATACATGTAACACATAAGATACCAGTGGTTGGGTTAGAAAAATGGACTCTGATTCAATTCATTTTTATTTATTTAACCCAAATTCACAGCAACAGTCGTCTCAATGGACTCTGTATCGGTAATTAAACATATAAAGGATCATGAAAGCATAGACTTCAATAGTAAATACTAAACTGAACTAACTTAACAGACTAAACTAAACTGGACATCCCTGCCCTTAGACATTCCTTTTTAGAAAAACTCACCAAAGCCAGAAAACCAAACTGAGGAGGATCCAGTCCTCCCCGCCGGTCCAGGATCCGCCACACGGAACCTCTGCAGAACGTCAAAGAGGACGATGATGCAGGTGCTTCTCCGGAAAAAGAAGAAGAAACATAGTTGAGGGAATGAAATGTGGAGAGGAAGGTGCGTCTCCTTCAGGAGGAGATGTTCAGCCACGCTTTGCATTATTGAGCACAGAGTTCTGTGGTTCCTGTCAACCTGTGAGCAGCTCTAAGCCGCTTTCTCTGTTTCCTGCATGGTGTTGTTCTGCTGTCATCAGGATCTGTGGAGAAAGGAAGCACCCCCCCCGCCTCTGGTTCCTGCATGAGGAGGTGACGGATCAAACACGGATGATGTGCAGAGTTCAGATCATTTCTGCTTCTGCGCCTGTTTGTGCTGAGAATAATGAGTTCATGTTTATGGATTCTGCAGAGGTTTGAGTTCAGAATCAGCCCCCCCCAGAGCAAAACCATCAGAATTAAACAAACCCAGTCTTTGAGGAGGCAAGCGTCACACGTCTGTGGTCCACAAACTCCCATGTTCTTTTGTTTTAAACACACCTGGTTCTGGCAGGGGGGCCGGTGGAGGCGGAGCCGTTCCTCTCGTGTTCCCTCCCACATGCGTGTTCATCCCAGCACGGCTCTGACACGGAGAAGACGTGAAGCAGGTAACGTGGCTGCAGCCTGAGGCTGTTGCAGGCAGAGCAGAGAGGACAACCATGCATGTGTCTGTGTGTCTGAGTGAGGCTGTGCTTCAGCGTGCAACCAGCTAGCCGGTGGACGAGGTTCAATTCCCAGAGTGATTTCTCTGGGGTCCCTCATAACCCTTTATGGTGAGAATCACTGTGATTAAATGGATGGAAACGTTGTGCTTTTTTATATTATAGAAAGAAATTCTGTAAAATGCAGGAACATGAAGGATCCATGCGGGTTTCTCCATCTGGTTTCTGTATTTTAGAGTTTTTAAAGAAAAGCCTCATCCTGGATGTAGTTTCCTTCTTGAAACTGAATCTGTATTTTTGTCCATCATGCAGTGTTCGGTGTGGAAGCTGCTGTTTTATAATCTAGTTTTTGTCTTTCTTTATGATAAGAAACAAAACTGTCTCCTGATTGTGTGTCTCCAGCAGATCTGTTCTCCTGTGCAGACATCAGAAATAGGAAAAACTGGTTTAAGTTGTGATGTTTTGTATTTTTGGATCTTTTTTTAACTTCTTCTCTAAACATTTGAAGTTTTTTAACGTTTGTCGTCGAGTTTCTTGCTGTGTTTCAGTTTGTGAGAAAAAGACTTTTCCTGGCGGAGCAGAAAAGCGGTGGCCGTTTTGAAGGTTTCTGCAGAATTGTGTCTGACCCACAAGCAACTATCAGGGGCAACAATTGCCTATTTGTGGGAAAAGGGGAACAGAATGAGTCTCTGTGTCCTTTCAGGGCCGTAAATTGTTCTGTCACGAGCGAGGAGGCGCCACGCGACAGCACTTGCTCGTCTGCTGCAGTTTCTTCTTTCCACAGTTGCAGGATGGGGATTGTGGACCTGTCTGTCTGTTTAGCTGTCACACACTGCACCCCCCCCCCAACACACAGACAGCAGCACAGACCCCCCCGCTCGCCGCAGACACAGAGCCAACAGAGGATAGACATCACATCAGCACTGAGGTGGTAAATCGCCCTTCAGAAGTCTTCCTCGGGGGAGTCAGGAGTTCAGCGTTTATTGAACCACTATCTGATTACTAAAAGGCTGTCCTTGGTTATAGATGAGTGGGGGCCGTAGCGCCGGGCCTGGGGAGTCAAAGCCATTTAGGCCAGCGGAGGGGTCACAGTCCAGAGGTTGACTCACTCCAGCTGTTGTTGCAGAACCTGAAGGAGCTGATCAGTCACATGTTCTGCTGCAGAACCCGCCAGTCTGGTTCTTCCTCCAAAGGAAACGGGTCACAGCAGCAAGAAGAGGAGGACGTTTCAGATGAGGATGATGGAGGAGTCGCTCCAAATCAGTGAAAGGAAAAATGTTGACGGATGCCAAAGAAGGCGGGGCTTACTGCACATAAAACACCGTGAAGACGGCTTAATGCGTGAAGCACCAGTGAAAAGTGCGATGTGTGGACACCAAATGAAAGCTTGTGTTCTGTTAAAACGCTGATCAGTCGGAGCAGAAATGCACGCCGTGCTCCCACTGGTGATGAGCCCTCAGTGGGGCAGAGCCCTCTCATAATTGTTTTTCATCTGCTCTGATCCCACAGGCGCCGTTATCTGGCTGATTAATTAAAGCCGCAGTGATTCATCAGTGGAACCGTGGCCTGTGATTGTTATTTTGTGTTGTTGTTTTGTGTTGCTGGACACAAAAAGCATGTCTGCATATTGGCGGGCGGTGAGGGAGGGGACGGGGGGAGGGGGGGAATCGATGCCTCTGAACATTTGCTTCTATCATGTCAGGCCTGCTAAACCACTTTATTCAACGCTGTGGAATGAGCAAACAGCCATGGGACAATAAAGCAGAGCTTCTGAACACAAAGGCTGCAAAACAAAACTAATTACGGCGGCGAGTGAGGCAGCAGCTCCTTCTGTCAGGGCGGCGGAGGACGCTGCGCCTCCTAAATGCTGGACAGCTGGCAGATACCTTCATGTTGCTCTCTGAAAGGAGACTGAAAGCTGCAGACAAATCATCTGTGAATGAGTAAATCCTGAACGTGGTGGGAGCTGGGAAAACTAGATCCACTGACAGACAGACAGAGCTGCTCTGGTGTCGGCCTCCTGTCATTAACCAGGAGCCCTGCTGACGAGTCTGCAGCAAACATGGAGGCAAAGACCTCCACCGGAGGAGGCCAGCACGCCATGCGAGGAATCCTGATCCCGCAGAGATGCAGCATTCATGCAGAAGTTATAGACTAAGGACAGAAACAGTAAAGCAGGTGATTAACTATGTCTGGAGTCATTAGAAAAAGGAATAAATGAGACAAGGATGAAGTTCAAACTAGAAGGAGCTGCATTTCCAGAAGAAAATGAAGGATTGAAGCTCAATTACTGAATGAAAATGAAACTTAAAGGGTAATAATTGGTACAGAAAAATTGAGGAATTGATCAAAGTTGACCATAAATAAACTGAAAACTGCACGATAACAAAAAAGATCTTTTTTGGAAAAAATGCCAGAGCCGGGTATCGAACCAGTGACCTTTTGCACATTTGTACTTTTAGAACTGCCACTCGACATCTTGTGTTTTTGTGTGTAGGATGGGAGTGAATTGTTTTGTTTCCTCTATACTTTTGGCATTTGGAGCAGACAGCAAAGAAAGAATTTCATTGTGCAGGGAAACCCGTTTCTTTACTGAATATGACAATAAACCCTTTGAATCTGGAATCTTCTGCACCAAGGATTCTCCATGGATTTCAATGGAGGCAGAAATCCTGGAATATCTTGAAAAGTTCAAGGATTTAAAGGACCAAAAGTCAAAGCTGGAAAGAGATGAAAGAGCTGAACGTTTGAATAGTTGAATGGTTGAAATAGATGAAAAACTGCAGATGGAGATGAGCGGCAAATAATGGAGGAAGAAAGTAGAATAAAGAAAGAAAAGAGACTTTAGGGTTTAGGACTGTATCTTTCCGCCAGCAGGATCAGCATAAAGTATTTATCCTGTGAATAGTTAAAGGGTTAGATATTTGTAAAAACAAAACCTTTTCATTTAAATATCGTGTGTAAAAACAACAACAAAGTGTGACATCATTTAAAAATATATATTTTTTATGAGTAACTGAAAATGTAGGAAAGTAAGCAAATTGTGAGGCGACGCTCAGGAAGACTTTACGTCTTCAATTATTCATGCCGCCGGTGGCAGAAACCTCGGAGTTTGAAGTGCTGGAAATCTAATATCTGTATCACATCCATCAAGCCTGCAGGAAACGTATTCAAACAGAGAATTTATGTCCCACAGATGAGCCCCCCCACATGGAAATGGGCAGTGGGATTATTCCCATTCCTCTGCTCCCAGACGCTCTTTCGTAAGTGACGGGAATTGGAAAGCGGTAGTTCTTCCTCCGTCTGCAGTTCGGTCAGAAAGACACTGCCTGCAATCAGCCGGCATCCTTTGAACCTCACCGTTCAACCCCACAAGCTGATCGAGGATGCAGCTGTGCTGATAGTTTCTGTTAAGAGGCTGATGCTTTGCTGCTGCCATGGCAACACCCCCCCCCCCATCTGGGGAGCCATTTAGATTTTGCTCGTTTGCACTTGTTTTATTCCTTTTTATTACCGAGAGGAAGTCTTTGCGGCGGTACAATTGAATTCCTCGGCTCAAGTAAAACTTTAAAACCCTCCAGATATTTTATTTTTGAGTTGCTCGTAATAAACAAACGAATTCCATATTTTGCCATAACAAGGACAATTGTTTTGTTATCGATTTAGTCTCATAGCGGTCATAATCTGGAGAAAAACTTAAAATTAAAGACAAAAAAAACACAGATGTGCTCTGACTACCTTAGGATAAGAGCCAAAGAAATGCTATTGAAACCTGTATATCTAAAAAAAAACGATTTCTGACAAAAATGCAACCAAACAAAGGTTGTGAATATAATGTGAGTGATTTTAATTTGTGTTTTCCTCTTTTTCATCAGATTTATCCGTTCTGTCACAGTTATGGAGCAGCAACACCTGAACAAAACAGCTTTTCTATCAGATGATGATGCCTCTTTCTACCTCATGAGATAAACCTGATGAACCTTTCAGAGGTGAAGAACCTCCAGCAGCTTTGGAACAGATCTGATTGAATCACGGCTCCATGAGAGACGTCTGCACAAGTGAGTGGGCAGGTCGATTTTAGGACGTTTCATCGTCATGTGAACATTTGGACAGCAGCTCTGCAGCAAAACACAAGTTCAAAAATGTCAAAAAGCTTTGCTGTCTCCATGGATGTCCAAACATGAACTGGAAGAAATGTGAGCTTCTCTCTGTACTGGTGGTAGCATTATGGTATGGGTTCCCAAGGCTGAGGACCAGAATCTAAGTTTTTGTTGGGGTAAAGTGGAGACCTGAGAACATGGTGTGTTCAGTTGGGGGGGGCTGGGGTGGGTGGAGCCTTTTCTTGAAGCGAGAGGCCGTTTTTCCTAAGTGGACAGTGTCTGAGTTCATTACGGTTTGGATGCTGTTCTCCTATGTGGTGACAAAAACAAACACAGGAGCACAATTGTTGTCCTTCTATGTGAGTCCTGCCTAGTGCAGTAGTGTAATGCTGAGTGTTAGCCTGCAGTGCTGCTGGGGCGACTCTCTTTCCTTTGAATGTCTCCTTGATTGATGACAGCTTTGACTGACGTTCAGAGGCACTAATTGGGGTCGTCTGCAGCCACCTGAGGGTTTAGCGGCTGTCTTGGACTCAGACTGGGATCTTGTGGATCTGCAGCAGCTTGATTGATGAGTGGAATTTGGCAGTTTGTCCAGACTGAAGTGAAGGAAGACATAATCTTTCATGAATATGCACACATGCACCCCTGCAGTCCACCATGTAAATGTGGTTCCACAAAAACATGTCAGAAACATTGTTAACAGATCATTCAATCTGGGAAATCCATCTGGATGAGCTGCTCTTGGATTTTTCTAAATCCGGTCCTGAGCGGTCCAGGGAGGGCAGGTGAGACCCTCACCTGCAAAACGTTCACACTTTCAAATCAACCTTTAAAGAACCGGGACCTAAAATGTGACACCAACATGAGAACTAAATGTCATGTTAGAGGAACAGAGGAACATTCCAGGATGTTGGTCTGCTCTCAACCTCTAGGAGTGGCTTTCTTGTAGTTATTTACACTAAACAATAGATTTATGGACAACCTGCTGACCTTCAGTCAGTAATCCACCCATTTAATAACTAGCTTTAGCCATTAGCATCGGCCTCTTTACCGTCTAGAATCCAGCCTTACTGATTCTTTTGGGTTTAGTGACTGAGGGGTCTGTGAGGCTGATGGTCTCTGTTGGCGGTTTTCCAGGCTGGAATGGTTTAACCTACAGCTCAAAGATGTTCATCATTTTGCTGTTTTTACAGTTTTTAGAAGGTTATTTAAATACGTTTTAAATGGAACTGAACCTTCTCACTGCTAACCACCACACCACCGGTCAGCCGCCCTCTTCCTCTTCATCAGACGAAGGCTTTCACTACAGTATTCAGAGACTTTGGTCTCCACCAGCTGTTGGGCTTGGAAACTTTATTTAGGACCAAGTGAGATCAACCTAAAGGCTTTGAAGGTAAATGAAAAACGCTTTTCTGACAGGCGCTCATGGTTCCAACAAGGTTCCAGGTGGAAAATGGATCGGCAGACCAAAGACATGTTTTTGTTCTTGCTGAGTAATTTCAGGCCTTTGGCAGCAACACAGATGTCTGGAAGTTCATCTCAGTAACAGGAAAACTCTTCACTTCAGTCAAAGATGCCTCACAGCTCTTCTACAGGCTCTTCTTTCTTCACAGAAACACAAACTGTGAACTGAGCGTCACACATTTATTTTGTTTTCTCATTTAGAAACAACTTTCTTCATAAAGTCTCATTGTCTGTGAATCTAGTGGGGCTCTGTGATCTGTTGCTGTCAAAAAACCTTACTTTAAAAAAATGAGGTTCTATTATGTTTACAAGTAATTTCAAATTCAGAATTTCATGAACGCTAAAAACTGCGTCCTTGAAGATGGTAAGTTTAGAGAAAATCAGAAAAAGTGACAGCAGCCATGTTGATGGTTAGAGACTGATGCAGAGAAGGAGGAAGAGCTGGAGGCAGCAGAGATGAAGACCCTGAGCTTCTCTTTGGGACCAGGATGGATCACTGAATCCATCAGAGGAACAGATCATGGATGTTCTGGAGATCCATGCAGGTGGAGACCTTTGAGAGGAGGAACAGAGATGATGATGGAGAAAGGATGCTGAGGAAAGAGGAGGACCAAAGAGGAGGGTCATGGATGAAGAGGAGAGGGTCGGATGGAGGCAGACAGAGCGCCCCCTAAAGGGAGCAGCTGAAGTAAAGACGACTTCTAAGTGAGTGAGGAATATTGGTAAGTTCATTAAAACTAATAATTTCATGGAGAGTACTAATGTCACTGAGACTAAGTGTTATAGGGCCTGTACATGCTATTCTGAGCCTTTCATATTAAACAATATCCATCTATATGATCATATATTACATTATATTAGATCCTTTGAACCACTAAGGAAGATTTTTTATGAAATAAAAACTTCTTTTCCAACCCGGTTGTAAGACGACTCGATCTCTGAGGCTCCGCCTTTCTCTCCTTGTGGGCTCCGCCCATTTCATGACAACATCCTAAAGCGTGCCTTAGCAGTGTGTCTGCGTTTCGCCCAGGAAAACAAACAATTCAATTCAATTCAATTTTTATTTGTATAGCCCAGATTCACAACAACAGTCGTCCCAATGGGCTTCGTATCGGCAAAACAAACATCTGAACTTTTCCTAAGAGGGATGTGTAGATTGTTCATAGAAAAGGAACGTGTTTAGACCATCACCGCTATAATGAGAAGCCTGGGGGCGGGGCTGGCAGCACAGACTCTTCCTGGAAGGGGCGGTTCTTCCCTTTGTGATGTCACAATGTGAGGACCCACTTGTTTTTGTGAAGGAGGGGCTGGTGCTCAGAGAGCAGGTTTTAGAGGAATACTCAGAAACACGTGAAGTACCTCCACTATGGGATGTTTATAGTGAGAAATGAACTCAAAACACTTTTATTTTAGTTAATGTAGACCATTTAAGTCTTTTTATTGCAACACTACTCTTTTGTTTGATAACCGTTATGTCCGTTAGGAGCCACTGCGGCGGATGGACTGAGTGAAGTAAACCAATGAGAACTCAAGAAGGTTTATTCATTTGAGTTAAATTTATAAAAAAGTTGAATCTCATTGTGGTATTTTATAGAATGATGGACTGATGAATGACTTTGTCACTGAGAAGTGGAGCTGATCGTTTTCATGAGCTGCTTTTTCATTCAATTGTTCATTAGATGGAGGTAATTTTTCTTGATGTCACCTTGCTCTTTGTTTCGTTGCACTTCGGAGTCTGTAAAAGAAAACTCAGTATTAGAAAATGGAAAATACATAAATAAAGTTCAAATAATAATCGAAATAAAGTGCATGTTTTGCTCCGTCACAGCATATCAGCCAAGCATTTTCCAATTACAGCTCCTCTGTCATCGACCCATTCACAGCCAGCAGAGTATAGAGAAACAAGAAGATTAGGAACAAAATGATATGACACACAATCACATCTCCAACCGCACCATGACTGAAGCAACCAGCACAGTCAGGCTTCAGAAGTACGCAGAAAATTGACTTATTCTCATTTCTTCATGATGGTTTTTTACCAAGAAATTCTGGGAGGAAGAANTGGAGGACGGCCCACAAGTATGGAGGACGGCCCACAAGTATGGAGGACGGTCCACAAGTCTGGACAACGGCCCACAAGTCCGGAGAACGGCCCACAAGTCTGGAGGACTGCCCATAAGGCCTGGAGAACGGACCACAAGTATGGAGAACGGCCCACAAGTCTGGAGAAGGGCCCACAAGTCTGGAGGAAGGCCCACAAGTCTGGAAGACATCCCACAAGTCTGGAGAACGACCCACAAGTATGGAGGACGATCCACAAGTATGGAGGACGATCCACAAGTATGGAGAACGATCCACAAGTATGGAGGACGGCCCACAAGTATGGAAGCCGGCCCACAAGTATGGAGGACGGCCCACAAGT
>CM074504.1:663570-734907 GCA_037389245.1 Oryzias sinensis
TTCCTGTGGCTGTGTGGGTGGGTGGGCATGTGATGTGGATCAGGAGTGACTGCACAGAAGTCTTCTTTTTAAAAGCTTGCCCTTACAAGACTGGGAAGGCCTTAAACTCTCCTCCAAGATCAATAATCCGCTTAACCAAGTATTTCGCAGCATGCTGTGGGGGGGGGGGCACCTCACCACAAACTCTCAGAAAACTGTCACAGCGGCCGCACGGTCCTGTTTCAAAATCCTTCATGCTCCTCTCAACTGGAGGGGCCGATCCACAGCAGAGAGACCGGCTTTCATGCAGGACTTTTCTGGTGTTTGTTAGCATGACGCATTCCTCTCCACACAGACGGATTCCACGGTCTGCAGGGATCCAGTAGATTCATTTCATAAAGGCTGTGTGACATGAAGAAACAGGCTGACCTCCTGCTGAAAAGGCTCAGCTCCACCAAACGGAAAAACAGAGTCTCAAGTCAATAAAGTTGAAAAAAGTTCTCATCAAGGTTAGAGAGAAAACAGATCTTCATCTCAGCCTCCAAAGGCCCCAGTTATCAACAACAGAGATCACGTCAACAGAAAAGGCAGAAAAAGCCGTTTTTTGTGACTTTGTAATCAAAAGCACAGCAGTGGGAGGGTGATGATATGGGCAGTGTCAACGGTTTGTGTGGTTTGCAGAAGCGGCTCCATAATGAGACGTTAGACCCAAACAGACGACACACTGTTGTATTTAATGCACATAAATATATTTAATGGGAGCTTCTGCCGGGGGGGGGGGGGGGCTGAGAGTTCAAACAATAAAGAGACCACAGAAAGAAAAGTGGAGTAACTTTTAGTTTGAACGCCATAAAAAATAGTTAAAACTTTGGCTTGTTAGTTTTAAAGACTGGGTTTAAAGTAAGACCTTTAACAACATTTTAAAGTTGTTAAACAAAATTCAAAGATGAGGCAAACAGAAAAATCAGTATGTTTGTCTTGAATTTCTCCAAAGATGTCATCAGAGCTGTGGGTTTCAGATGCTCTCCATCTGAGCCCATTTCTGTTTCCTCTTTCACTTTCTGTTCAGGTCACCAAGAAGAACAATAACAATCATTTCCTCCTATTTTTGAAAACAGAATAAAGAAAAATGTCTAGAAGAACCTTTTTTTTATTTGTGTGTGACTGAACAGCTGTCATTTAACATGATAGAAATAATGAAGTTCTGCAGATTGAGGGGAAAATGGAGGAAACCTAAATGCTAACGTTCAGTCTGAACTTCCCTCTGGACTGTTGACGGTCCTGTTTCCAGCTCAGAGGGAAGCCCTGGGATCTTCTGATGATCTGATCTAATGGATGAGAGCTTCATGCACAGAAGCTGACAGGTGCTGCTTATGCTAACGATGAAGCAGGTCGACAAGGTTCCCCCACCTGCTGATGACCCCATTTAGAGCCCCCAAACCCAAAAATTCATGCATTTGTTCTTCAGGACATAACAGACGAGTGTGGGAGGAAGACTCTAATGAGACCCTCAGTCTTCCTCCGTCTACCTGCAGCTCCTTCAAACTGATCCCTGACATGCTGCTTTTTGGAGACGCAGAAGAAGCTGCAAAAACAAACCTTGATTACTCTACAGATTCATGGATGGAATGTTTTAAACCAAAACCGTTGAACAGATAGAGATGGAAAGATCTGAGAACAAAGTGCTTTCTCGTCTTTAATCCATAAATGATCATGTTAGCCAATTACAGGATGATTGACGGGAAACCTCTGGACCCTGCAGGACGCGTGGAGCCCCACGAACAGCTAACACGCCCCGGTTCCTCCCGTTGGAGCTGGTGGGGGTCCCAGCAGGGGCCTCCCCACAGGCTGGCTTCGGAGGCCCGAGTGACTTTGAAAGAGTGCTTAACAAAGCTCCTGCCTTTACATGCAGGGGAGCGTGCCGTCGGTTGTGCAACGAAAGCTCAATTTATAATCTATCTGACAACTTCCCTGCAGCCGTCGCAGAAAGCATCACTCACAGTGGCTGCGCTTTGCATATTGCGAGTCAAAAGCGTTTAATGGTAAGATGCAACTTCCTTCTCCTGCCATTGATCATGTGGCGCCCGCGACTCCCATGAGCCGTGCGCATTAAGCCCAGCGACAAGCGGAAAACATTACAAATGAGCTTCAGCAAATTTGCAAGGCAATGTCACCACTTTGATGTATCGATGATTGAACGGCGGCGTTTCTCTTTCTTTCCGTCGGTCCGTTTCACTCTCCGATTCGCTGCCGCTGTCCCCATCTATCTCCTCCTCCCCTCCTCTATGGCGCTTGGATTAGAGGAGGTGATGCCTGTGAAAAGTCGCCGTGATGAACGCGTGGCTGTTCTGATGAGGCTGGGGGTGAGCGTGTCATAAATCATGCCCTGAGAGGGAGACAGTGGGGGGGAAATTGTCCTATGATAAATATTGAGAGGTGGAATGAGCGATAGTTTTGTCACAACACGCCGGCGCCCACATCCGCATGAAATGTGGCTTTGTGATTGAGCCGGGGCCGGGCTCGGCAGATGCAATTCAAGCAGCGACCATGCAGAGGAGGATTCCTCAAATGAAAGCCAGACAAATCATTATCCGGGAGGCAAACCTTCCACTCTCTTCAATGCTCTGCAGACTTGGGAGATTGACAGCGAGCAAGCAAACAAAGCTAATGATTTTCCTCCGACTTTACATGTCTTTCCCCGAGGCTGCAGTCCGCTGAGCTGTGCTCATACATCTTTCACTAAAGTACAGCTCGGTGTCTGCAGACCCCCCCTCGTCTTTTGAATAAAGAAGGAAAAAGACTTAAAATGTTTTCTTTTCCTGCCTGTAATTGGAGCCAGCATGATTTTCCTCTGCTGATTCTGGAAACTTCTTCAGACTTTGTGCCGTCTCCTCTGCTGGAAACTTGAGTTTTCCTCAAAAACACCAAACAGTTTCTGTGAGTGAAGAGACACAAACACGTTTCCAGGATTTGACCACAAACGCTGGTGTGTTTTCAACGCTTTCAACCCCCCCGCCGTCCCTCCACATCATGTTAAAGTGCTTTTCCATCCAGACAGATTAAATGATGAGAGCTTTTCTCTGAATCCCATCATTTAATGAAACCAGTCTGTGGATAATTGGAGGTTTTCCTGAGGTCGCTGTGGAGACGATGTTTATCACAAAAACATTATTATTCATTTGGAGCTCACTGCCACAAAAAGCTGTAAATGTGTTTGTTGTTGTTTGTCTCTGTTGGGAGACACGTGTGAGTAAACAGGAAGTGACAACATGAAGCCTGTACGGCTGCTGCAGGTTTCTGGCTTGTCCGGTCCGTGGAGGGTCATAGAGAAGAGCGGCTGAATCTTCAGGAGAGTTCAGGTGTTTCCTCCAGGCTAGAGAGGTCATGAAAATGGAACGTTCCATTGTGGTGCGTGTGGTACGTGTATCATGAAGTATTTGTAAGGATAATGGAAGTTAAACGCACTTTTGGCGTACAGGTGATGCTGTCGTACGGCGTCCTGACGCCACGCTCTAGTTGTGTGAGTTCTGGCTCCTCACTGACCGCACAAATGCTGCATGCACGGGGTGTGCACGTGATCCACAAGTGCCTGTAGGACGTCAACACAAACTACAGTCTGATTGTCTAACTTCCTCCTTTCTAACAGTCAGGCTGCAGCGATGAGCGTGCACGTTTCACGTGAACAGCACTAACGGCTCCTTGTTCAGTCTCCAGGATTTGGGGGGATTGAAAAATGAAAACGCCTGCGTTTCAGCTCCTGCAGGTCACCTGAGTGACCCGCACCGGTTTGAGCTGTTCTCACCTGCAGACAGGCTCACCTGGATGACAGCAGGGACTAAAGCTTTAGCTCATGAACCAAACTGACACGTAAAAACAGGATTTATTCAGACAAAAATAACAAATAATCCTTTTTATTTAGAAACTCACTGGTTACATTTCTGTAAACATGCATTTAAGTTCAGTTCAGGTTCAAGGACGCGTTTGTGGATTTAGATCCAAACTCATTTCAGAATTCAGAAAAAGAGTCACCAAAGACAGAACCTCAACTCAAGTTTATTTATGCGGCGCCTTCAAATAACCAAACACAACGCTGACATTAAAACTATAAAAACAACTAAAAGGTTCAAACAATCGAAGGTAAAAAAGTAGAAATGATAACATAAAAACACGACAAAAGCAGAAATGGTAACTTAACAGAGTCTGAATCGTCAACACTGATGAAATGATTGACTCTTTGCAGAAAAAACTCCCTCTGAAAACAGCTGATGAATAATCTATTATTTCATGTTTTTTATTCTTTTTGAACTTTTAAATAACGTTTTCAAACATTTATACGTGATCTGAACTCTTACTGTTCAAAATGATGGAAACATCCAAGCAGAAACAAAATAGTTTGATGTGTTCGATCTTTGCGATGGCTGTAACGAGGCTTCATTTGTTTTTTTTAACATGTTGTGTTTAAATCTGTGAATTTGAGGGTTTTTACAGGAAAATGCTGTGGATGGGCTGTTTGGCTGCTGCTCCTTATCATTTGTTCATAGATGCTGGTGAGACGCCGCGGCTCGGCTCCCATCTTCTCCTCCGGCATCCGCCTCCCCTGACTCACATCCAGATCTGACAGGACCTGCTGGGTGCTGTCTGGTCAGTTTTTGCCCTCAGGCCTGATGTTGCCCCCTAGAGGCAGAATAGATAGAAACCTGCAGGACTTTCAGGGTTCTCTCAGGTGTTCCTCTGCTTCTGCTGCGCACAGATGGAGTCTGAAACATGAAGGTTCATCAGCAGGTTTGGACTGAAATGTCAAAACTGTGAATGCAAGGATGAGAAACCCAGATCTTTGGGGGGGAGATCCTGGATCTATCTTCCTGTCCTGTGAGGAGAAACATGAATGTCCCGCTCTGTTGAAGTTCAGACCATGAGCCTACAGCCCTGACCCCCCCTAACCGATGTCCTTCCAGAGGACAGGAACCTGTCTGATTACAGAGCGACTGACTGAAGACTGAACGATGACTACGTTCAGCGCCTCCATGTCCGTCTGAGAGAGCTGCTTTACAGCTGAACGGCGTCCTTTCATACGGTCGGTTTATAGCAGGAACGCTGGGGAAGTTTAGTTAAACCCTTACATTAATATTCAGTACATAACTGTATGGATTTTGGCTTTAATAGCATAAAGATTTGTTTTGGACCCCTGTCTCTGTCACATAAAGCGTCCGTCCAGCTGGACCGTCTGGACTCCTGGGGTTCCTGTCTGCTGAGGACTTTGCCGTCCTCTGGTGGCGTTCTGAAGCTCCGCCTGTAATGGATCTGAACAGCCTGATCACCGCACAGATATATGTGATCCACTGGCTCAGTTATGGCTTTACAGATGGTTAATTTCTAGATCGTAAACCTTTATGAGTTCAAATGTTAAGAGGCTGCCTTCCCCGTTAGTCTGCAGACTCAAAGTGGCATATTTATGAAAAGTTGTGTTTCAGCCACATGACCGAGCAGCTCGTTAGGTCGGGGGGGGAGCTCATAAACGTCTGCAGCTCCTGAGTGGACGCTCACGTTCACAACAGACAGTCATGAGGAGCAGAATCAATGAGGTCCTGATAAAGAGCAGCATGTTTACCAGAAAAAAAAAAAGCCATGAATGCTGAGAGAAGCCCTCGTGTCGTTTTACTCACCGCTGCAGCAATCACAGTGTAAGAAATGCAAAGTTTGACCTGACAAAGGAGTCTTATTACCCTCCTGTAATTGGAAAGCCAGGCAAGGCGGGGGCGCCACATCATGATTCCATTTACAATATTTACAACTCAATAAACATTTGGTTTCATCCCCTGTCCTTCATGCCTGTGAATTCCAGATAACACAGAGGTTAAAGAGAACACTACACGTAAATTGGCTCAAAGCGGAGCATATGGAAGTGAGCGCTCAATGATTCCTTTGAGGCGGCGGCTTTGCTGTTGCTGCTGAATGACGTTGGATGTGAGGCTAGAATTAGCATTGAAACCATGAGTGTGAAGCGGTCGGGTGTCTGCAGTTCTGCAGGAGCTCTGCTCGTTTGTTGGGAAACAGTGGAGTTGCTGACTTGAACACAAACTGCCGACTCGACCCATTTCACCCGTCAAGAATCAGTGACTATTACTGCTGCAGCTGCAGCTTGTTGCAGGCCGGACAGACGGATCACAGAGAACCTTCCGGCTTTTAGGCTTCTGCAACAGGAAACTCAAAGCCGGCATCAAATCTGCATAAAAGGCTGCAGCTTCCCGGTTTTCATGAGAACACAGATCAAAACTGCAGCAGACATTATTCCTGGAGTTCCTCCCTCTGGGTCCTCTTAACTCCTCACACATTAGAGAAGTCTCTAAAAGCAAAGGCAGGAATAACTGAGATATCAAAACATGCTGTCTTTGGAAACAATCCAAGTTTAAAATAAGAAACCTCAAAGAAAGAGAGCATGTGACGTCATTCTTCCAAAACTGGACGATGCAGAAGGTTTTTGTCTCCAGATTCAGGAGAAACGATGGGAGGACAAAAGCAAATGAGAACCAAGTTTATCCCAGAAATGAAATGAATAATAACGGAGGGAAGCAGACTTCCACTCACAGAGAGACGGGCAGATGCCTTCAGGGGAGGAAACCTGGTGGTTTGCTGCAGAGTTGGCTTTAAATGTTTCAGAGCTTTGCAGTTCAAGAAGCACAGTGATGCAGATGGACAGAAGGCTCCTCTGTTCCATAAAAGGTTTTTGGGTCCCTGCAGGAAAAAAGAAAGTTTCTCCACATCCCAGCTGAGGACGGGGGGGGGGGGGGGACTTTGAGAGGTTTCTGCAAAAGTCTGAAAAGTCCCTTCTGATAGATTTGAACACAGAATGAAAGAAAACATTTGATTCTGTTTGTCTATTTTAGCAGATCAGCTTTCTAAAGGTAATAAACCATCATTCCATATTTCACAGTATCTTCACAACATTTTATTTGTTAGCAAACAATCTTAAAAAGGGAGCCGGTGTAGCTCGTGCTGGTTTGCGGCGTCTTCCGTCCGTGAAACCAGGGTTCAAATCCGGGCTGCTCCCTGTTCCCTTCTCTACTTCTGTGCCGGTCTCAAGCCGGTTGCTTTGAGAGGGTTGCGTCAGGAAGGGCATCCGGCGTAAAACATTGCCAAGTTTACCATGCAACTTGTTTGCTGTGGCGACCCCTGATGGGAGAAGCCGAAAGAGAAAGAAGAAGAAACAATCTTAAAAAGGTGAAATTCTTTAGCAGCTCAGCAGAACTTTGAGTCTTGGTTTAGAATTTGGATAAAAAACTTTAAACTTCTTTAAAAAATAAGAAGATCAAAACATAAAAAAGAGAAAAAGAAAAGACGACTTACATCCAGGATTTCCACTCCCACCTCAGTGGGCGGGGCTTCTCCAGAGAGGATGTTTGCATCTGAAACATCATCAAGGCTGAAGCACGTTTTACACTGAATCTCTCAGACTATTCAGTATGAAGCAAAGACACAAAAACACACCTGTTGTGTTGGCGGCTGTTGTGTTCCTCTTTGTGTTGCACTGAAACAAGCTCAGCTGGGATTTGGAGGTGAAGTGGATTCAAACAGTCGGTCTCAAAGATGACAGAAAGAGCGGCGTCCGTTCAGGCTCCTGCAGAATGAGGTGGAGATGAAAGCAAACACAGACGTTTGCCGCCGCATCTGTAGGAGTCTTGGGTTCAGAGGGTGAGGGGTGTCTCCTAACAGACACAAACCTTTTTTTTGGTTTTATTTGGTGACATTAAAGGACTGCTGTTCAGCAGTGCCCCCCTCCCTCGTCCTGCCTGGTCAACATCTCCATCAGAAGCAGACTTGGCAGAGCGTCTCTGGGGAGCAGAAAGGGGGCTGACCGTGCATGAAGGTATTTTTCACTGCGAGCAGCAAAAGTTTTACCTCCGTGCTGCAGAGCTTCACTGCAACACGGCTGCAAACGTCAGGAGATGCAATCAAGGCCCTGAGGAAGAAGTCGCCGTGCACGTCGGTTCGTGCTCCTGTCAGTGCAGCGTCTGAACACGCTCAGTGTGTTATTGAATCTGAATGACGTATTCTTCTGCTGATGGCTGTGTTTGCTCTTTGATGCCCTCAAACAGGCCTGTTTCTTTGACCGCATTTTCCCTTCATGACAACATGAAGCAGAGCTGCAGGCCTCAGCAGATCACAGTTATCATTGTTCTTTCCTGTAACCCTTGTTCCATCCTAGGGTCTTTAACATGGGAGGTGGGTCATCTAGACCCACTAGACAGTGCTCTGAACCTTTTTTCTTCAATGATTTGTGATCTTCACTGGTGTCCATGGATTACATGAAATCTTTCCACCTTTATCCACCTTTGTCATGGTAGGGAGAACACCTCAATGGAAGGGGGGGGGCTGATCTAAGATAGCACAAGGGTTAAGAAAGACTCAAATCATGTTGGTTCTTTAGCTAAAGGCAGTTCTATGCTGGTGGACAGAAATGATCTGATCCGTTTGTTTTCCATAAATTTGGTCGTTACATTTGGAGTCTAAACGGTTTTTCCATTTAACCCCTCAAGCCCTGAGCTCCTGTTTGACTGTCGCTTTTCTTTCAGGGCCTCAGTGAAGCAGAATTAACTGCTGTGGTATTATAACCCACGATGTGAGCTCCACACACGTGACCCGGCTCTGAACAGGTCAGATGTTTACATCCCAGATTCTGAAGCTGTCTCAGCATCAGCAGCAGACATGAAACATTTCTGCAACACTTTGTTTCACCTTCTTCTCCTCATCATGCTGGAGCTCTTTGGACTTTTCTGTAGTTTCTTAAACCTGAAGTAGATGATGAGGCTGTTGCTTCATTCTGCTTCATTCTGCTGTGGTCTTTCCCTCCATCCTAAAGTCCAACGATCCGGTTTCAGGTCTTCATCCAGTCTCCGAGGAGCAGAGATGCTGAAGCTGGTGGAGTCCACCCTCTGGTTTGCCTACATGTTTTCCAACCAACCTGCCATTAAAGGTCCTGAGTGTTGAAACACCTGATCCAGGTAATCAGCAGCTGGATAGGCAGGATTTCTGGAAAACCAGCAGGAGGCCATTGGGACCTTAGAGGATCTGGTTGAGCAGCACTGGTGTCACATGACCAATGACGTTCATTTTGAACATCAATGTCTCGCTTTGCGCCTCATTGCAGACGAGGCTGCTGATTGGTTCATGGAGTTTCAATGCATTCTGGGGCGATGACAGCTTTACAAATGTGACAG
This sequence comes from Oryzias sinensis, assembly GCA_037389245.1. Taxonomy (NCBI): domain Eukaryota; kingdom Metazoa; phylum Chordata; class Actinopteri; order Beloniformes; family Adrianichthyidae; genus Oryzias; species Oryzias sinensis. The sequence goes on from CM074504.1 coordinate 672,765, forward strand.
ATTGGAGTAGTTTGCTGCCATAACAGCTGTCATTATGCATCAAAGCCGAGGTATGAGGAGATTTGGAGAGTGATTTTCAAAATAAAATAACATTTATGAAGTAAAAAACCAATGAAGACAAATGACGTGTCAGCTTCTGTGAATAATCACCCAAACCCTAAACCAGTCTTTAACAACCCTTCACTCACAGAAACACGTCAATTCAGACACTAATGGTTTACAAAGAAGGGAGGATTTTTAATCCCATTTGGGACGTTTAGTACAGTTTTAGAGAACAGAACCTTTAAATAAACCTTTAACTTGCATGTCCTTTAGGTTCATCTGGGATGTGTTTAGAGCATTTTATAGATGAAGATGGTGTGAATAAAGAAAACACCTGAATGACCTCAGACTCTTCTGAGCGCTCAGTGTTGTCAGTGGATTAAATAAAGAACTTCAAACTGTTCTGGACACTCCCAGATGGTTTTAGTTGCCCCCCACCATTGAAGTCTTGAAGCTTTTTATTATTTTTGTTAAAAAAGGCTTCATGCTTCGTGAAGCTTCACTAACGTCACTTTAAATAGAATTGACATCAGAATAACAAAGCAGTGAAGGCAGGAACACAAAACAGCACAGTCTGAAAGCAGAGCAGCACTGAAGCTTTGACTCGCAGCAGAACTCCCTTCTAGAGGACTGAAGCTCCAAGCAGGGATTTAAAGACCGCCTCCCTCAGCTCTGGTCCAATCAGCTGTCTCACCTGTCCAGCTCCACACCTGAAAACAATCAACACAGACAGACCCACAAAATCCAGTAAAGTTCCACTCTGGTGCAGATGTCAAGATCTGCTATGGAAATGTTAATACTGAGACCTATTTTCGTCTAAAAAAGTTCATCTTTCTGTCCCACATGATCTATTTAACTTACCAGAATACAGTTCATAAACCACAGAGGCTAAACAGGTGCATGCTAGCACACAGAGGCTCACCTGTGTCCGTGCAGAAATCCACTGCAGGTAAACGAGCAGAACGAGCACCGCTCTGTACCTACTGCCTCAAGCTGCAAGCACAGTTCTGACTGTAGAAACCAAAGTCCTGAAGGACTCAGACTGCAAACAAAATAACAAGCTGACAGGTCTGCCTGATCTTAGAAACTAGCCGTCTGTTTCTGCAGCTTCAGTTTAGAGAATTCACTGAAGCACTGAGGGTAATAAGAGGGCTGAGCTGCTCTGTTTAAAAAATACAACCATCTGCTGCCAAAGTCCTGCCAGATATGCTGACACACACACACACACACACACACACGCACACACACGCACACACACACACACACACACACACACACACACACGCACACACACACGCACACACACACACACACACACACACACACACACACACACACACACACTTTTATCACCGAGGAGGTAGGTACCCCCTGCTTTGATTTATGTATCTCAGTTTGGTTTTGTTCATTCTAGGTGTGAGCTTGGCTCTGTGGTCTTGGGTTCTGAAGTTTCCCAAACCCACACTGCAGCTCACTTGGCTGAGGCCAAAATCTTCTCATGGAAGAATGGGGAATTAAAGGAAGGTATGAAACAGATCAATAAAGTACAAGATCATTCATCAATATGGCCTCCCACTACCTAATATACATGTTTTGTGAACATGTAATCTTTTCTTCCAGACAAGGCTGGTTACAGACTGTGCTCCCAACATGGTTGCATGTGCTAATATATTACTGCTTCGCACATAATGTTTCACATATGCTTAATTTGGTGGTGAAAAGTCCCTTGCCCAAACCCCTGAACTAGAGTGATATCCGGGCGTAAGTGGGCGAGGATTGTCAGGTCTTTTTAAATCCAGCACCACAGCGAAGGAGAAGGTCAGAGATGTGATAATAGCTGGCCAGGCCAGAGCACAACTAATACAAGAGGTGAAACATTTTTTTATCTAAGACGCATATGTCTTTGCAGTTGTTTATTGTGTTACTTTCTTCTTCTCCTTTAAAACGTGCTTGCTGTCTTATCTTAGGTGGAAACAAGATGAACAGCACATTTAATATGTTGGAAAGGCTGTTTAAGGACAGAGAGCCACTGGGGCAGCTCTGGCCACCTCCATACGGACCTTCCTCCACTCACTTTCAGGACTACCAGGCCATACACCACTGCTTGAGCGTTTCTTCACTGCTTCAAGAGGCCACAGTTGAGCTTTCGACAGAAAAACGAGTGTCAGCGTCCAAAGTCATTCCCATGGTCAAAATTCTGAAACATTACATCTCAAGCAGGTGTGGTCAGATCACACCCACTTGGTGAAAAACTGGCTACCAACTTGAAGAACAATGTTTGCGAGACGTTTTCAGCTCTGGAGAAGGTCACTGCTCCTTCCAACCTTGTTGTACCCAAGGTTTAAAGAGCTGTGTCTTGCAGCCAAGGCTCTGCCCCACACGCCATAGAGCGACACTCACTAAAGAGTGTGCTGCAACAATGCAGGCGCTACTTCCAGAGGCACAGCCAACGCTACCAGAGAAGGTCCTTCGTCAGCAGGATGGTGGTCTGAACCCCGCTGGACAGGCACAGGTTCAACAGCAGACCAGCCAACCGGCCAGTGCAACAGGAGGTTCAGAGGTACAGTAAAGATTATAAACTTCATCATAACTTCTGGTCATTTTAGACTGGTGCATGACAATAGGCTATTAATTTCCTTCTAGGTACTTAAAGGAACCTCACATCCCAAGGACTCAGGACCCACTGACATACTGGGTTACCCACAAGGTTCTATACTCACATCTCTACAAGCTGGCAATGAAGTTTTACACACCAGCTTCATCTGTGCTCAGAGAGGATCTTCTCCAAGGCTGGCGTAAACTGGCCAGTCAAAGACTCTTAAACAGGCTGGAAGCCTTGTGCACAGTGGGAGAAAATTGGCTTTTTAAATAAAAATTTGCAACATGTATCCCACCCAGTCATGTTAGACCCTGGTTCACAATCACTCATTCTCATTTTATACATGGTATCTACAATGTACACAATTTCTCACAAATCTTCAAACATTGTCTTTGTTTTATTTCACACTGAAGTGTTACAAGGGCAAGGAACTTAGTGGAGTAGATGATAGACACCCTGCCTGCCACCAGAGCGCTGTTCTGTGTGGTTTCCCCAAGCCCCAAATGCTTCATTCATTTTCAAGTATTATTTACACGAAGCCCCATGAGAGCTTCATACTTCACCTCATCCCTAACAGAACCTTTAAATAAACCTTAACTTGCATGTCCTTTAGGTTCATCTGGGACGTGTTTTAGAGCATTTTATAGACGATGATGGTGTGAATAAAGAAAACACCTGAATGACCTCAGACTCTTCTGAGCGCTCAGTGTTGTCAGTGGATTAGATAAAGAACTTCAAACTGTTCTGGAGGCTCCCAGATGGTTTTAGTTGCCCCCCACCATTGAAGTCTTGAAGCTTTTTATTATTTTTGTTAAAAAAGCCTTCATGCTTCGTGAAGCTTCACTAACGTCACTTTAAATAGAATTGACATCAGAATAACAAAGCAGTGAAGGCAGGAACACAAAACAGCACAGTCTGAAAGCAGAGCAGCACTGAAGCTTTGACTCGCAGCAGAACTCAAGCCCACAGGATTTAAAGACCGCTCCTCAGTTTCTATCCAATCAGCTGTCTCACCTTGTCCAGCTCCACACCTGGAAAAAACAATCAACACAGACACATCCACAAATCCAGCAAAGTTTCCACCCTGGGGCAGATATCAAGATCTGCTACGGAAATGTTAATACTGAGACCTACTGCCTAAAGTTCATCTTTACTACCGACACGATCTATTTAACTACAGTTCATAAACCACAGAGGCTAAACAGGTGCATGCTAGCACACAGAGGCTCACCTGTGTCCGTGCAGAAATCCACTGCAGGTAAACGAGCAGAACGAGCACCGCTCTGTACCTACTGCCTCAAGCTGCAAGCACAGTTCTGACTGTAGAAACCAAAGTCTGCAAACAAAATAACAAGCTGACAGGTCTGCCTGATCCTAGAAACTAGCCGTCAGTTTCTGCAGCTTCAGCTTAGAGAATCACTGAAGCACTGAGTGTAATAAGAGGGCTGAGCTGCTCTGTTTAAAAAATACAACCATCTGCTGCCAAAGTCCTGCCAGATATGCTGACACACACACACACACACACACACACACGTGACACACACACGCACACACACACACACACACACACACACACACACACACACACACACACACACACACACACACACACACACACACACACACACAGTGTTTCCAGCCCTGGCTCAGTGGGGATGTCCTAATGAGGGCGGGGGTGCAAACAGACCTGCTATGTGGATTCATGTGTATTAGCCTTGATGAGGATGTAGCGGTGTGCAGAAATGAGGGGCTTCTGCTGTGGAGGTTGAGCACCACATTAGCATCTGCTGGGCCATACGATGGGAGATCAACCTGAAGCAGGCGTGATGCATCTTCATTAAAGTCACCACTTACCACCCTGCAGAAAAACTGCCAACCTGTCTGAACAGCCAGATGTTTGGTGGAAGCTTTTGTTTGTGGAGGTTGACATTATTTTAAGGTGGAATGACTCCATTTGAGTGAGGGGCTCCTGTCACTTCAGTGTGGCGCCAACATGGAGAAGAACTGTGACCAGTTTTGAGGTGTCTTTCTCTTTGTTGGATTGTCAAAATAAATGGTTTTACTGCAGCTTAACTTTATTTTCAATGGTTTTTTCAATCAAAAAGGGTTTGGTTGAACTTCTGTGGTGCAGATGTTCTGTAGGTTCCATTGACTTTATGTGACGTCATCCTTAAATAGTAAATGTTACAAACATTTCTACCGTAATAATAAAACCAAAGTACAATGAAGTTTAGGAGTAAACTAATGATTCACAAACCACCACCTTTTACCTTCAGATCACCTCCACCACACCATCATTACCAGACAGCTTTGATTCTTTACAGAAAGTCTGAAACTCGGTTCATGAAGATTATGAACAGAACCAGTGATGGAGGTCGATCCTGCTGAGTCCAGCATGCACCTGGAACAGGTCTGACTTACTGCCTAAGCTCCTGCTCCAGTCATACAGACACCAGACAGCCCTCAGTAAGGATACCTGACCTCAGATCAAGAGCGCTCTCCAGGACACCGCGGGGGACGCAGCTGAACTCCTCCACAAAACACATATGGACTGGATGGGCAACTCCCAGGAACCCCAAAGAGGGTGTAGAGCTGGTCCTCTGGTCCACGACCAGGACGGAAACCGCACCGTTGTTCATGGATCTGAGGCTTGACTATCGACTTCTCTCTCTTCCAGAACTCCTGCAGGATTTTCAACGAGGCTGAAGAGTGGGATTCCCCGGTAGTTGGAACACACCCTCCAGTTCCCCTTCTTGAATGGAGGAACCACCACCCCTGTCTGCCAGTCCAGTACAGTCCCTGACTGCCACGCCGGCGCGATAGAAAATGGATAGATGGAGGTGTGAACAGAGAATCGTTCTCTTTGTTGATCAGTTTCAGGAATTCCTGAATGATGCCTGAGGAGAAGCAGATATGATCAAGAATCCTGATGGGAATGGTTCAAATCCTGTGAGGAACTATTGCCTAGCCTCTTTTTATTCTTCTGAGTGTAACATGTGGCTTGACCAGACAACCTTTCATCTAGGATCCTACCACATGCTGGTTTCCACCGGCAACTGTTTATTTTGGGATGGTGAGCCGGTGTGTGAAGGTGAACATCAATGAGTTATGTCGCTAGAGGAGACTCGCCCACTTGATGAAGCCTGGCCAACGGTGGCGGAGCGCGACGGCATCTTGATGAGGTCATCAGCCCCCACATGACAATGCTTTCTGTAGCCTCTCTGGTGGCATATAAGAAGTTTTATAATATATATATATATATATATATATATATATATATATATATATATATATATATATATATATATCAAATCAAATCAAATCAAATCAAACTTATTTATGTGCTTTTCATATAAAAATATAACACAAAGTGCTTTACATTAATACAAAACAAAATATAAAAGCAAGCATTGACGCATTGAAAATAAATAAAAATAAATAAATAAATAAATAGGGCTCCTCTCCCCGTACCTAGCTCTACCTCTTTCACACCTCCCACCCCTAAGTGATGGCAAAGGACACGAGAAGAGAGATATATATATATATATATATATATATATATATATATATATATATATATATATATATATATATATATATATATATATACATTCTTATATATATATATATATATATATATATATATATATATATATATATATATATAGAAACTTGCCCTTTCACCCATTCGTGGTGGTTTCTCACTCAAGCTGTGGGTCCTCTACCAGAGGCCTGGGAGCTGAGGTCCCGCGCGAGTATCTTAGCTGTACCTGGCACTCAAGTAGTTTTCTGGACTGGAGAGGTCTGAGGTCTTTCCAGGCATCTGCTGTAGCCACTCCTCCAGCTTGGGGTTACTGCCCCGAGTGCTCCAACACTACCACAGGCTCCACACTGTCACCTTCATTTTCCAGGCTTTTCTCCAGTTCTTCTGAGTCCCCTGGTATTTCCAGTTTCATGTTCCTTCTTCCCTGATGTTCCCACCGCTGGCACTGCCACATCCACCAAACGGCTTTCCTCTGTTCTTTATCAAACCACTACCGCCTTTGGTTGATCCCGCCATTACCATCCCATCAGTCTGGATCTGGAAGTCCTACAGATTTTTGCTCCTTCATTCTCTACCGGGTGTTTCCCATTTTGACCTTGGGGTTTCCAGTCCATATTCTGCACACATGTTTCTGTATATTATTCCAGCCACTTGATTGTGGCGCTCCATGTATGCTTTACCTGCCAGCATCTTACACCTGCAGTTATGTGCTGGATTGTTTGTGTGCCTTTGCACAGCCTCCACACCTTGGGTCTTGTCTGGTGTGGTAGATCTGAGCCTCTATTGCTCTGGTGCTCAGGGCTTGTTCCTGAGCTGCCAGGATGAGTGCCTGAGTGCTGTCCTGTAGGCCAGCCCTCTCTAGCCATTGGTAGGACTTCTTGATATCAAATAATTTGCTATGGTCCGTGGTACATCCCATGCAGGGGTTTGTCCTCCCATGAGGATCTGTCCTCCAGCACTGTATCCTCTGCTCTCCATTGCCTGAGACATTCACTGAAGACACTGTCAGCCTTGAGCTTGATGTACTCATGCATCTTGGATGTTTCATCCTGATAGTGGCTTTGACGCCACTAGTCCTCGGCCCCTTCCCTTGCGGCTGGCATACAGTCTCAGGTGCTGATTTGGGGTGGAACCTCCCATGCATTGTGAGGAGCTTTCGTCTTAACATCCGTGTCTGTACTTCTTCTTTGGCCATCTTATTATTCCTGCAGGGTATCTGATAACTGGCAGTGTAGCTGTTTATTGCCCGGGTCTTATTTTTGCCATTGAGCTGGCTTCTCAGGACTTGCCTTATCCGTTGGAGGTATTTAGCTGTTGCAGCTTTCCTTGTTGCCTGCTCCAGGTTGCCATTTGCCTGCGAATCCCAAGGTACTTGTAACTGTCCTCAATGTTCAAGTTATTGTTCCTTCTGGGAGTGACCCTTCTGTGTGGGATCAATTCTACTTCTTTGTCACCATCCGGCTGCATTTCGAGCCCGAATGACATCCCAATGTCATACTGTAGATCCTGGTGGTGTGGATCAGGAGTCAATGTCACGTTGGCTCTAGCATATAGCTTGATGTCATCCATGTAGAGGAGGTGACTATGTTGGCCCCATTTCTGAGTCGGTATCCATAGCCAGTCTTGTTGATTATTTGGCTGAGGGGTTCAGGACGGCAGAACAGCAGTGGGGACAGAGCATCACCTGGTATGTTCCACATTTGATGGACACTTGTGCAAGTGGCTTCATTGGCTTCAAGTGTGGTTTTCCCACAGCTTCATTGAGTTTCCTATGAAGGCTCTTAGAGTCCTGTTGATGTTGTACAGCTCCAAGCATTCCGTGATCCATGTGTGTGGCATTGAGTCATAGCTGTAATCAATCCAGGCTGTGCACAGGTTGGTGTGTGTCGTGGATTCTGCAGTCTTGAGCGACTGTTCTGTCAACCAGAGTTGGTGTTTCGCCCTCCGGGAGTCTCTCTACCAATGCCTTTCTAAAGGTTACCCAGAATTGATCCATGTGCCTATTTATCTTGGTTGCAGATGCTCGACATGAGCTTCCATGTTGTGGAGAGACAGGTTATTGGTCGGTAGTTGATGGGACTGCACTCCTTTGAGGGATCCTTCTGATCAGGATCGTCACTCTTCTGTTAGCCATTCGATGAGTCCCATCTCCAGCAGCTGGTTCATTTGTGCTGCCAGGCGCCGTGGAGTGCTGTGAGCTTCAGCCAGTAGGCATGTATCGTCAGGCCCGTGCTGTCCAGTTCTTCATACCTGAGACTCTTTTCTTGATGTCACTGTGATGGTTACTGATTCCCGCTTAGGGAGGCTGCTATGTTCTTTCTCAGAGAGGTCACACTGCATTATTGCAGTTATGTGCTGTCTCTTTCTCCCATATACTTTTCCAGTACTGTTCAGTTTCCAGCCTTGGTGGGTCTGCTCGGCTGTTTTGACCCTGCCACTGCCGCACACTTTCGTGAGAGGTTGAGTTGCGAACAGCCTGGTTTATCCGCCTGGCTTCATTGTCTCTGAGTACCTCTTTAGGCGGCTGCCCGGCCAGGAGCCTTTGTTTGGCAGTTTCTAGTGCTTCAGGTATGGGCATCTGGCTGTATTCTTTAGGTACTTGCTTTCTCATTGTACCTCTTTGAGCCTCTGTCAGCTTACTCACATCCTTCCGAGTTGCCTTGATTTTGGCCTCAAACTGTTGCTTCCATGGTGGATATTGTTTTCCCCCATGGTTACCTTAGCCAAGCATCTCAAGGATCACTGCTGCTGAAGTGTAAAACCAGTTCATTGTTTCTGTGATGGTTGTGGTAGAATTGCCTCTCAATGCTTCATTCACAGTTTCCAGTAGACTTTCAGGCGGCATCACTTAACCAGTTGTAGTTGTGTCGAGGTTGCTGTTCATTCTTTGTGACATGATCTTGTCTTTCAGGTCAGCTGCTGCCTCGCTCAGCGTAATTGTGGTTGTTGGGGCTGTGTACCCAATCTCAGGGTGGGAGTGTGGTATAACCTGCTCTCTGACCTGTTGTTCTGGCTCTCCTGGGTGTTGCCATTTTATTTTATATATATATATATATATATATATATATATATATATATATATATATATATATATATAATACTTTAATTTCTACATATTACTCATATATACAATACTTTAAAACTTTAATGTAAAATGCATGGTTGCAGGTCATGCTTACAATTAAATGACAAGAATAATAATTTCTAAACATTTAGAAGTTTTAGACCTCTCTGACATGTAATTTAAATTATTTAGAAAAGTCCAACATTGTTCCTTTTTGAACTTAAATTTTATTCAAACTTTTTGCAACAGAGCATTATACAATATGATACAAGACATTATACATTATACAATATTTTATTCCTAGTCAACAATAGATTAACCCTAAAAAATAACAATAGATCATCCGTACTGATTCATGTGAGTAATCAATTTAGTGTATTTCTGCCTAATATTCAGTTTTCTACTTTAAGAGTTGTGCAGTTTGGCAACATGACATTGTGTTAAACAATAAGTTCTAACAAGTAATTCCAACAAATCAAAGTAATGGTTGTCCATGCCATATTGGCTGTCAGTGAAGTGAAGCTGTAAATGTAAAGTATGGAGAGTACTAAACTCCGACTTGACCACGTTGATGATCACCTGCACAGGGCACATGCGCCTTGCTGAATTGATATTCTGGGACCGCCGGATGGCTTCCTCTGCCCCTACCAAAAAAACAAACTAATTTAGACCCTTCAGTTTTTAATAACTACAGACCTGTGTCCAACTTGCCATTTTTAAGTAAGGTTTTAGAAAAACTTGTTTTTATTCAGCTGAATGAGTTTCTCTTACAAAACAACATTTTTGAGATAACCAGTCTGGTTTAGAACGCAACCACAGCACAGAGACAGCCTTGTTAAAAACCAAGTAATGATGTCAGATGTGCCTTGGATTCAGGTCAGACTTCAGTACTCAGTTCTACTAGATCTAAGTGCAGCTTTTTGATACTGATGATCACCTGATCCTTATAAACAGACTGAAGTCTTGGCCTTTCAGGACTGTTCTCAAGTGGTTCAAATCGTATCTCATAGAGAAACTTTATGGAAACAGTCTGCCAGAGGACCTGAGAGCCGCAGAGAAAGCATTAATGCTTAAGAAAAAGGCCTGACCCATCTTTTAACCTGGCTTTTAGCTAATGCTTTACTGCTTTTATGTATTTATTCAGTTATTTATTTATATGTACTTTTATTTTTATTTTATTTATTTATCTATCCATTTTATCTTGTTTTATGAACTTGAACCTGATTTTTAACGCTGTTATTTTAATTAACCTTATTTTAATGTTTTATTGTTTTTATCAATATGTTTACTTTTTTATTCTCATTTTTATCCATTTTTATTTCGCTTCGGCGCTGGGATTCTCCTGGGTCGGCTGCTGTTCAGCCACTGCAGCTCTAGATGGGGACCTGCATCACTGCTTAGCTGTGGTGAGCGTGTCCCCGCCTGTGATGCTGCATTTGGCTGTCTATGCGGCTGTTAAACGTGGGGGAGGTTCCAATTATCAGCATTCCCAGTATCCTGTTTTTGTGCTCAACATATTTCTTATTGTATTCTTCCATCAGTTAGTGGGTGGGAGGTGTGAAAGGAGTGGGGGGCTAGGTATGGGGAGGGGGGCCCTATTTATTTATTTATTTTTTAATCATAATGCTTGTTTTTATATTTTTTGTAAAGTTTTAAATGTAAAGCACTTTGTGTTATATTTGTATATGAAAAGTGCTTTATAAATAAAGTTTGATTTGTTTTGATTTGTTTGATACCATGATATCTACAACACCTTGAGATGCTATAACAAGTCCCCCGTTGTCTTTCTGCTTCAGCAGGTGATACAAAAATTATAGTACTTACCTGTGAAATGTTACGCCTTCGTCCCTCGTAGACTCATTCGGGCAGAAGCAAAACCAAGACAATGACCTGGCATTTTGCAAAATCTCAGCATGCATGCACTGCAGCAATGACCAGACCTCACCAAGATGGCGGTGCTCTCCTCCCACAAGGAGTCATGTCGCATCTAGTGATAGAACTCATTGGTTAAAAACCTCTGCCTTGATGACTAGAAAGCCTCACCGATGCTTTTTCACGCATTAAGGAAGCTGCTAATCTCGAGTGAGACCGGCAGGGGGGGCTGGACTGATCAGAGGATTTTCTGCAGAAGGACGCTCTTCCACGGATCACTCTGCTTCTCCCCATCAACATGTCATCTGTGCTTCAGAACAGCTGATGCAGGGGCTTCTGGGTAGGAAGGCCACCGGGTTTTGTTACCTACAGTATCCGGACAAATGTCAGGTCTGTGTTCGGCCTTCGATGTCACTTTGATGTTATGGTGAACTGAAGGCCTTGATTTTGTTTAGTGGAACTGTTTAAGTTGTGATGTTGCAAACTCAGTAAAAAAGCTTTTATTTTGAAATACTTTCTTCAGCTGAAGTAGACACACACCTGATCAAAGCCAGTCGGACATTTTTGGATGGATATGCGAGTAGAGACGCTGTTATCAGGTTTGAATTTTTCCTCATTCTGACTGTTCCAAACTTTTCTTTCTGTGTTCCAGGTAGTTGTCTGAAACTTCCTCCCGTCTCTGAACTGTAGAGTCTGGTTGTTTACAGTTTTGATTGAGTGAACTTTGCTGCCTCTGTGCTCGCTAACAAGTCAGAGTTAGTGAAGGCTTCGCTTTATTAGCAGACCTCCCACTCCCTAATTGAGCGGAGCGTGTTTTAATCAAGCTGAGATTGATCTGCCTCTTTTGTCAAAGCGTGTAAGAAAAAAGAAAAAGGAAAAACTGGTTATGGGGGTGGGGGTGGTGGGCAGCAGGAGTTCATTTTCTTAGACTGAATTTGGATTCTGAGAGCTCAGTGTTCTGGATAATTGGGGCTGTGACTGTTATTTCGTGCTCTTTAATTTCCATTTTCCTGCCCTTTCCTGCCCTCCAGGTTGGAAGCCTTTTGTTTATAGAGGTTGATGACCCACATTTCTAAAGTCTTAAAGTAATCAGTCAACCACGGGGTGTTTTTCTTGACACAGCCCAGTAAATGGGGATGTTTGCAGCTGCAGTGGCCGTTTAAATGTAAAATATTCCCAACTCTGATGCTTCATTGTTTATTAGTCAAACTTTCCAGCATGAAAATCAGATTTTAGACTTCATTGTTACTCCAACATCTCATCTCAGGTGGGGATGGGGGGTCAGACAGGTCAACATCATGTCTCCCAAATCCATAACCTTTACCACAAATATTAAGCGACGCTATGAGAGATGGAGCCAACGTACGCCAAGGTCACAAACCCCCGTCAGACTTGTTTAAACACACTTCAAATCCATCAAATTAAATCCGATCACAGGCGCTGCAGTCTTGCTGTTCTCCTGAATGTGGACCTGGGGAAGCAGGAAAAAGGGCGACTGCAGTTCAAGTTCAAAACCTCCAGCTCATCTGTCATTGCAGGGCAGCGATGGGGGGCAATGGTTCGCTGCTGCCCCAACTCAGCAGTAATGAGTGATGAGCGCAGGCATCCCGTCTCAGCGCTCCTCTTTAATGATAGGGTGCTTTCATGCCCCGCCCCCCTCCACCCAACACCGTGAAGATCAAGCCAAACATTTAGGCTCAAACTTACCGAGCTTTCCCTCCATCTGGGGGGCCATGCATCCATCCTGTAGTCACACCATGTATCCCCCCACCCCACAGATCTGTTCTAAAGAAACATGAAGGACAGACAGACTGTGGAGGCATTTACAGGAGCAGGAAGTTTACAGACATGAGAGGAGTCTGCTCAAACCATCTCTGTCAAACATCAAAGAAAACCTCACATTATTGTTTTCCTGTTCTTGAGTCTTAACAGCTTCTAACTCAGCTGTGTTCATGTAGATCTGATCTTCTCTTCGCCTCCTTGATCCTCCTGCAAGACTAATCCTGTCCATCCAGTGGTTGGACAAAGAGATTTTAGATTTGTCATCAGCAAAAAGCTTTTGAAAGAATGATTTCTGCCGGATTAACACCAGGAAATCCCCCAAAATCTGACCTTCTAAAAATCTGATTTCTGCAGCATCATGGTGTCACAGATGAAACCAGAAGAATGTCAAACCATCTATCCGTTGTGATGTCTTCATCCTGTTGAATTGCTGAAATCAACAATAAAAACCGGACCACAGTTTCATCATTTTGACTTCATCTGTAGCCGCGGTTACATGGGCAGAATATCTTGATCGGATCAATGGTCGGGTTAAAATTCACCCGTGCACATGGGCACAGAAAACCTTTTCCGATTAGAACAAACGTTCCCATGGCTCACACTTTCAGCCGGCACAAAGTTATTAATCCAGCTGCTCTGCTCACTCGGGTGCCAGTGGACCGAGTGAGCGTCAGGGGGCACGAAGCGCTCCTCCTCCGAATCTCCTTCGTGAGGGGTGAGAGAAAGGGGAGAGCCAGCGGGGCGAGAGCGGAGCGGCGCTTTTCATGGGGCGTCCGCAGAGCAGCTGGTCGGTCCCGTATGCGCTCCAAAGCTTTCTCTCAGCCAAACACCGTCTATGCATGACGTAACCCAGAGCAGCAGTGACACACGATCGGAATGAACCGTTTACATGCTCCACGATCGGATAAACCATCGGTATAACCCACCTATCTCCATCGGAAAGAAATTCTGATCCGAATGAGTCTGATCGGGGCAGAGTATTCCGAATGGCGCGTTTACATGACGCATTTTCTTTATGATCAGGCGTTCTTTCCGATTACTTTTGCCCATGGAAACGCGGCTTGTGTCTTTGGTTCTTTTTTCTACTGAACCTTAAAGGTAACAGAACACCTTTGTGTGATGAACCTCAGTCCAATAGTTTTTCCAGTCCTTCCAATAGTTATTCCAGTCATTCCAATAGTTATTCCAGTCATTCCAATAGTTTTTCCAGTCATTCCAATAGTTATTCCAGTCATTCCAATAGTTTTTCCAGTCATTCCAATAGTTTTTCCAGTCATTCCAATAGTTATTCCAGTCATTCCAATAGTTATTCCAGTCATTCCAATAGTTATTCCAGTCATTCCAATAGTTATTCCAGTCATTCCAATAGTTATTCCAGTCTTCTTTCAGGCGCAGACTGTTTTAGGCAGTTATTTCCTGGAAAGGAAAACTAAATGTCAGGACACTGAAGTGATGTTTATCAGAGGTGTTTTCATGACCAGGTCTGCGGTTTACTGGGGGTTTGAACTGAACATTTCCACAAATATCATCACTCTAGGCTGACTACTGAAGCTCCGAGGTCAGTCCAACAGAAATCACAATATTTCTTGAATTTGTTTTTATTGATTGATATAAACACGTCATTTTTGTTTAAAGGAACAATAAAAAGACAAAAGCATCGCTGCTGAGAAGGTTCGTTTCACTTCCTCTGGCCTTTGCCTTTGAATAAACAGCAGGACACTGAATTTCTGTCAGGCTTTTGTCTCTTATCTTCAGCCCCACATTGTTCTCACTCAGTGAAGTCAGAGCTCTACAGGTTTATAAAAAAGATGACCTTATAGAGACAACTGCATGTGCAAATCAGAATTTTCTGGACGCCCTTAACAGCTTTGTGGAAACTGCTGATATGAAGTTTAGAGTAACACCATGCTTTTCAAGGCATGTCACTGGCGTGCTGTTGCTGTGTTTGCATGTCACTGGCGTGCTGTTGCTGTGTTTGCATGTCACTGGTGTGTTGTTACTGTGTTTGCATGTCACTGGCGTGCTGTTGCTGTGTTTGCATGTCACTGGCATGTTGTTGCTGTGTTTGCATGTTTGCATTCAAAGTGTGAAGTCTTCCAGGCATGTTTTTTTCCTGCAGTGTTTGTGATTGTGCAGAAATGGCCACTCAGAGATGAGCTCCTGCATGGAGGCACTGTACCATTGGTGGCATCGATGCTGGAGGACAGGACGGGGATGGAATCAAAGATTGAGTTTAAATGCTGCCACTAATCATTTCTATCATTTCCTCCTGAGGCGCAGGCCTGGAAATGTGACATTCCTCTGTTTCAGTGGCCGCCTGACAGTCCTGGCTAAACAAAATATGAAATTTATCAAGATGGAAAAAGAACAAAACAGCTATGTGAGAAAAAGTGGAGCTGAAATGTCCCAGCAGACGGCACCATTTCACACGAGTGATCTGAATCCTTCTGAGAAGAAGGACCAGAGAAGATGGCGATGGCCTCCACCGAGCATGAAGCCAAGAGCTGCGTCTCTGTACGCTTCCTGTTCGTGACACAGCAGTATCTGCAGTTTTCTAAGACATGACAACAGGAAGGAACCAACCCAGCAGAGTTAGTTGGAGCCAACGCAGCGGCGTTCGCAGCCATCAAGGGTCGGTTCCATTGATTGATATGGCGATCCCTCGGCACGCTCAGGTCGCTCCTCTTCTCATCACATTTTGATTGATGAAAGCGGTTGATCTGCAGCAGCCTCCCGATAGCTGACCTCCACTGTGAATGGGACAGAGGCGGGGAGACGAATGCGCCTCAATAAACCAGTCACCGTATCGCCATTATGGAGGTTGACATACAAATGACAAGGGTTAACATGCCTGCTCGCCACGTTGTGTCCCCACCGTTCATCAGTGCTTGAATGCTCTGTGCATTCAAAGCGAAGCTTGACAGGATTTCAAAAACATGCAAGGACATCCTTCAAAACCAAGTCTTCCTGCCCTCGAAATGCCATAAGAAAGCCGGCGGTTCCTGTGTGGAATGTACTGACACTAGTGTCTCCTTAGCACGGAGAATGTCGCCCTTTCCCAGCTCTGTGACACAAGCACAGCTCCACAAACTCCCAACTCAGGGAGGGATACACAAAGGTCAGCGGCTGACAGGACCAAGACATACTGTGCCCTGAGGAGGTCCGCTGAGGAGGCAGAAACTTTCTGATCTTACCCTCTTGGGTTTGTGAAAACCCCTCATCAGCATTCAAGGGCAGCAGTCATGCTTCAGAACTTATTTGTGTCTGTACATTTTCTTTGTCTCAAATGAAAACTGCCGCTGGCAAAGGCATACTATGAGTTTTGGCTATCCAGCATAAAAGTGCAGAGAGTTGGGCATTGTTGGTCCATTGATTGTGCAACAGGACAGAGCGATCAATGCATGTGTGCAGAACGGGATCAGTCACCTTTCTCAGAGAAATGCATTGATTTACACAGAGGAGCAACAGGAGCGCCTGTCAGGAGTGAAGCAGGGTTCTGCAGAGGAACACTAAAGGTAATTTACTTAAAGGAGGACAGGGACTGTTTAACGCAACGCAGAGCTTTCAGACCTTTAACAAGCGTTCAGGCATTATTAACCATGTCAGGTTCAGGGCACATGTTTCACCAAAGCAAGATCATGAGGAGAGAAGGTCATGGTTCAGATGGTGGAAAATGTTTCCAATGTTAAATGCTGATGTCAGCAGCTCCTTTACTAAGCTGCAGGTCCTGAAACCACACAGACAAAGAGTCAAAGCTTTCTGCATCTACATGTCCAGGAGTCCCTGTGGCCTCAAAGGATGAAGATGAAGACAGATTTATTAAGGAGATCCTTTCACCGTCTGCTTTTGGCACGGTGCCGCAGTGGTTAGCGCTCTTCCCTCACAGCAAGAAGACCCCTGGTTCAAGTCCCGGCTGGACCTGAAACAGAACATCAAACTCATTTAAGCCCACAGTTTCTGTGTGGAGCTTGTTTCTCCTCATGTGTGGGTTTGTTCCGGCTTCCTCCCATAGTTTCACTGGTTACTCTAAATTGTGATGGTGGCCTGCCACAGACCGGCGACCTGTCCAGGAGGGATAGGCTCCAGCAGCCCTGTGACCCTAAAAGGGAATAAACGGTTTAGAAGAATGAAAATCAATCAGGGTCATCATTCATATAAAGTGGAAACAAACAAGTCCCTCCTATTTATGTAATGTGCATTTTATTAAGTTAAAATCTATTAAATATGAAAGAATCTGTCAATTTTTTGAAGCGATCATTAAAGAAATGTTAGCTTTATTGCCTCATGCAAAAGGACTCAGTATTGCAGTTCAGCAGGGATGATGCTCCACTGTTTACATGTTTGTTCCAGTGATTTATGTCAGAGGAAGTCAACATTAGGACTCCAGAATGTTAGTATGGAAATGCATGGTAGTCCTGATTAAATAAAGCATCCGTTGTTTTCTTCTCTCACTGTAAGTTTGAGTCTCTTAACCTGTTTATCTGAGTGCCGTCGCATCGCCGAGTTCATATCCAGAGATATGATTACACTTTATATCCCAGAGATTAATAAGAGCGCGTGACGGAGGAGATCAAACAGACGCGTCCGTGTTACAGAAAACAGCCAGAGGAATCTGTTCTCACAGGCTGATAATGCAGTGATTCATGAAGCCCCCCATGTGAGGTGACAACCAGCAGGCCGCAGCCACAGCCGGAGGGGGGAGCTAATGAGATGAGACTCATGTGCTGAATGGGAGGAGCAAAGTGAAAGGGCAGAAAGGTGAAGAGCAGCCACAGATGGTGACAGGAAGTGGTTTGAGAGAGAGAGCACAGTGAAGGAGCGGCGTGTTACAACCAACAAAGGCCCGCTTTCACGGACGCTTACCTGAGCTTCTCCACCTGGGGACATTCAGGAGGAATCATTCTGACCACCTATAGAAGCATCATGAAGACAGTCGTCACTATTGAAGCCCTGTGTTGATCTCAAGACTTCAGGTGTCAGCTCCCCACAGGAAGACGCTTTTCTGTTTACTGTGGAGGTCAGAGGTCAAGACGGCCCGCTGAGACCAGCGCTAAAAATAGGAAACTCCCTGATCAGGTTATTTTCCTTTTCCTCCTCAGCTTTCCTTTCACAGGTTTGATCATTTTACTTTTATGGGAGCAGCAGCCGACCCCTCTGACTCAAAGTGAAACATCAAAATGATGGAGATATTTAAGAGATCTATTCTGCATTTGATGTAAAACCAGTTCCTCTGGCTCACTTCTGATAATCTGCAAGTCATGAAAACTATTTTGCAGAAGCTGGCTGCGCTTGACATTATGTTTAATGTGGAGGTGTAATCCTCCATCCTGCTGACTGCAGCTCTTCCAGCTGTCTTCTGTTCATCCAGCATGAACGCCTTAATGAGGAGGATTCTAAAATGATGACAGAGGGACTGAACTCAGCCACAGCTTGTCTAGTAAAAGTGTGTGCTTACCTGTCAAACCCAATAAAACCCTTATTTTTCTAACAAAGTAAACTTTAGTGTGTGAGAAACATTCAAAGTTCTGACGCATCGATTTAAGTCCAAACATCCATGCTGCCACCGACAAACACCTGAAACACCTTCAGAAACAGAAACGAAGACGATGGTCAGAAAAACTAAAATTAAAAAGCCAAAACAACTGTTCAGTCTAAAGGAAATCAAAGCTCTCGCGTGGAAACGATAGAAAAATGTTCTAATTCTAGAGATTTCCTGTCTGGAAAGAGAGAAATGTGTACCTGCAGTAATGCATAGGATTCATTATTGAAATCAAATCTGTAAGGGCGTGACGGGTGGGGAAATCAGATGTAGTTCAACACGTAACCACTAGGGGCTTGTCACCAAAAATAGACGTCTTCGGCTCCTTGACTCCCCAAATTCTCTAGAGTGCAGGATTAAAAAAAAAAGTCAATTTACAAATGTTTTTTTGTTGACAAATGATGACAAATCTTCCAAACACAATGCATTGTGGTCTATATTGACTAATCTAGTGAGGATCGATGCAAACTCATTATTCACTGAGACTTCTGGGAAATTTCCAGGGCGCTGGATTTTGGGATTGCATGATTATTATGTATGGTGAGATGCAACTCACACGGTAACACTCCATCAAAACGTTTTTCAAAAAAATGTTACTAACAAAACCTAATATCCAAACGCATCATCAGAAGAACACAAACAGAATGAACAAGGGGTCAAAAAGTACAGTTGATGAGAAATGACATGATGGTTTCAGAGCACACCGGAGGGGGGGACCTGAACCAGAACACCAATGGGGACCCGAACCAGAACACCAATGGGACCTGAACCAGAACACCAATGGGGGACCTGAACCAGAACACCAATGGGGGACCTGAACCAGAACACCAATGGGGACCTGAACCAGAACACCAATGGGGGACCTGAACCAGAACACCAATGGGGGACCTGAACCAGAACACCAATGGGGTTCTAAACCAGAACACCAATGGGGGGCCTGAACCAGACCACCAATGGGGTTCTAAACCAGAACACCAATGGGGGACCTGAACCAGACCACCAATGGGGGACCTGAACCAGACCACTAATGGACCTGAACCGATCACCAATGGGGGGACCAACCAGAACACCTCAGAAGGGGACCCTGAACCAGAACACCAGCGGGGGACCCGAACCAGATCACCAATGGGGACCTGAACCAGACCACCAATGGGGACCTGAACCGAACACCAAGTAAATTTGAACCAGAACACTGGGGACCTGAACCAGGATCACCAATGGGGATTCTGAACCAGACCACCAATGGGGACCTCAACCAGAACACTAATGAGGGTCCTCAACCAGAACACCAATGGGGGACCAGGACCGGAACACCAATGGGGGACCTCAACTTCTGTGGAGTTTGTATGTTCCTCTCCTGGGGAAAGCGGGGTTTTCTTCTCCTCCCATCGCCCAGAATCCGATGAAAATGGATTAAATACATCTCTTTGTTTTCAACTTTTTCAAAAAATAAGATGCTTACTACAGAAAGAAACATCCTGAAGAAAATATGTTTTTCCAGTTTAGTATGGAAATGTTGTGGTTTATGAACGGATCCAACATAAAGTGAAGCGGTTTCCAGAGGAAAACAGCAGTGTTGATATACTTTTGAAACCTACAGGAGGGAGATCATTTAGCGAATAATACTCATAAAATAAGTTTAAAGAAATGTCTTATCTTGTTTGTCAGAACATATTTATGGGGTTCCGTTTTGTTCCAGTTTGAGCCATTTGTAACGCTCCTTCAAACACGCTGCCTGTCTGTTTTCTGCTTTTGAAAAAGGTCAGAGTTCAGTGACATCATTTCCTGTTAAACTAAGATGGTGAGAGGGGCCAAAAAGCCTAAAGGAAGAGGGTCTGTGAGCCCCAGGTGACTTTTTTTGAATCCTTCTGCCTAAGTAGAATAAAGAAGAGTCAACATGTGTCTTGGTTCCTCATGTTTGTCCATTCTGGGGGAAAAAACAGACAAAATTTGGCTTCAAAGCAGCGACCATTAATATCACAACACATTCTGTGCATTTATTTTATACACAATTTATCCTATTTTTCTCCCTCATTCGTTGTTCTGTAAAACCTTTTTAAGTCAAAAGAAAATAATACATTAAATCCCATAGCAGCAAATTCTGAAACCTCAATCTTTCAGATAAAAAAGAGGCAAAATAAGGAGAAGGTTGTTGGAACGATGGAAACGATTCTTCAAAGTGTTCTGTGACCCTAAGATGCTCACAGCAGCTTCCAGCTGCAGCTCAGCTATGCTCTCACCTAAACTGGATAAATAAATGTGTAAACAGACCTAAAAGGAGCAACCCATGCAAGACAGCCCGACTACAATAACCACAAGCCTTCTGCTAGATGAATGGGGAAGAAAATCCCCCAAATAAGAACTGAAAGCCTCTTAGCAGTCGGGGATTGCTTTGGGTCCTTCTCTATTCGTCCTTCTAAGAGCCCAACTAATAGAAATGGGAGAAGATTGGAATGTCAGAAAACCATTTCATGTGTTTTAGATCTTAAGAATGTGTTTGTTTAATGTACAGGCTGCTCCGCCCTGGATTGGACCTCTGAGGTCCTGCTTTTCTCCGGCTCTGATTTCAAACCCTTAAGATTGTGGGAGATCCAACAATAGATAGCTCACACCGGCACCGGCCACTAGAGATGTTTTCTGGCTCTGCGTTGTTGATCACAGATTTATCCTGCAGCTGTACTGCAGTCACAACTGCTTTGTCTCGCTGCAACACTGATTTTGTGGATAGTGTTTGTGTTTTCCTGGGACTCCGGTCCCTCTTCAGAGACCGGCATGATCCTCTTTTCCAGTCTGCTTAATGGCTCCCTGATTTTCTCCTCGGAGCAGCACTGATGGCAGCCTTTACAAGCTCTTCTTTGGGGAATCTTTTATTTATTTCTTTTCTTTTTATCTCCTCTTGTTTTGAGAATATGGAGACATTCTCAGTTTCTCATCACACACTGTGTAACCAAGCTGTGATGGATGTCATTTTTCCTCTGGAGGGTTTTGTTTATGACAGTCACTATCCATTTCAGAGCGTATCGCTGCTGCACAGTGTGCTGTTACGTAATGGGCTTGTTGTCTAAGACAGAATTGATTTATACACCTTTCTGTAATGGAATTTTTGGTGTTTTGTTTGGGGCCCTGCTTGTTTTCTGCTTTTACCTGGGGTTGTAGAGCAGAAGGAGATGCTATCTAAGAGCATAATGAAGTGTGTGCATCGCTGAGCGACCTGGGACACGCCTGCGCTGACATCCACCCCGCTGCTCTTTGGGGCATGCGTGAAGTGAGAGGACGGAAACCGTAGAAATGCTCCTTTCTGCTCAGCGTTGTTAAACTTCACCCCTAAAGCTGATTACAGTGGAACGTCTGGAGTGACTCACTGAGCCTTCAGGAACAATCTACAAACCAGAAGCAACTTCATTCATTTTTAATGAGTAACACTTACAACAACTATTTTCAGAAATGTGAGCCGTCGGGAGCAACATTCTCAGTGTTATTGTGCGACTGTTGTGTGACAACAAATAAAACAATGACAGCTGTTTTTCTGCTAATAATCTAAATATTTATATATAAAAAACCTTTTACTGGTAATAACTCGACACAAAGTCTCATCTGGTCGTTACCGGCTCTCAAATGGGGCCCGAAAGAAAACAAGGGTCCAATGTTGCTCCACTTCTGGGTTACCGTGACATACAGTGGAGGAAAAAGTATTTGACCCCTTCCTGATTTTGTAGGTTTGTCCACCTGAACAGGTGACAGGGTCATTCTAATGGTTGGTTCATTTGAACATTGAGGGATAGAAAATAAAAATCTGTCGTTCCTTGGTTGTCTTGACTGCATGTTTTGGGTCATGATCCTGTTGGAGGACTCATCCACCCATTTAACCCTCCTGCTCTCACCCAGGATTTGAGGGTACATGGCTCCGCCCATCCTCCCATCCACATGGTGAAGTAGCCCTGGGCAGAACCCCCCAAGCATAATGCTTCCACCTCCATGCTCAGCAGTGGGGGTGGTGTTCTTGGGCAGCATTCTGCTCCATGTTGGTCTGATCAGTTGTTGCGTCTATTCCCAGAATATCATTCACTGGGATTGCAGCTTTACGAGTCCTTTTGCAAAGCAGAAATCATGCAGTTCTGTTCAGAACTGTGAACGTCCTCCTGAAAGTGAGTCTTTTGTTGCATTGTGGGAAAAAGTCTGCCTCTGCTCTGTAATATCTTTCCTTTTCAACCAATTTTACTAGAGAACGGTTCCATCAGTCATGTCCATCTGTGAATGCAGTAGAAACACAAGGATACAGTGAGGGAGGGGGGAGGGGGTATTTTCGTCAGAATTTACCCCTTGCTGTTCACATTTACCTCTGACATTTGTGAGCAGCATTTCTCTCTAATTCAGAAAGATTTCCATGGATATGAGCTCAGATCTGCTGAGAATAGATCCGCTCCAGACGTTGGCGTGACCTGGAAAGCGTCACGGTTGCACGCGGCTCCAGTGAGTCACGTGGAGGAACGGGCCTGCCATTGCCGGAAGCAAGGCATCTGGACCGCCTCACGGGACCCGGTCCAATCTGCTGCAAGTGTTCCCGGGCAGGGCCTTCCGGGGAACTTTGTGGAGCCTGCTGTCAGGGGTCTACACTCTGTTGTCTCTTCTTGGAGATCTAATTAAAGCAACGCACCAGAAATGGGGGGTGGGATGACCCCCCCCCCCCCAGAGCTGCTGACGGAGGAATTGCAGGTAAATCACAGAAAATGGGGAGAATGCGTGCTGCAGATCTACAAACCAACATCCCTTCTTGTTTGACAGAAGTACTGACAATAATATAATACGAATAATCCAGACCCTGCGAGGGACTAGGGACCCGTCCCGATGAACCCCTCCCTCACCCAACAGCAGCTGGGATAGGCTCCAGCAGCCCCTGACCCTGAAAGGATTCAGCTGCCTCTGAAGATGAATGCATGGAATATTCATCCAGTTTGTTAACTTCTCACCAGCCTCCCTGCTCACATGTGTTGTCTCACCCCCCCCCCCCCCATTCCCAGCAGGCTCCAGGAGGATAAGGTGGTGGAGATGTCAGTCTCCTCCACATCACACCTCATATGGTTTGAATGCAGATGAGCCAATGACAAATTGCTTTTCATGAGACAGATCACCTAGAGGTAGAAGCCCCAAGTTCACAGAATGGGGGTGGGGGATGATTTATAAAAAGGCAAAGCCATATCTTTGCATTGGCAGGCGTTCCATCAGGGTCCAGACGGGGTTTCATGGTCAACTAAAAGGCACCTGTGCAGTAAGAGGAGATTGGTGGGGGCTGCATTCAAGGTCTCTGCAGCCTGTTTGTGTCTGACTGGATTGTGGGTCACAGAGTGAAGCATCTTCAACAAAGGTCAGACCTTTAGAACATTTAAAAATAACACACTGAGGGGCAGAAGCAACCTGTGAATCTAAAAGATGTTCATGTTGCTTCAAATAGGACAAAGCTTAAAAACCAGTGTTTCATTTTCATGAAATAAACCTCGGACCACGAGAATTCCTCCAGAATTAGGGCAGTTTTTAGCCTTTGAGCAGAAAATACCCTTCAGTTTGTCTCTCAGCGTGTTTTTAATGTTTTTTGTGCAGTCACAACATGAGAGAAAGGTGCTGCGGTCATATGAGGAAGTTCTTGACATGATTTCTGAACACTGTGGAACCCTAAAGTACTTTATGCCCCCCGTATCAAACAAAGGTAGGGTGTGAGCAAAATGACAGAACGTTTATATATTCATACATAGGACCTCCGGGTTTTGACTTTGACTCAACTTTATTGATCTCCCTTGAAAGACAGATAGGTCTGATGGGCATGTTGCCTGACACAGCCCTGGGTATTTCTCCGGCACAATGAACCCCGGGGTTCGGGCCCCTTCATGGCTACATTGAAGCAGATATGACACAAATTTCTGAAGAAGAGATGGATGAAAATAAAGGTATTGTGTCCTCTATTCCCCAGAGTGAGGGGGTGAAGAGTCTGATGACATGATGGACTGTAGTTGTCAAGTCTGTTTGTCCTTCAGACCAAATTTTGGTGGGAACTCTTGGAAGCAAATCATTAAAGTGTGATTCCAACAGGGAATTGTGACTGATGTTTGCATCTATGAGGTTCTTGGGTCTCTAATTAGTCATGAGCTTGGATCTTCATGAAGTTCTGCACAGATCCAAGCTCATGAACCTCCGTTAGCCGTGGCTTTGTCCCGTCGGCCACCTCGTCTGCTGCTGCCGCCTCATGAGGACTCTGTGCAATATTCCTAATTATTCTTAAACAGCCTCAAATGACATCAGAGACGCTTGCTGTTGAAGTCTAATGCTGCAGTGTTAGCGAACCACTGCACAACAAAGCAGAGCGCCTCGGGGTTTCAATCTGACAGCCGGAGCGCCAAAACTAGAACGCATTTGGAGGATTTAAACAGCAGAAATGATTCCTCTGAGGTAGCTGAGTGATGAACTTAATGAGTGCAGTCACTAATTAATGCTGCTGTAATTCAGGCGGTGATTAGTAAAGACATGTCTTTGCCTTTTCAATAACTGCAAAGGCATTTATTACTTCTTTAGTATCTTCTCCAATACAAGCTGCCTCTAAATAAATATCAGAAATGTTCGACTCTCAGCCTGCAAACGCTGAGCAGAGCTGGAAAAGCACACAGCATGTAAATGCCACCATCATGGGATCATGTGGCATCGCAATGTGAAAATACAGATGAAATCATCTCAAAAGTATGAATGTTTTACAGGATTTTAGAACTAAGACTATTTTAAAAGCAGCAGATCATCCACCGTTCTGTCAATCTTTGAACGTTGTAAAATGAAATCATTATGAAGCTGATCACAAAGAAACACGAGACCCAAACCAGTAAAGCAGAAACTCTATTAGAGAGAAATCTGCTTTTATTAAAAGGGAGAAAAAGCAGCAAAGAAAAGCAGAAAAAGCTCAGATTGTTGCAGGAAAGTGTCTCCCTGCGGGTAAATAAACGGATCTGAAACCAGAATGAAGCGGTTTTGGAGTCAGTGAACCTCCCTCCATCGCTCCTGCGCCTCCTGCTGTGACTGGTGGAGGTACCGATCCAAAAGAGGCTCCTTAAGGAGACCCAAACGGGCTGCAGAGCACATGGGAAGAGGATGTCAGAGCTCCTGTTAATGGAGGAGTGTGGATCATAAGGAACAATGAGGAAATAATGATTGTCATTAATGGGATTTAGGGAGGGGAAAAGTCAATGAGAGGGGTTTTCATTCTGCTCTTCAGAGCCACAGGAGAGACATGCAGGCCTCACTAGACTGTTGTTAATGTGCTATCAGGGGCTTTGGCGGGACCACTGCAATGAATAATACGCTTAATGATGTTTGCCGTGTGTGATGACACATCCACGGTGTGAGCAGCCACTTAGTGTTAAGGCACCAAACTCCTCTCTTTGTTATTCACACAGGAATACATTTCATGCTGTAATATTCCTGTCAAAAATTGATTTCTCTTCTTGCTAAATTCTAGACGATTATGTGTGCTTCTGCTGTTTTTTTCTCCTTTTACTGTCAAGAATCAGACAGTGTGAAAATAAATGGGTTCTCATTTCTTTCTTGGCTTGAATTTCAAATAATATGACCTTTTTAAAATGCCCTCCCTTTGCACAGCTGCATGATGGTCCAGCCGGCTCCTGAAAGCTGACAGCTGGCTGACATGTCTGTGAGGACGGGTTGTGTTTGGAGTCACAGTCAGACCACCTTCACGCTTCCTTAAGGTACACCTGAGAGGCAATAATGATTGATATATAATAATTCACACTAACGAACTCAAACAGTGCTTCTACTTTTCATGAATAAAACAAATATTATGATTCTTAAACACGAAAATCTGATCAAATATTTGGAAGGAACATGCAATATTTCAAATTTGAACAAACTGGATTTCATTTTAATGCCACACAGTCATTTCCAGGGAACTAAATTTGACTTCAAGTTGAGCGTAACCCTTGTGCAATCCTAAATAGGGAGGTGGGTCATCTAGACCCACTAGACAGGTGGGTCATCTAGACCCACTAGACAGAGCTCTGAACCTTTTTTCTTCAATGATTTGTGATCTTCACTGGTGTCCATGGATTACATGAAATCTTTCCACCTTTATCCACCTTTGTCATGGTAGGGGGAACACCTCAATGGAAGGGGGGGGGGGGTGTCATAGGATAGCATAAGGGTTAATTGTTTCTATAAAGCTCAGATTTGTAGTTGTTTTAGTGAAATGCAGAATAATTCACAGAGGGACTCATTTAGTTTCTGTCATTTACCTTAAATCCATTTCCTTCTAATTAGATTCATTTGTCAGTTTCAATGAGGCTGAAGATAAGAAAAAAGGTTTTACGGTTTTTTATGTTGTCAAAAAATACATTTAGGTAAGCTATAACTAAAATGAACGACCCTGGGAGTATTTCAACCAATCAGAACAAAAAATACTGAAGATAAAAGATATTTATGGAAATATTTCACTTAAGACAATTAGTCATGATTTGACATTAAAAGTGACGCATATCTACGTGTATACATCCACTACACATGTAAACGAGGCCGCCATCATTCCTATAATTAATCATGTTCAAATCAATTTAAATGTATGTAAACCTCAACATGACTGCAGTCAAACAACCACACATCAAAAGGTTAAAACAATAATGATAAACACATTCATATTCATTCCATCCAATAAATGTGACGTTCGTCAAAGCGACTTTAATTATTTGCTCGGAATGAAATGCAGAATGTTTTCTGAGACATTTGTTAATGTTTTAGAAACGTTCATGAATGTCTTCATTTATTTCTTGAGTTGAACCACAACAGCTGCTGCAGACACGAGACCAAACTGAGACAAAGTCCACTAAAGCCTAAATAATGTGAATATTTATTGCAGTAATCATCATAACAATGAGGATAAATAAAAGAAATTCATTTTCTCAGCAGGTTTTTGGCTAAATGTCCCAATGGTTACAGTCAGTGATTTTTTTATTCCTGTATTTTCTGGATGTAAACAAACAAACCTGCATTTATCTACAGAACCTAACAGAATCAGAACATAATAACTCCTACGTTACAGACATGTGAGCATCTTTCATAAAGACCCGTCTGTGTGGCGTGCCTCAATGCATTTATGCTCCAATTCTCCACCTTTTTTTTATGAAAGTCATTTTTGCAGTTTGGATGTAATCCTGCCAGCAGACGGATAAAACACACATAACCACCTGCCAGAGGTAATAAAAGCCATTCTGCAGGTCAACTGCTGCCACACATGCAATTACGCTGCATTCAGCCTCGTATTTCTGCGCGTCTCATCTCAAGGACGATATTGGCTGCTTTATGCTTGTGGTGCTGAAGAGATTTGCCGGGTTTCACATTAACCTGCAGCGTAAATCCGCCGCTGTTTCAGCTCAGGCTACATTTAGCTCAGGCTGTGTTTGGCTGAAATGAAGTGAGCTCTCAAAAATCCCATTCCGTTCGCTCTCCATATTGCATCACGGACCCGCTGGACTTGGTATTCCAGCTGCATGAGCACAGTTCCCCGCTGCCACTTCCAGATAGTGATGGTGGACATGTAAAAGGCCTGATGTGTTTAATCAGAGCACACACGCGTCACAGATAAGACTGTCGGGCGACATGCAGACCAAGACAAACACTAGATAAGCCCCACGAGGATTGGTACCCGTAAAAAAGACGTGTTTTTCCTGATGGGGGGAAGCAGGTAAACGCAGGAAAAGCATTCCAAAGTGCTGACGACAAAGCCGTCGTCGTAAAGTCGGGCCTGGAATTGTGGAGCCTAAAGCTCCGTGATTCCCCCGTCGTCGTAAACGATACGCTTGTCCCACTTACCTTCCTTTTCCAACGTCAGCCGTCAAAGTTCAAAGTCTCTGAACATTTTCCAGTCCCTTTGAAGAAATGTGAACTCTGCACGCCGTGTCCATTCAAATGCACTCAGACAGAACAAGACTGCAACGGCACAACAGACGAAGAGCTGTGAGTAAATAAGCCAAATGAGAAGAGGAACGCCAGTTTAGTTCATGGGTTGGAACACGGCCGTCACCGCAGAGCTGAAAGTTTCTCTCCTGACAGGAGGATTGTTCTGCACCAGAATAGTCGCCTTAATTCTTCCTCTCCTCCCATCAGCAGGCTTAATTTGTCAAAACCATGTTGGTTCAGCGAGCATCAAGGGTGATAACATTGTGAATTTTGGGTAAATGTGTTCTGAAGTCATATAAACACTTGTCAGGGTAACATTTCACCAGTGTGACGTGCAGAACAAACATGTAAAGAACACAGAGCACCGCCTGGAGGCTGCCGGTACGCTCTTCATTTGTGTGATCAAAGCGTGCTGCCGTGCACGCTACTGACGGCTACAGAGAGGGTGTGAACAGCAAATGAAGGGATGCCCCCGGCAACTGTGTCTTTGCTCACAATAGAGGGAAAGAAAGACGTGGAAGGAGGTGTACACAGAATTTCAGAAACCTTGACATTCTGCAAACAGACAAGCAGACACGCACAGCCTCTAATCTTTGACTGCCAAAAAAAACCAACAGCAAGAAAAATGGCAGAGTATTTTGTTCCGACAGACTGGGGGCACAGCTGTTGGTGCACGCTGCCACATAGGAAGTGCCAGTGGAAATGGAGGATTTAGGCCTCATGGATGCAGGCACACCAACCACACTTTCACCAGAAGAGGGAAAAGCATCCAACCGTTCAGAGATGTTCTATTCTAATCGAAGTTCAACGTTCAGCTCACGTCAGTCCTCTGGTTTTAATTGTCTAAAGCCTTTTCTCGTCTTCTCCAGTCCAGAAAACCGTTTTGGTCCAGAAGGAAAGACGCCTCAGGACATCTCATTTTGAGAGGAAGCCAGTTCATGAAAGGAAACTTCAGCCCTCCGGAGGGCTGCTTCCCTCTGTGAATGAGTCTGTGCCCTTTGTCCAACTAGTTCAGAAAAGGAAAAGTACTTTGGGGAAGCTGTCAATCACATCATTCAGACCTGATCCAGACGAACCACTGAAGGTCAAATGGAGCCGGTTAAGTGAGAAGAGCTTTAGTTTCAATCATAAACTATCAGCTGTGACCTTTGCTCTTCTGCAGAAACATTAGAGTCCTGAATGTCGTCTGGTGCTCACCTGCTCAGGTGTGGCGTCAGGACTCGGCAGTCTGAGGCCGGACACTCGTCATCTCAAGGCCACATTTGGGTTTTCAACATCAGGGGGGTTTAAAGAGGCCAGCAGAGTGCAGGTTTATATAGAGACCCAGAACCGCCACATTCACCTGTCAGCTGGAGAGGACCACAGCCAGAACTGAAGCCGAGATGATTGACAGTTTGATGTTTGGAGAAGTTGAAGGCAAGAACCAAAACCAGCAAAGACACAACGAGAATTTTACTGAAGGATCTGAAGAATTCTGAGACTGTTCTGGCCTAATGGAAGAACATGAGTGGAACCGAGGAACCGTGTCCAGACGGAGCAAGAGATGTCAGCAGGTGAGCTGACCAAAACAGGTGAGAACAATAAAGCTAAAAACACAAAGAAATCCCAAGTCCCAACAAAACCCTTCAAACAAAAGAACAGACGACAATCAAAGTCATTTCTTTTCTAATGTTGCTGAAAGAACAGCTGTAATTGAAGAAAATCTTTCTCTACGTTGAGAACCGTGGCCTCAGATTTAGCAGTGCTGACCCTCATCCCAGCCGCTTCACGCTCGATGAAGCCAACAGGACAACATCATCTGCAAAGAGCAGAGAGGAGGGGGTCCCCAAACCAAACCCCTCCAGTCCCGGATACGCATAGAAATTCTGTCCATAAAGAACCGGTGATAAAGGGCCGAGTCCAACGTGTCCAATAAGTCTGACTCACTGCCGCAGATGCAAACCAAGCTCC
Source organism: Oryzias sinensis (assembly GCA_037389245.1). NCBI lineage: Eukaryota > Metazoa > Chordata > Actinopteri > Beloniformes > Adrianichthyidae > Oryzias > Oryzias sinensis. The sequence continues at coordinate 703,096 of CM074504.1, forward strand.
TGCTCCGGTCATACAGAAACCAGGCGGCCCTCAGTAAGACTCTCCAGGCCCTTACTTCTAGAGCGCCCTCCACAGGACACCGCGGGGGACGCAGTTGAACTCCTTCTCCACAAAACCCACATGGACTGGATGAGCAACTCCCAGGAAGCCTCCAGCCTCCTGAAGAGGCTGTAGAGCTGGTCCTCTGGTCCAGGACCAGGACGGAAACCGCACCGTTGTTCATGGATCTGAGGCTTGACTATCGGGTGTAGAGCTGGTCCACTGTTCAGGAATGTTACTGAGAACACGCCTGTGGATTTTTACCTCCCCCCCCCCCCCTTTTCTACATCCTGACAAGTTTGGATAAAAATGAATAAAATGAAGTTTAGAAAATCTCTGAGCTTCAACACCAAAGGCTCTTCCAGTTGATAAACAGCTAAAACTGGGTTTCTGAGCTCATATTGTTCAGCATCACAGTCATTAAATCAGAAAGAAATATCGTCACTGAACATCAGACGCACTAGAACCATCTAGGCCCTGTGGGAGGGCGGAGCAGCTGGACAGATGGGGGCTTGATCGCTCCGTGTACCAGCATCTCTCAAACCTGCTCAGAGTGGATTTAAAACAAAACCGTTTTCATTTTTGAAGTTTAATTTGCTTAAATATTTTAGCGTCACATATTCTAACTTTAGTGTTCTTTAGACAAACAAACATTCTTTTTTGTTTCTTTCTGGAATAAAGCAAAGTTAATTCAGAAAAAAGAATGTTGATGAGAAGAAAAGCATCTCTGGTCAGAGTTGGAGGTCTGGAAATATCCAGACGTCATTCTGTGCTGCTCAGATATTTTATGGACACATATGAAAACTCCTTTCATGATAATTTAAAGAGTTTTGAATTGATACTGGGATCAAATTGGATTCATGACAGCCCCTTCATACTTTCACTCGTGCCTCTCCAACCGCCATGGCACACACTCACCTGCTAATGAGGTAAGAGAGGCTGCCAGCCCGGGCGCATGAAGCGGCAGCTCTGAGAGTCCAGGTGAAACCACATCCTTTAGTCTGCAGGTGTGACCAGCTGGTGCCCTGCAGTCCTGCCATTTTCCTCCTGGCTCTTCTCCCAGGATCAGGGCGAAGCTGGTGCTGAGTGTTTGCACCGACACCCCTCCATCTCGGACCAAAGCCAGACCCAGCTGCTTTTTGGGAGCAGAAAGTCTTCATTTAATCAGCCCTGCAGTGCAGACGGCACGGCCTCAGCAGCCGCACTGTCAGGAAGCAGCAGCAGACTGGACCTTCACGACTTGATTCCATCACATTCTCACAAAATAAGATCTTGTTTTCTTCTTTTGCTGAAATTTAATTTGAACTTCTTCTACTTTTCCTCCAAAACAAAAATACACAAGTCCAAGAACACTTGATATGAGGAAAGCCTGGGAATGGATCCACTCCTTCTTCAGTCCAGCATCTGATAGATGGCGGCGTGAAGACGGCCTGCTGGGATTCAGTGAAACCAAAACACAACTCAGTGCTGTGGGAACCTCCGCAATCTGCTTAGTTTTAAAAAGGAGGCCAAAAGGGGAGTTGGACTCTCTACCTTTGGAATTAGCCAACGTTTCAGGACAACACTGAGACTTTCCAGAGGATTCTGGGAAAATGTGGTCTTTTTCAACTAAACCACTCCAACGGAAAAACAACAACATATGAATTATAAAGTGTGGGAATGTGAGTGGTGGAACTGAATCAAGGACAAACAGTTCAGAAAGTTGTTCATGTTGATGCTGTTCTGCTCCTCAAGGTCTCCTTGACTCGTCTGCCTCCTTCATCAAAGCTCAGATTGGGAAAAAAATCTGAGAACATAACTCAGTGCTACTGTCAGACAAACTCCAACATTTATATTCCACTGTAAAAAATGACGCCTAGTTTGCAGACAAATGGCAGTTTAATGGATGTGGAAGAAGTCACCATCATAAATTCACCGAGGGTTTCCTCACAGCAACACGTTCCCCTCTGGGGTCTCACAGCCTGGACTCATGAGGACGTTTGCCGTCTGTAGACATCTGGAGGGGGCGCTGACCTTCAGCTGGACGATGGTCGTGATCGACTCCAGAAGACCTGTGAGGCTTAAAATGTTGTCGTGTGGATGTGTGAGTGTGAGTGTGTTAATGGAACAGTGAGTGTGAAGTGCTTTGGGCCTTGAATGAAGGTAGACACGTGCAACACGGCGTTTACCACACAGACACATTCTCACATCCAATCTGAAGAGATACTTTAGAATCCCCAATCGGAGGAGCAAACGCCCTCAGGCACCAGGAGAACATGAGAACTCCAGGTAGAACCCAGCAGGGAGGACAGCGATGACCTCCAGCACCACGCAAAAGAAAAAAGAAGATGTGGCTCAGTGATTGGTCCATCGAGGTGACATCACTGACCAGCTGGTCTCAGGAAAACAAAGGAGATGATTGGTGATTTTGGGGGGAAGCACACAAGCCCCCATCTACCCAAGAACAATGCAGAGGTGGAGCAGGTCAGCAGCTTCAAATTCCTGAGGATTTGTCCTGGACCCGAGATACTGAGTCCGTCCAAGACCGGACTTCCTGAGAAAGCTGGAGAAGTTCTGTATGAACACCGGCATCCTCAGGAACGTCTACAGGAGCACCATGGAGAGCTTCTGGTGGGCTGCATCATGGTATGGGATGGAAACTGCACCTACTCCACGACAGAAGGCGGTCCGAGCAGCAGAGGACATCACTGGCAGCAGCCTTCCCCCCATCCAGGACATTTACTGCGCAGCATCATCTAGGACCACCGTCATCAGCAAATGGACCCTCTGACCCTCACAGGAGCCTCAGAGCCTCAGAGACAGCATCATCCTCCAGCTGAACTACCAGCAGCTTCAAAGCAGGACATGTGTAACAATAATATATAACAGTAATGTCCCCCAAATTCAACCTTTGTATTTAATTTCACCTGCACCCTAGTACTCTCAAGTAGTACTTCTTCATATCTGATTTGTTTTTGTACTGAATTTGACAAGTTACAACTATTGTGTGTCTCCTGACCTGTTTTAGTAAATGGGCTCCTCCCATCACACGCTTTGCATTGCGTTGTGTTGATACTGCAGATGACAAATAATTCTATCTCCTTTGGTCAGATTGATTTTTTTCCAGGAAGTCCTGAAGATCTGCAGAGATTCCAGCATGTTTTACTCGTTATGACAGATAATAAATGTGTACAGAAAAGGCTGGAGAGGCTGTCCTCTAAAAAAGCTCTTCTCTCTGTTTTTGCCTCATATTTTTCAAATCTTCCAATATTTCATTTTGTAAATCCAAACTTAAGGACAGAATCTCCTGCAGACTAAGAACTTTTCTTTTACATGAAAACATCAGGAACAATATATTCCAACTAAAAAAGGCCAAAAACAAAAACCACTTTCAGCAAAGTGTGATTAAGGCAGCTCATCTGTCAGGAGCTGTTTGCTAGCACATTGACATTTTCTTAAAGGTTGCTGGGAACATTAGAGAGGAGCACAGAGCTCAAGGCTGAACAGAAACATCACATTTCCCTGAAACTTACAGAGCTTAATGCTGGCGTTCTTATTTGAGAAGAGGCGTTGGTACACAGTCTGGTAATTGGGCCGGAGATTGGATCAGCGTGACGCTCATCTGCAGAGGCTCCTTTATAGATTGCTACTGAAAAATTCAAGAACGCTTGCAAAGATTTTTAACTGGACTGCAGCTTTTGTTTTGAAGTCAGAATTTCAGGGAAAGCTGCAGCTTGACACCTCCCTGCAGTGAAACCAACAAGAAACCAGGATTTTACTGTCTGATTATTAAGCCTGTCAGCCTCATGTATAAATGTGCGTCTGGCTGTGTGAGGCTTAGTATTTAAGCTAACGACTGATTTACTCACATCATCCTCCAAAGTTCAATCGTTTCTAAATTGTGGCCTGAATTTCCTCTGGTCTCTGTGCATTTTTGATCCAATTCAACACTTCAAAGGAGAATTCATTGATTTATGTAATTTGGTCTAAATTAGGACAATAAACATGAATCACTGTTTTAGCTTGAACAAAAATATGTGAGAATTAGCACAAAAGCTAAGAAACATCCAGACGTTGATTGAGGGATATGCAAACCACAAAACATACAAAATACATCAGTAGAGTATACATGACCACACAACGGGAATGTTTACATCAAAGAACTCTTCATATCACATTTGATAAACGCATTGCTGAGACCCCGATCTCATTAGCATAATCCAACCTTTCCTTAAAATCCCACCATATGGATCCTGCTCCATGTTTTCTGCCCTGTAGTTCCTCATTATTCCACTAGGGGCAGTAGAATCGCAGCAGGAAATGTTTATGGTGAGAATAACTTTTCAAAGACTATTTGCTGTTTAGAAGAAAAATGGGCAAAATGTGTTTATAATTAATTCCTAGATGTTAATGTCAATATGTTTGCATTTTAAATGAACATTCTTGAAAGCAAAAACTTAAATTATAATTGATCCGCTCTATATCTCATAATGTGAATGTTGTCGATGCTTTAAGAAACACCTGAATTTAATGAAAAAGAGGTTTCTGTCGTTTTTCTGATGTTGTGGTCTTTAAGTATGAGCGCCGGTCAGGTTAGTTTTCTTATCATTGTCACAGTCTGTGATGTGATCGCGCCGCGTCTGCCAACATTTGGACTCTGTTGGACTCCAGCCTTAACGCAGAAACGTGTGAAGCTCAGCAGCTTGACATAAAGCAGATGAGGAGAAGACGGCGTCTGTGATTCCTAGAAGTGGTCTGAACGAGGTTTAGCTGCTGTCCACCTCTGTGGGATTCAGGTTGGTGTCTCTCCTGAGCAGGTGGTTCAGGTTCAGCATTCAAACGAGCGTTCTAACAGCTGATTTCACCTGGAACGGCGTCTATAAAGCTTTGCTTTGGAAGTGCTCTCTGCTGACAGGTGGCGGCGTCCCGCACGCTCAGCTGCATTGCTGTTGTGACAGCCTCCATTTTTCATAATTCAGGCCTTTGATTACCGCCGCATCATGAGTGATTGAATCCCACGGGTCGACTTCTGGTGGCGTCGCTGACAGGAGGAAGAGGAGGAGATCAGAGTCAATCCCTCTGATACTGCAGTGAAAAATACAGCAGAGCTTTTTCAGGCTTTATTTTCTCACTGCCCACTTTCACAGGTTAAGTCACTTTTGCTGTTCCATTTCTATTATAGGATCCGAAAAGGAGCATGTGACCTGTAACCCACAGGTGAGGCTGGAGGGAATTGATCTGGGCCTGCTGATCTGCACATCTGACCCCTGAGTTGACCTTTTCCTCCACAGGTGACTGGAGGTTGACCCAGCTGTACTTTTGCTGGGAGTTGAGTTTTTGTTTGTGGATTTCTAATGATAGCGTCTGTGTCTGTGGAGACACAGTTATCTGAAGGAGTTTGTGGTGTCACAGGGACTTTCTCCTAAACTAAAACACATCTGGGAGAAAAGGATTTTCTGTCTTGACAGATGCCCAGGAGGCAGAAAGTCTCCTATATGAGCACAGACAGACGGTGAACCATTACTTATTCAAAATATGTGCCGTCACAACGTCGTTCAGCGTACGACTGCACACCTTTTCTGGGTTCTGGCTTTGCTTCATGAAAAGTCAAGTCAAATTCCCAGATGTTGATGATGACAGTCTTTAATTAGAGCCTTGCAGGAAAAATGGAAGGACACGGAACAACACGAGCCAGAGTAAAAGAGAAAATAATGGTTGAGTTTTTAAAGCAGGATAGATAAAGGTAACACTGTATAATAACTACACTCTATGAAACCTTAGCTGAGCATGAATAAACACTTAATTAAGGGTTTATAGAGCATCACTCCTGCTTTATTAAGCAGGAGTTTATACGTTGTTAGAAATGCTTTATGTTTCAACGTCACAGGATCATCCAGGTTTTCACCTCATCTGGTTTGTAAATCATTTAATACTTAATTTATAAATGGTAAATAGTTAATAAATACAGTCTTAACATTTCATTGATATATACATCATAGTAATCAATGTTAGTCAAGAAAACCAGCAGAAAATGATGGTGACACATCAGTCAGTGGCCGATGCCCAGATGAAGATGTTGGATTTAACACAAGACTTGGACACAAACAGCTGGGATGGTGATGAGGCAGAGGAGAAAGAAACACCGAAAAAACCAGACCGTACCAAAAATGCCACGAGTCCCTCAGCTCACAAAATGCAGGACTGCTAGTTATTGTAAAGTGTTACCGATAAATGGATAAAAGCTGTGGTGAAAAGACTGGAGTGTTAGAAAAGCAAATCTATTAGCTTTTATTTACTGGACCATTTAAGTAAATAATGCAAACTAAATTAGCCATACTGAGAAAAATAAATGAGCTAAAGACTAAAAAATATTTCTCAAAAGTTTGGAGCCGAACATCTGACTGTAAGAACTGTTCAACCAGTCAACGTCCCTGAAGATTCAACATGTTGACTCTTTACAGGCTTCGTGTTTTACCTCCATAAAAACCATATCGATCACCGGAGCAAGAAGTGAAGTCGTCAACAAAAATTCCCAAATTTCTGCAGTTGCAGCTCCAGCAGAGCAGTGAGTTCAGGAGGTGTTAGGGCCTAAAGGCAAAGCTGGAAAAGCCGGTCGTACCTAATCAACAGAAACAGCTCCCTGTCAGGCATGGCGGGGGGAGGGTGATTATCTGGGCTTGTTCTTCTCTGACCCATCTGCCTGATCTAACAGAGCAGAAATGAAACACAGGAATCAGGGTTCTGGAATAACTCAGCAAAGACCCCCCCCCCCCCCATGTTTCCCTCCACAGGAAGGCAGCACAGCGTTTGACCATGCAGAGATATATCAGTGTCAGCCGTGTTCAGTCTCCCTGGCTGCTCTTATCATCTTGCCCTTTTCCTATTCCTTCATTATCAGGAAACCTGATCTCCATTCTCGGGGTCTCTTACAATCTCTTTTTTTCTTTTTAATGGAAATTTGCTGTAGCCTTCTTATCACCTGTCCACTGGCACCAGGGATTTCAATCATTTCTTTCTGGAACAGGAGGCCTGCTATCATTTCTCTTTCCTACCACACCTTTGTGACTTCCTGTTTGGTTTCTGAGTAACCGGCTCGCACCAACAAAGAGTCAGGAAGGTCTCATGGTTGTGGAACCCGGACCCAACCAAAGTCAGTTCTGAGCTTCACTCACCAGGATGTGAATGACGTAAATGAGGTATAATTATACTTATAAAGCGCTTTTCTATCTACAAGGCCTAAAGCGCTTTACAGTCACACACACAGTAACACACACAGCCACACAGTCACACACACACACACATACACACACACACACACAGTCACACACACACACAGTCATACACACACACACACACAGGCGGCAGCTCCGCTCCCAAACACTGGCGCCATCCTACCACCAGAGGCAAGGGGGGGTTCAGTGCCTTGCCTAAGGACACATCGACTCATGGGCGTGCAAGGCGGGAATCGAACCTGCAATTTTACGATCATGGGTCGACCGCTGCACCACGCCTGTGATGTGAGGTCACAACACGGATGTGAACCTCAGGGAACACGCTTCTTCCATTTTGTGTGCGTGGTCAGTGAGGAGGCAGTCCTCACACCAGAGTGTGGTAAGGACGCTGTACGTCATGAGTGTGTGAAACCTCTAGCATTTTTGCCAATACTTGGCATAAGAACGACAGTGTAAAGTTCCATTTTCATGATGCCGCTTTAGGTGGCTGTATGATCCGTAGGGGAACGGCAGGACACACCTGTAGGGGTTGGCTCCCTGAGTGGGCTACAACGTCTATAGATATAAACAGGTGAGTGGGTCAGTGCACGATACAACAAAAAACAAACAAAAACACATTTAAGAACGTCTCCACCCTGAAAGATGATTAAAAATAGTGAGGTTTTTAAAATCTATTAAATATGAAAACAGCTCTTTCTCCACAAAGGCTTGTATCCAGAAATATGTCTACAAGTTTTCTTTCTTGTCACATTTGAACTGAAAAGGTTACCTCAGGTCATTGAGGTTTTGTGCTCAACATGCTTCAGCCCAACAATCTGAGCATCACCTGGAGTTAATGATTGACTCTCAGAAATGCCTGAAAAGATTTATTGGAGCTCTAAAACGCAAAGGAACGAGGTTTTTCTCATGTCTGTGCATGACAAACTCATGTGATTAGTTCAAACGTTGTCCTCCATCAAACCTGATGACAAAGCGCTGCCCCGCCCACATACCTGTTTACAGTGTGAGCCACAGCTTCAGTTTGCGTTACTTCAAATTTGAAGCTGGATTTTCATCTGAGCCACATGACAAAAACAGCATTAAAAATGCATGAAACCTTTTCCGTGTTTCACATGCGCTCTGCTGAACAGGGTGCAGGAGGAATAACAAACACTGACATTTACATGAAACGTGTGCAGCTTTTGGGCGTGCATCTCTCTGTTTACACTGAGAAAAATAAACATGCTTAATATTTATGGGGGACATAGTGTAAAAGTGCTATGTAGAAGTGATGACCTATTTTAGGTGGGAAGAAAAGTTAACAGGGGGTGCAGCTGTGGGGCCCGTTTAGCTGTGGCGGTGGTTTGAAGGCCAACAGTCAGCAGGTCTTTTAATCAGATCACTTTGCAGTGATGCAGCATCTTAATTCCCCTGGTTAACATGGGGGGCAGACCCAACGACACTCAAGAACTACAACAAGGCTTTATTTTGAAAATCCTTTTCCAGGAAGGGTTCCCGAGACGGCTGGAGGACGTTTCCTCATTGCACAGAAATCCAGGCTGTTTAACGTCAGGGTTTAGCGCTGCGTCTCATTGATCGGTGAGGTAGGTTCAGAGCCAACGCTCAATGCTCCTCATGAATCTTTGGAGAGAAGTACAACTGTCTGTTCTTTGAACATCCGAGTCAGAAACCAGCTGGCTCCAACTCAGATGGTACTTCACCCGGCAGCTTGTCTGGGTTTTGATCTTCCTCGGATCCTCAGAGGAGTAAACGTCTTCTTTACGGTTTTTTGAAGGGAGGTTCTGCTGGATGAAATGTGGATCGGGGTTAACTCTTTGTGTCAGATCAAATCTCAGTGGGCTGCAGCTAATTGGATTAAAAAAACTCATCCAACTATCACTTGAAATCATTCTAAACCCAAGTGATGCTACATCCTTACATTATTTAGGTAGAGCATATCTGAGGTGGACATTCTGTGGGATACATTTATAGTCTGCATGTTTCTCTTGATGTAATTCTACTTTACAGTTTTGATTCATTTTGATCAAAGTCGCCTCACGTTTCTCACTTTTAGAAAACTCAGCAGGATCCTTTGGATTTGGATTTGAAATGAGAACCTTCAGCAATGAGTGAACCTTAGTGAGTGAAGTGTTCTGATTGGGTGGTGAGGCACTATGAGGTCCATAAAATAGGATGGGGTCATTTCAGGGATAAGCCAAAAGGTGAAGAAACAGTGAAATGTATTGCATCACTAGATTTAAAAGTAAGAAAAGAATCCACATCCACTAGCTGGTTCTGGAATGTCGGTGTTTTGAATGCCTTGTGTCAATGTGTGTGTTCATGAAACTGGGTTTGAGTGGCAGCTCAGGGTAATTGAGAGATTTCAGTGTTTTCCAGCGCATTTGCAGACGTATGAAGCATTTGTTGTGGATTTCAGGCATTCCTCTCAGCAGTTGGTTAGCCATCCTTTTTATGTTGAAAATGAATTGATCTGGAGCTAATCTATGACGTTGACAAAGGCGTGAACCGTTGGTCCAGCAGCACCTTAAAGGGTTACAGTCATGATGAGCTCCTAACGTCTGCAGCCGTTTCTCTGCTGAACGATGTCCGGCCTGATGGACGAGCTCGCTGATGCAGCCGCTGATGACACACCGCTTACATTCCCGTCTGAAACAGATCTGTCCAGAAGGCATAGCATTACTGCAGTGGAGTTGGTGCTGCAGTTTATAGCTCCATAATGCAGTCATCATTCATGCTGTCGCTGACCATCACATGTTTCACTGTAGCTCCATGTTTGACACTGATTTATTCCCTCCTTTCTCTGCAGAAAGGCAGAAATAAACAGCTTTTGCCGCCCTGCCAATATTTTTATTTTCAGTTTTGTCTCAACAATCACATAAACTCAAACAGCTATTTCTGCGGCAGCTCTTCTTGATGTATTTTCTCGTAAAAGTCTTCTTACACTTGCCATCTTCCAGAGAAAGCCTTTTATCACTGTGCAGCCTGTGCTCCTGCTCTGCCCGTCTGCTGCAGCGACCCCATAAATAATGTGCTAGAAAAAGCTGCACGGGACAATCCTTGGCCTGCTCCTTTGACCCTTTGACGAACAGAAACTCGACAAAAACAAACAACTCTCCTTGACACAAGGGCACAATCTAATGTGGTGCAAAGGAGCACAGCTTTCCATTCCAATGCGTTTTGGGGAAGTGATTCCACCTCAGAACAGCTGATCAGGGCCGGCACATGCAGCCTGAGGAGAGATCACTGACGGATGCATCAAAGGAGAACAATACTTTGGACCTGCTGACCTCCCTCATGTTCTCTTTAGACGTCGGTGTTAAATAGGTTCAGTCTATTTGTTTATTTTGCTGAAATTAAATGCAGAAACCTTGAGTCCGTGGGGGAGTCTTGACTTCCTGATTGAAGCACATTAACCAACAGTTGGAGCTGAGCCAGTTCACCCGTTGCCCAGCAGGTGGCTGGTGACACGAGTCAATACATTGATATTAAACGCTCCATCGTCAACATACAAAGTTTGGTTACAAAAGTTTTTGCTTTCTTGGTTACGGTCATCACAGATATGTTTCTTCCAGATTTTTGCTAGTTGTCATCACTTTCTTCGATATTTTAATCAAATATGCTCACAGACCGGTAATATTGAATGGTCGACCCGGCATCAGCTCAGGTTTCAGGCTCAAGTGTCCCGCCTGTTTTTGAAAAGGCCGTTTAAAATGCAAACCCAACAAGACAGATTTCATTTTGGATCAGTGAGACTTTTGGATGTAAATCTTTTAGATACTGTAACACAGAGGAGGGAGAATGATGCTATGGGATCACTGTGCAGCCACAACACCTGAGTGACTTGCAGTTTTGTGTAAAACAAGGATTTCATCCGTGCTCCACAGGTTTCAGATTGGTGTGTGGTGTTCAAAAACAAAAAAAAGCTTCTCAGTGGTTAGAGGATGAAAATATCACAGATGATGTCGTTTTTAAAGCATTGGAGGCTGGAAGTGGACGTGGACTCTTTGAATGCACCTTCCAATGATTTCGTTTTCTACGTTCAGGATATGGCAATGCATAAAATAAAACAAAAAATGAGAAAAGAATCCCATTCCTTTCATTCAGAATTGTGTTTTTCTGTAGGTGTGAGGCAAAGAGATGGAGGCAGAAAGAATGAATATGCTGAAAAAGCGACCGCTTTCTGCTAAAATGTGTCAGACGTTCTCCCATTTCACGTCTGACAGCTTCAAAGCAGAGACAACTTTGAATTACAGGCTATGCAAACTCGTCTAAATGTCTGTGGGCTGAAGTTTGGAGGCTCAGGGTCAGCTGAGTGGTTAAGTAGTCATTAACAAAAGATGTGGGCTCGCTGCTCCGTTCAGCACGCCAGTCAAATGGCTTTAGACAGAAAAGTGTTGCTGGGGACCAGACTGATGCAAACCTTCCAGAAGTATCTGCAGTACAGTGACCTGCAATCAAATGTCAACTTAAAGTAGAAACTAAAGACATTTGAAAATAGTCAGAGGAGCGAAAAAGGAAACCAAACCAGAACCAGGTGGAAGAACTGCTGACCCGCAAAATCAACAAAGAATATGAGGAGCAGTTGACGACTCGGTTAAGTCCAGCTTTATTTCAGCGTTCTGTGGACAGGCAGGTCCCACAGTCACCCACAGACAGCTGAGGAGCACACCTGCACCACACCTGAGCAGAGCCCTGAGCAGCACTGGGACCTGAGGCCTTCTAACACCGTTGGGGTCACATGATTGGAGGCCAAACCTCACCAGGAACTGGATTCACCAATGACTGCGTGGGAGCAGATCCACCAGAATCTTCCAGAAAAACAGGTTCCGTCTTTGCAGCCAATTATCCATGGTTATGGGGGGGGGCTTTTGTTGTTGATTGGCCCTCCTGCTTTTGCCTGCATTGCATGTCTGTGCTGAAGTGTGAGGCATGTTGCGGGATATTTCTGGAGATGGATGTGAGAGCGTGTGTTCCTCCACATGCATCTGGACCGTGTTGAATCGGCCTCGCAGTCTGAGCACGCTCTGTCCGTGTTCAGTGTTTGTGTCACTCAAAGCAGATTGTTGGTGAGTGTCGACACTTAGAACCATGAAAACCAGGATTTGTGTTTGCAGCAACAGCAGCAGCAGCAGCAGTTCTCATCACTCGTGTGGTTATTCCTGCTAAAATCATGATCTAATGTTGGAGCGCAGACTGAGCCGGCATCAATACATCTAATTAAATTACACTACATTACTATAATATCTTAAATATCTCATCTGAATCTTAAACAACCTGCACCTGGCTTTCCCACTAAGAGCAGTTGTATTTTATTTTTTTAAACAGTCACTTTGAAAAGGTGAAAAAAAAAAATCAAGATGTAGATTTTTTTTGTTTTGTCTAATGGAGAGAAATGAGAGTCTAAAACAATAATAATAGTAAAGACGTGCCTGAAAGGTCTTTTTGGGAGCATTTAAGTTACATTTTTAGAACATCACAACATCCCTCCGTTTTACTCTCTTTTCAGTGAAAACCGTTTATTTCCATCTGCATATGTGAAAAGAGTGCTGCTGTTGGTTGTTGTATGTAAAGAGAGTGTGACTCAAAACACACGTTTGTGTGAAACGCCTTGAAGTTCATCAAAAACAGCATGAAGCAATAAAAAAAACCTTTTTTGTCATTTTCATCATCAAACATGGAGCTTTGCAGGATTTCCAGCTGTAATTTCTATGAATAGAATAGAAATTATGTGAGCTGCTCAGTAACATGTGAGAAAAAAGATGCTGTAAATCTCCACCATAAACTCTAGTTTACTAACAGAACATTTCAGTGAGTTGGTAGATGACAGAGCGACATCAATCTGGATTTAACCCCTTCATGTCAAACGTTGCTGATTCCTGACGGACCATTAAATGCAGGATCCATCATCACTTTACACATAAAACCCCTTAAAGAACTTTTACACAATTACAAACAAAGTTAACTTTTGTCCACAAACAACAGCCCTGACCATAATTAATTTAAATTGCTGCTTTAATATGATTGGTGGTTCCTTATAATGAGTGTTTCCTGCATTCAGCTCTCATTTTTCAGTGCAGGACTCTAAACCTGAGCTACCACGGACAAAACACAATAAACCCAAAGGCCGTGTCCCACAGCCACCATCTACACTTTGTGCATATTACGTGGCCGTAAACTGGTCATACGGGAACATACGTGGGAAAAGTGAGACCAGTCGTGATGTTGACTTGAAATTTTCACAGGAATGAACCACGTTAAAACCACGGAAAGAACAAATCAAATCAAAGCAGAACATGAACCATGTGTGGTTATTGGGCTGTTTATGTGCAATTTATCACTGATTCCTGCGTCAATCACAGAACATTAACGTGATATGTGCGCCGTATACGTGATCTAAACGTTATACATCGGTGGTTCATGCGTGAAAAGTCCGTTAGACAAACGTGGAACGGTCCTGGACAAACACACACATTTTTATCTTACGAAAATTATCTGCAATTGTGTAAGATTTACGTGAAAATTGTATATGAACCACGTAAAATTTGCATAAACTGTGTAGTTCTAACTGTCTAAAAGTTTGCAACCAAACCGAATCGACTTAAAGACAGTTGTAACCAACGACAGCCAGGATCTTCTGTGCTCTGCTGCAGAGAGGAGCGTGTCCCAGAGGGCAGACAGGCAGAGCTGGCGGCAGCAGCCACAACCGGGGAGCAATCAAATCAAAGAAGCCAAACAGAGCAGCAGAGCTGCCTCTGATGCTCCTGAGCAGTGAGGAGAAAATCATCCACACCTTCAGCTTGGGCGTGGAGGGGCTCTGGATGCCAGCGTTCTCCTTTCAACAGGAAGCTCAGAGGGTTAGCCACCAGGAAATGGGCGGGGTGTGAGCACCACAACGCACACCAAGTGCTCAAGTGTTGGGCCAAACCATTTTCATACTGCTCCCAGGTAGGCAGGGATTGCCTGTAGCTGTGCAGCTTCCTCCTGCTACAGCAGGAAAACAAACATCCCGCCTCTTCCTAAAAAGAATCTCTTTACGATGTTATTTCTTCTGAATCTGCAATTGGACATTTACAAATCCACAGAATCAGTAACAGAAGAAAAGTTATGATGCCGTTCTGGTGCCAGCCGTGTTCAGGGTTCACCCACTTGGCCCAAGAGGACCCCATTTGCATGAATATGCATTCATAACAACATGAAACCAATGTAGCAATTCATGAGGCCGACATTAAAAGCCATCGACATTTCCATATGGGGCCCATTTTCAGCCTATTTATAACCCAAACAGAACCGCATACAATGCTGGCTGGGAATGATCCTTCCTAATGCAACGCGCTATATCATGCAGCTACCTAATGATGCAGGGAAATGACTTCTCCTTTCATTTGATTCTCTTTTCATTTTTGCAGATAAGAGTTTAGAATAGCAAAACATGTCTGCAGTGATTATGTGGCATCCTGTGCATGCTGGGCCCCGAGCAAAGGCTTTCCATGCACCTGTTATCACTGCGTATGAAAGGAACTGTCTGCTCTGCAGACTGAACAACTTGCTCTAAAAGCTCAGATTATCGCCCCTCTGTTTCCACTGAAATACAATTTCTTTTCTGTCTGGAAAAGTTTGACAAAAACAGCAGAACAAGGCGAAGGGAGCACAGGAAGCTTATTAGAATGTAAATGTGTTCTGGGGCTGTGATTCTTGCTATCGCGGCGGCCATCACAGGAAAAAAAGTCACCACTGTGACTCATTCCAGGAAACATGACATTTAGTAGATAATTGTTCTGTCTTTTTTGTAATTGTTCTTTAACTTTGCGGCAGTGTGAAAAAGCCTTTCTTCCTAGGCTTTGTGAGCTACGCCTGCCTTTGTCTGCTGCAGCTCTGCAGAAAGGGACTGCAGAGCACAGAAATCCATTTCAAAGTGGTTGGAATTTCAAATGCAGGGTGTGGATCCTCAGATGGATTCCCTGTGTGCCTGTATTTCTGAAATATAAAAGTATGTTGTTGGCTGGCATTAATCAGCTAATCTGGAAAACATTCACAAACCTGAAGTGAGATGTGAGGCTTGGCAGCCGAGCTGCATCTCTGTCCATAAGCTGTGCTCCATCGCTGCTTCGTCTCTATATTTTCAATGCCAAGTTGCAGTGTACAAACTCCTCTGCCCTCGTGAAATGAAAAGGAGGAAAGAGAGTTCTGTGCACCCCCCACTCTGAGCTTGTGCAGCAAAATTTAAGTCAATCTGTGAAGAAATGTGAAGCTTGAGAAGAGAGGCGTGTGGATGCAGTCGCCTGTGCTTATGGTGTCACTTTTCATATTGAAACTAGACGGTAGAACAACATTTCCTATCAGCCTGGCACAGGCATCCAAGGTAGCAGCAGCCATGAGAGGCTTTCTCCTGGTTTGTCTGCACTTTTCAGTGAAAAACACTCAATAAAAGCAAAACCTTTGATATGAAAATAACATGGAGCTCCCAAAATTTAAATAAATGGAGATTTGATGACTATCAAATGCTAACATTGATAGCCTATGATTTAGTCTAAACAGTCTACCTTAAAGCTAAATCCTAATGAACCTTTTCAAAAGCAAAGCAAACCATTGGCGGTTTTGTGTTGCAGACACACTGGTTATCTGCTTTAATACGTCAGAATGAGGCCTCAGCAGAGACTGATGAAGAGGAGGGTTTGCACAGACAGAAAGACAACCCCAGCAGGGTCATGCGGTCCGGGGAGTCCTCATTTGTCCACCGATGAGTGCAGTTCCTGCATGGATTCTGATGATTTCAGTCCTCTTCACATTCATAATCTGAGTTTTGTGTGCCGTCTTTTCAGCACTGAAGGAGACAAAAGACCAGGAGATAAATCCGTCTGTCAGACCTTCTGAATGCATTCTAGATCTACGCTACATATTAGCCCCGCCCACGTCAGAAGTGTTGGCCTTTACACAATACCTGCAACTCTTATCCTCGTTTACGACATAAACATGCATACCGCTAAAGATGAGATATTCCTTTATTTGTCCCACGATGGGGAAATTTCCGTGTTGCAGCAGCAGTACAGGAACAGAGAGTACAGTATATAAAAGAAACAAAACTATGGAGTCAATATACACACATACATTTCCAAAATATTGCACAGGATGACCATATAATCAGTTATTGCACAGGGTAAGATAAATAAGACAGAGCGGATGATGTTGTTTAACGTGGTTCACTGGGAGCAGCTAAGGTTATAAAGTCTGATGGCAGAAGGTAGAAACGACCTGCAGTGTCGCTCCTTCAGACACTTAGGATGTCTCAGTCTGACGCTGAAGGAGCTGCACAGAGAGGACACAGACTCATACATGGGGTGGGCGTCGTTCTCCATCATGGATGATAGCTTAGCTACCATCCTCCTCTCTCCCACCTCCTGCATTGAGTCCAAAGGCAGCCCCAGAACTGAGCTGGCCTTCTTCACCAGCTTCTCCAGCCGCTTCCTGTCTGCTGCAGAGATGCCGCTGCACCAGCAGACCGCTCCATAAAAGATGGCTGATGCCACCACAGAGTGGTAAAAGGTCTTTAGGAGTGATCCCTGCACTCCAAAAGACCTCAGTCTCCTCAGCAGATAAAGCCTGCTCTGTCCTTTTTTGTACAGTGTTTCTGTATTGTGTGACCAGTCCAGTTTATTGTTGAGGTGAACACCCAAGTTCTTGTATGAATGCACTCTGTCAATAGCAAACCTTATGTGATTATGCCGAGTCCCAAACTTAGTAGGAACATGTAAAAAAAACAAAAAAACGTCTGATGCCGCTGCACGATAGTCACGTAAAAGTATTTAAAATAACATCCAACCTCGTCTGCAGCTCATAAACAAAACCAAACAGGCGCCGGGAAGCTCTCCAAAGCAGTAAACACAGGATGAATCCATTTTTTCCTGATATTCATTTTATTTGTGACTTGTACTTAATAAATCACATTTTTTATTAAAATTATTTTATTATTTACCTAATTGCTGTCAAAGCCTCATATTGAGATGTTTGTCATTGTTCATCTGAGTTTAAATAAAATGTTTTCTTACATGTCCTGACTTTCCATTATGTGTTTCCTGTATTTCATTGTTTCTTGGGTGTTTAGATTTGACATCAGCTGCAGTGAGAAGTCATGAGGTAAGGCAGTAGCTCTGCAGCTATGTAGTAGATGAAAACACAGGTTTTTGTTTTGGGGTCGTTAAACCACATTTTACCTTCTTTGGCCAAACATGTCTATGAAAAGATGCCAACATGAGGAATAACAACATGTATTGGGATGTTTGTAAATCTCATTTCCATGGAAACGCTCCTACAAACATCCCCCTACATCAGACCAAAGACTGTTTCAGATTAAATAGCGACTCGTCGCATTTCGGGCAGACACTCGGCAGAATTGCAGGTTATTCCCCTAGGGTGGGTCAGTTAATTAACTCACCTGCTTAGCGTCCTATTTAAGTCAGGTGTACGATTGTTCATTCTCTCTTACCTTCAGCGCTCATTCTTTGCCCCTCCCTCCTCCCCGGCTTCCACCTGTGGGCTCCATTACGGGGTTTGTTACCCGAAAGTGTATGGAAAAAAAAACAAGTGTCTCAAGGAATTGAACGGAGCCTTATGCCAAAACGAAGTTGTGAATCAAATTGTGAATGTCAACCTAAAGATGTTGTGAAATAAATATTCTTCTGCAAGAGTTGTCTGACTGAAATGGCTGTTTTTTCAAAATGTCTCATTTGATTTCTTGTCTTTTTGTGATTTGAACATAAACTCTTGACTCTTGCTCATCACTTTGGGCTTCTTTCCAGTCCATGACAGAAGCTGACGGGTTCAGCTGTAATGGCTGCTCTAATTGAAGCGGGTTGAGTTCACCTTTTATTGTGAAAAGGCCAGGGCTGTAGCTGGACTCCCACTGGCTTAATGAGGTCGTGTTGGGAGTGGCAGTGCTGCAGCATCAGGATCTTATGTGGCCTTTTCTCATCGTCCCCTCAAGTTCCCTGAACCTAGATCTGAAAAGGCGGTTGGGTGTCGGTGGCATCGTGACCCCGCTGGTCCGATTCGTCATCCTGGACTTTGCTTTTTCCAGCTGGGAGTCAGATTCCAGCTGACTGAAGGATGATGGAGAAAAGACCTTAAACGAGATGCAGAGCGGGAAGACGGGACGTCCAGTCCTGGGAGGAGGCTCCCTTTTGTTCATCAGAACCTCCTGTGTGTCTACGGGAGCTGGAAGAGGACATCTCTGTGCAGAAAATACCCTAGTAGAAGTAATACTGCAGCATATGCTAAATGTTCTTGGTGTCCTGACCACAGCATAATCAAGTGTGAAATTTCAAGTTGACAGCACTCTTTAAAAGCTCTCAACACAAAAGGATTGCACAAATGTCAGGGAAGAATCTGCTGCAGGCTCCGAGGCGTCCTCCGTGGCGGTGTAATTACATCGCCGTCTCCATACGAAGCAGCACTGCGAGGTGCAGAAAGCTCGACACATCTCTCAGCGGCGCTAAATTAGCTTTTGGATGTGTCATGTCAGAGTTGTTGGACTCATCCTCAGCAGGAATGCTTCACTGGCTTTTCTCTCCTTCCCCCTCGACCTGTCAGCTCCCATATCGCTGCTGCGGTGTCAGACGAGGCCTCTCACCCCACGGAGCATCAGCCAAACCCCGTTCTTCTCCCCCTGGCAGCTTGTCACCTGCGTACTCCTCCTCCCTCTGCTTTCCTCCTCATTTCTCAGGCTGTGTGTGTGTGAGGGAGATTCTCTTTATCAAAAGCAAAAAGAGCCAGCAGATGACCCACATGCGCTGGCCTTTGACTGCCTGCTGCAGATCTCCAGTCATCGTCTCGGTCTGCTCTTGACAATTTCCTCTTGTTCTTTCTCCTCCATCCCTCTCGTCTTCTCTGTTCGATCACGCTGTTCCCTCTTGCAGTCGTGGTTCGGCTGTCCTCACTTTGAGGCTACACCAGCAAATGTCACCGGTTGGCTCTCAGAACGATGGTTTGCGAGCCTGCGATCAGACGCTGCTTGAACTTTTAATGAGGTGGTGCTGCCAGTTGCTGCAGAATGAAGAAGATAGTTGTTATGGTTTTAGTCTGACATTTCTGAGCCTAACATGTGACCACAGATACATGAACCTCATGTCTCCCAACAAGAGTGTCAGAATAAAAAGCTGTGATTTGCTGCTATTAAAGGAAAATCCCTAAATGTATCAATGGGGATTGGTAAATGCTGTTGAAATGTTCTAGTGTCTTTAGGAGTCTTCATGAAGAGATTCTTCATTTTAGAAACCTATCAAGCCTTCTTCTGATTGTGTTTCTAATGCTGCACTAAACTGAATGACTCACTGTTTTCTATATTTACACATCCTTAGGTACAAGCCTTTATAGGTCTTCCAGCTTTCTTCCTTCTGACTCCCAATCTTGGAAAACATCGCGTAAACTGCAGCTTTAACTCCCAGGATTTTCTCTCAGTGTCTTGGAGGAGAAGCTGCAGAGTCCATGTCCATCCAAAAGCTGCTCTTGTTTAAATGGGATGGAGAAACCTCAGATGCAAATGCTTTGCTGGAATTTAGCTTTACATGAGTTTACATTTTAATTTAAGGTTCCATTTATGGAAATTAACTAGCCAAAAAATGTCTAATTTAACGTTTTATAGTCACTTCATCAAATCCCCTAAAGATCACATCTGTGACAGAAAGTCTGTGTCGCCCAAACTACAAACAGGAAGAAGGATTTCTGAAAGGTTTCTTTAATTCACTGTTTTTAACAATAATACCTCAGTTTAGCAGTGAGCAGCTTTTAAAAATCCAAGTTTTTCAGTTTCTCAGTCCTTCACTGGGATTTTGTCCAAAGAACAGCATTTCTACAGTTTAAGTTATTTCTGATCTGAAACCTCTGTGTCCAAAATCCAGAATCTGATGAAGGATTTTCTTAAATATTGCTTTAAAAATGCAAACTGTTATCATTTAAAGGGGGAAAACCCCTGAGACATGTTTGACCCCCCCACATTTGGCCTGCATGGATGACATCCTCTTAACATGTTTCTGTCTGAGATGAATTGGATTCTGACCGCTTAAAAACACAAAGTCGATTCTGCTGAACCCTTAGTAGTCCTGGGCCTTTTTCAGGGTTTTGTCGTACTTTACTAGTAATAGTACTTTACAATTTGCTGTAATAACTTACCGTTAAAGGAGTTTTTGTGGCAATAATGACATCCTTTTTTAAGCCCATCTTCTATTTTCCCGTTTATTACAATATAATTTTACTTTAGACCCAAAACACGTTTAAATCTGAAGGACTTTGTCAATTATGTGTCATAAATCTTCTTATTTTTGTTTAAAACCAAAACTTTCTTGAAATCTTCTTGTTCTAATTTGAATTAAACCAGTAAAATGATAGGGGGGGGGGGTCAATACCATTTTTATTCTCCTCCTCCTGTTTGGCAAATTCAGTCAAATTACAAAGATTCCTGATTTCATTGTCAGTCGGCCTCCGTCACCAAAAAGTCAGTTATAAATTCAAAGGTAAAGAAAAAAGCTAAACACCAAAAATTTGGTTCAACATTTTCAATAAAAAGGCAATTTTCCTGCAGAAAGACGATGTAATGGAGGTGAAATGGAATCTGAATAATCAGCCGCTTAGAAAAGACCCCTCTATCTTTCTGCACCTTTTTTTAAATTGACTGTGGAGAAATTGCAGCTACAAAGGTTAGTCAGGTCTGCAGCGGTGCAGGTGAGATATTGGGAAAATTAAATTAGACTAACTTTCACTTATAAGTATGAGGGCTTAATAAATTCTATTCCAGAGCCGGCTGAGCTGCTGGATGAACAAATAACACGGGAAACAGTCAAACGGATTCAAAGGGAAGAAGGTTAACGGAGGAGGGAACCAATCGCCAGTTACTCACAAACTGTAATAGATTACAGATGAATACGTAACTTTCTCAAATTAGAAATGATGATTACATGATTCCTACATAAACAGAACCGAAATATCTAAAATGACAAATGATTACTTTTAGATGAGGGTCATCCATCCATCCATTCATCCATCCATCCATCCATCCATCCTGCATCCATCCATCCATTTAATGAATAAAATATCATTACTAAAGCCTTTCGTTTGTTTCACAATAAAAAGTAACTTGTAGCTGTAATCCATAGGTCCAGAGGGAATCAAAATCTTTGGAGCAAAAAAGTCTGACCATCAGCATCAAAACCAGGACCAGCCGCGGCAGAAGAAGCCCCGCCCTCAGCAGGAGACGTCCTCAGAGGCGTTCCAGCAGGAGGTCAACGGGAAGACCTCTGCCTGATGGACAGGGGAAGACATGGCAAACGGCAGACGAATGACAAACAAAAAGCACAGAGAAGGACGTATTTTAGCAGAAAAACGCCCTGCTGACGCTCAGACCTCAACTTCCAGAGCAGACTGCTCTCTACTGAACTATAATTAACCCGCCGTCTTCAGCGTTCACTCTTACAGTAATAACTATCACGCTTTAACTCAAGAAAACACCAGAGGATTATGGTTTTAAGCCTGAAAACCTACATCTGTGATTCTGATCTTTATTAAATTGAAGTCCAGCTGTCTTCCTCCTCTCTCTTGATTTTTATTTCAGAAAAAAAAACATGTTTCTCAGCATTAGAAACACATTGAACTGTTTATTTACTTTCAGTCCAAAAAACCTTTGTTTAAATGACTACAGTTGTGTGGTGGGATATTTAACAGATGTCTAAAAGGAAAACCGTTTGAGTAAACATAATAATGTAGATTCTAAAAGTGTTGAAGCTGCATTTAAAACATACTAAATTAATGAGGCAGTACCAAAAAAAAGGCTTAGCGGGTTAGATGTTTTTCCTGTAGATCATTAAAGGTGTTGGTTTGGTTTAAGGGTACAGAAGGTTTTGGCTGAACAGAGGAAAGAGAATCCAGAATAGCTGCAGGTATGCGTGGCTTTAACGAGGTGTTTATGCCTTCCTTCACTGCTACGCAGAAAGGCCAAGAGTCTGCAAATGAAATCTGCAAAGTAAAAGTTTCAGCGTCAACGTTTCCTTCAAAATAAAAGCCTGTCCAAGCAGCTCTCCTTCCATTGCTGAGGCCTCTCAGTGTCCAAAGGGATGAGTCTCCCTGCAGAGTTGGTCATGAAGCTCAGAAAGAAGCTGTAGAACTTCTCATCTCTGCCGTCTTTCCTTTAAAAGTCCAAACATGCTGTGATTAGCTGAGCTTCAGCTCCTTCCACCCCAACAGGGACACTCGTCTCATCCAACATCCTGGCCAACAAAAGCAGCCCACTCCAGGCTTTCGTGCCTCAGACCGACTTTTCTCTTTCAACTCCGTGTCGTCTGCAGTGAACTCAGGAGGAGTCAAAGGAGCTGTCCCACAACTGATCAAGGGAGAAATCCTGCAGACGGCTGGCCTGCTGTCTCAGGGGTAACGCGACCCGAGGCGAGGTATCCGCACAGGAGGCGAGAGGCAGGCATCACTCCTGCTTGAAGTCTTGTATAATGTGTGGATTATTTTTGACTGGGTGAGCGTAATGTTGTTAATGTATTGGAAGAGGGAAGCGAGAGAGAAGGACTTTTGTATTGGGTTTCAGGCGTGGGGATATTTCCCCTGTGACGACTTCCATATCCATTACCTGAAGTGCCTGGCAGCCGCCGCCACAAATGGAGATCCCACTCGCTCTTTATCACCACTGACATTCAATATTAAAAATACATTCCAGCGCGATTGAATGTTTGACCGTGTTATTCAATGACCGTGTCTGACAGCTGCATGTCATTTGTGCGTTTGTAGTGGCAAACATAAAATAAAACTCCTCCCAGGAGGGAATCTGAAAGCCCTGCCATTTTTTATGTCATCCTCACTTTAAGGTGGGAGAAGATGAGCAGCGGTGCTCTCTGTGGGTTTGGTGTTGGGAACTTAGTGTTCAGCAAATTTGAAGGAACCCACTTGCATCTACTGGTTTAAAGATGGACTCTCAGGACATGAGCCCGTTTCTGTCAGCACTGATACCTGCAGGTCTAATGTCACTAAAGGAATTGTAGATGTCCACAGGAGGAGAAGCTGCCGCTCAAACCATCGTCAAAGCCCCATTTGGGATAATTAGCTTTGGCTGCAGCCTCTTTGAGACGCCCATCAAAGGCAAGGCGGGATTTTCTGAGTCAATGGGAAATGATCTTTTCTGGAGATAAGATCTTTCTCCAGAGTCGAGATCAAATAGCAAATGAATCATTTTACAGATGGAAGAACATGATGCATGACTAAAAGGCTTGAGGAAGCTGCCAGTGGGATTTAGAAAAGACCAGAGGGAAGCACCGAGAACCAATCTGCATCTTCTACTGACGGAGGTGAAAGAAAGAAAGAAGCGTGTTCTGTTGATGCCCGACTCAACCTTCAAGGTTAAATCTTTAAGAGAAAATACAAAAGCATGCATATGGAGGTTACTTTAATTAGTGGCAGTCCTTCTCTGCAGCTGATTGATGTTTTTGTGCACAAATAGAAGTCGTCAGTGTTAAACCATGCTCTATGTTTGGATCTATCTGGTTCTACTCAACACCTTTGCAGTTTAGGAAAGTATTTTCTGATTCAATAGCGGCCATAATGCCTCCTGAGGTTAGGCCATCCAGTGTTGGTTGATCATTTGATTGTTTCTAGTCTTTAATAGTACATCTCACAAACCCAGAAAACTGGACAGTATTTGGACCCAACATGCTTCTCTGAAAGAAGAAAATTGTTCAGAAAACTCCACATCATGTGACCATGTCCGGTGTGTCCAGAAGGAAGACTTCCTGTTAGCTTTGGCATGACTTCCTGTTACCCCGGACACTGTTTTCACCAGTTTTTTTTTGAAAAGATGAAAAACAGAAATAAAAGGTGAACGAGCCATGTGGTCACATGACCCACAGATTTCTTTGGAGATAAAATTGAAATCCATCTGGGACTCTGGGGGCCTCGGGGCGGTCCTGCTGGCCCTGGCCTGGGTGGCGGGCTTGGTCGCCCGGGCGGCGGTTGTTCCCTGCCGGTTCCCGTGTGGCGTTGGGGGTTCCGTCTGCCGCTGCTGCTGCAGTGGGGGTCTTGGGGTGGGGGTGGCTGGGCGCTCTCCCTCCTTCTTTTCACGTTCCACCATCCATTTTAGAAGAACATAAACACTCACCTGAGCACAGGTGTTAGCTCACCTTTGCACTAACAGTTTGCATGACTGAATGACTGAAATATTTCACACTAGTTGGTTTTAAGGCATAAGTATGCGGGTGAACACTATCTGTTTTGTATATATGTCGACAGGTAGACATTTTTTGCAGCTAGCAGGTGTGTTTATAACATTTCAGTGTGTGTGTGGACAGGCTCCGCCCTTTTTGTACTACATTTGAACCTTACCATAATGATAAACAACCAGTAAACCTGTCTGCTCTATGCAGTTTCATGGTCTTATTTACCCCCCCCCCCTCTCTA
The DNA here is from genome assembly GCA_037389245.1 of Oryzias sinensis. Classification (NCBI taxonomy): domain Eukaryota; kingdom Metazoa; phylum Chordata; class Actinopteri; order Beloniformes; family Adrianichthyidae; genus Oryzias; species Oryzias sinensis. The sequence continues at coordinate 727,779 of CM074504.1, forward strand.
ACATCCCTCTCTCTTCTTCCCCTCTTTCCTTTTCCGTCCGGTCCAACACCAAAGATTTTCAAACATCATTGAAATGAATAAAGTTTGGCCTCAATTACAAAAGGGGTTTATTCAGTCATACCTCTGGTTTGTCAGAAGATTAATAACCCCTCTTGTTAAAGTAAAATATGTCCAACACAAGAGGCCCTCAGCTCTCATCTGCCTGCCCAGCTGTTGGACAGGACAAGTAAAAAATAAATAAATGAATGAAATCCATCATGTATAAGTTGTCTTTGGTTTAACGTTTTCTTCATACGTGCAGATAAATGGCTTGAATTTCTTCTTTTTGTATATCAAGTAAACACATTGATTAAAAATATCTAAGAAAAGTAAATATAAGACGTATAAAAGTGAATTTTGTAGAATCAAATCACAGAAGAGGTGATGAAATAAATGGATGAGGGCAGACATCTTTAGTGAAAGCTAGTTTTCCTAAAAACATCCGTTTCTGTTACAACATTACAGGAACCTTTAGAACAACAGTTCATGTCAAAGGTTTGATCGTGTTGCTGTTTTGGTCTGTTGTGTCACATTTACAGTTAACACTGTCAAATTAGGAAACGTTGTCAAAAGAATAACTAAATGTGTGCAAAAAGGAGTGCGATGATTTAGATGAATCCTTTAGCAATGCGTGAGCGTATCATTTATTACTCTGGAGTCTTTCTGACAAGATCCATGTCTAACTTCAGGTACGCTGCCGCTATAATGACCACGCTTGACTGCGGCTGATGTTGCTGCCTCTTCCTCTGGCAGCTGCTGGAATAATGAGTCTCTGACGAGTCACTCCATGACAGCAGAGCAACTCAATTACCCAGCCACAACAAACAGGGACGGGGAGAAGTGCAGCTACGTGATCGTGAGCAGAAACAAAGCGTTTGTCTGATAGCTGGGAGATTTGAAGCTAGACAGCTCTTCCTCATCGGCTCCACGGCGGCGGAGGTGAAGGGGCTCCGCTCTCACGCATTTGCTGGGTTAAATAAATCATGCTGATGCTGAGCCTCTAAACAGCAGATTCACATCTGACAGGATGTTAAAACCCTAAATAAGGTCTCAAACTGCGGCAAACGTTCAGACATTCACAGGTGTGGAGGAGGCGGGGGCTGCTTCCACAGACACCAAACATGGTGGGTGTTGATTAATACGGGCCGTCATATTCAAGCTGGCAGCCTCAGAAAAACAAACAGTCCACACTTTAATTAACCCAGCCAAAGAAAGAAAGTCAGTCAATATTTATCACGCCTGGCAAAGGAGGCCCACGCTGGTTAGCCCCCCCCAAAGGCCCAACGCTAATTACCTGGAGGCCAACAAGAGCCCTGCTCTAAAATGATGAGATGTGTGGCTGATTGTTTCTTAAATTTCCTCTCAGCGCCGGGCGCAACAAAACTAATAACATCAAGGAAAGCAAAACACTTTTTTGATAATTGGCTTCAGGTTTGGAATACATGAGGGGATGCGTGATTAAAAACTAAAGGAGCTGCTGAAAAAATAAAGAATTCTCTGCTTGTTTAGGACTTTTCTCATCTGTCCAGCAGATCACAGATTCACTGCAAACATTTACTCAAAAACTGTCTCAAGGAAATTATTTGGAAAACTTGTCTTAGTGACCATTTTTACCCCACTGGCAGGTTTTAGTTCATAAACTCTTTTTTCCACATTTCAAAATATTTCTGACTTATTTCTAGGGAGCCTGTTCTTGCAGTGTAAAAGCAGAACAACAACTTCTAAAAGAAACATTTCTGATGTCATGTCGGACATTTGGAAGGTCCTGCGGCTTGATTTAGTAAAACAGGCCCATTTCCAGAGGAAATCAGCACGACAAAAACGAGACTGCTGTTCACTCAGCGAGGCAGAAAGATATCAGCTGCACGGCACCACTTTCCTTATCCCTTTGAAAAAGCACATCTTAGAGGGAAGACTTTTAATTAACTGCTCCTTTGGACGCTCCGTCATCTTCTGATTCGCTCACCCCCCTCACAACTTTCTCTTCAGTCTCTTTCTGATAGGAAAGGGTTTCAGGCACAAGCAGCTCGCTGTAATTGTCTCCAAATCGGCGCTATGAAGGTCGAAGCAGAGTGAGGGTCATTTGAATAATTTCATTACGCTGATTTTTTTTATTTTTAACCTGCGAAGCTCTTAATCCTGCGATGTGAGGGAATGCTAATGAGTCACCTGCTGGCTGATAAGAGGTGGGCGGTGGGAGGCCGTACTTTCATTTGTTTACTGGAAAAACTAGGCAGCGCATGTTGTTCTGGCTCTGCTCTTGACTCTTCAGGGTATTATTTCCAACAAGATCATAATGGCCCCCAGCTGCTTCACATATGTACAGTGATAACTCATAAGTAATTAATGAGACAATGTGACCCCAGCAGACAGAGGGAGGCTTCACTCATCTGTTATCGGCTCCGTAACCCTCCTCAGAGCGCCAACAAGGAACTTCTAGGACACAGCGGGACGTACCAATTAGACGTTTGAACTTATCAGGACCTCAAACGCGGAAACTATCGCCAAAGCGGAGGAAAAGGATTCCAGTCAGTCAAGAACATGGTTCCTGCCAAGAGCTATGAGAAAACCATTTCTACCAGGAAGATATTTCCCTCAGCTTCTTGGTAACTGAAGGTTCTCAGTACATCTGACACCAGTTATTGTCCCCAGAATGAACACATGCCCGCTCTGACCCTGACCAATGGCAGTTTGATTGTGGAAGTACAAAGAAAAAACACCATCTGACAGGAAACAAGGACTCCGTGAGGAAGGAGAAGACATCTTTTTGGACAAACCACTCCTCTGGAAACCAGAGAGGAGGGGGGAACACAACGGGGAAAATGTGACGGAGACGTGAGACGGACTCCCCACGCAACAGAACGGAGACGCACCGGTGTAAATCAGGCACAAGTGTCAAAATGAAAGGAATCAAAACACTTCCAGAATGTTTTTCTGTGTTCCCGTGAGCCGTTTGGACAGCACTCTGCACCGTGACAGCCACAATTTCACACATTTTGCCAGCAGCAGGATTTCACAGCTTATTAATTTGTATTCATTGTGAAGCTGAAAGACAGACCAGCACGTGAAATATTCATCAGGGTCTCCAACAAGCCGCCCATGAGACCAAAGCAGAGCAGTGGAAGCAAACAACATCCGCGCTGAAGGCAAACACTTCACCGCTCCATGAAAGTCGCATTCAGAGCTTTTCTGCCGGATTCTTGTCAGAGTCGCTCTGATATGTTTTCAATTAGAAGTGGGTTTTAGGGCCAAAATACATGCTAATGCCGGCTGCTAATGCAAATGCATGCTAATAGTTTCATCCAGCAGTTCAGAGAGCTTTATTATTAGCTCAGCAAACATGCAAAACAGTCTGCTTTAGATAAATAAAGGTGCCGACACTTTTCTTGGAGGGAAATTGATAAATGGACTAAAAACATGTTTTTCCAAAGTTTTACAATTCCCAGGTTTTTTGCCGTTTCAACTGAATGTGCTTTTAGATTTTGCCACAAATGGGAGCTGTTGTCCAAATATCTCTGAGCCCCTCCCCTACCTCAGCTTTCCTTAAATTGGAGACACTAAATTTATTTGAAGATATTCTTTTGCTGACAGAGCAAACTAACACAACCATGGCTGCAGACTTGAGCAGCAATTGGGAGAGTTTCAATTGTGCGGTGTAACGTCACCTGCGGCACGCGTCTGTTGAACAAGAAAAGCAGGAGAAGGCACAAAGATGCATTCGTCTTCCCACGCTGATCTGCAAGTGAGCTGGAAATTGGATCCTGAGGCATGCAGATCTGCCAGCATCTCCACGATGCCACATAAATCCTGCATAATTAACCTGAGAACGCGCTCCTGCTTTTTGAACCCGTGGCAGCTCGCCTGTTTGAACGCCAACATGGACGCCCAGAAAGCAAACGGGAAGAAAACAGCAGAAATAATTGGTACGTCTGGAGATGCCTCAATATATTCACAGTTTTAAAGAGCAGAACTTAAAAACCACAGACCTCCCGTCTCAGGGTTAGAACATGGGCTAACTGTGTTTTTCACCTTAGCTTTGCTGCAAACAACAGCGCTTTGTTTTCAGCCGTTTTTGTGAAAACCAGCGACAAACAGGTGAGTTTGGATTCGCAGATGAAGGTTTCCTTCTGAATACATTACTGACATGAAGCTGCAGAGAAACATTTACATTCTGAGGAATTAAAAAGGGAATTTAGAAGCAAAAATAAACCAGCAATGCTGTCCAGTTTATCCAATACTGGCTAATAATTAAAAATGAATTATTTATACATCTTTACCAATGAAGTGGACTTCAGAGCACGTTTACACGAGGCAGTTGGAAATCTGGTTTTACTGACTATTATGAATTTATGAGTAACATAATTAGAACATAGTTTAAATTATGATTAAAACTCAGTCAAAATATTTTGATACTTCTGTAAAAGCTTCTGCGTTAAGATATGTAAAAGACCAGACTCATGTCAAAGTGTTTATGACGTCAGTAAATGACAGTTTTTACATAATTTGATTTGCTGGTCAGCTTTTCCAAACCCTGAAAGAGACTTAATCTCTTTTACATAGTTGATAGTTTTATCATACGTGAGGATGTCAGAAGTGTTGTGTTGTTTGTGCGATTTGACGTAACTGAAATTAAGGTTTCTATATTTGTTTCTCTACACTTTTATTCACGTTTCATTTCATGTCCCATTTTGTTGTGTATGTGTGTGGGATGGGGGGGCTTTTCCTTTTTTATAATTTTATTTTTTACTTGTATTACAGCTGCAAAGCTCCCCCCCCAGGGAATATAGTGTTGACCATCTTTATCAGTGATCAGACAGACTCAGGTTCTGCTAAGCAGCATTTTTTGTCATCAACCCTTAAAGTTTTGGGTGTTTTTAACATTTGGAGGACATTTCTTCACTCAAATCGTTATGAATCAGTAGCAGTTGGAAAACTATTTGTGTTTGTGTTGTAGAAAACACGGTGGGCGGGCCACAAGGCCCCTCCCATCATTGGGTGAATGTGACTGTAAAGCCCTTTGGGCTTTTTATGAAGGTAGTAGAGAACTGTTCAAATAAACGCTGTTGACCATAGAATGAAAAGAAAGATCTACTTCTGATCAAACATATTTGGAAATGTGACAAAGTTAACACATTCTGGGCTGCAGACGCGGGATTGATTGACAAGGTGTGCAGCCAATCAGGACGCAGCAGACAATGGGCTATAAAGAAAAAAGAAAGAAAGCAAGTCGCCAAAGCTGTGAAACTGAGGCTGCAAAAGGTGAACCGCGTCTTAGCGGGACTCTGATTGCATGTTAGCATCACATTGGTTGAGAGCAGACACCAAACTCTCCAGAGGCATTTTTACCGCGGTGGGGATTAAAGTCCAGAGCAAAAGCAGAGTCGTGTACATGTTGTCATCTGGGTTCAGGGTCTGGATACGCTAAAGCAGTTCAAGCTCTTACTGTGAAAGGATCAGCATAAGGTAGAAGTACCCGCTTCACATCCTGTGGAGTTTTAACTGGATATTTCTGGACTCTTTCCAATAATCTCTCCCTGAATGACATTGTTCACAAAGGTCTGTTTTCTGTCCCTCTGAACGCCGAATCGATTTGATCTCATGTCTGTGGAAAATAAAACATTCATCGTTTCAAATTTTAATGGCTTTAATGGCTTGGCTTTTTCCACTCTAGCCTGCATAAGGAGGAGTTGTGTTTTTTCAAGGTCAGCCTGTTTTTCCGCTGAAGCACATTAGGATGCAGCGGAAAACAAGAAGGTGTCGTCCCAGCCCCACAGCCCGGCGTGTGCTCCAGGTGAACCAACAGTAGATAACGCAAATGCATTCAATAAATCACCGTCTTCCTGTGCTTGAACTTTGGTCGGCTCAGTCAAAAACACATTAAACCTTCATAATTATAAATCCATCAAACATAAAGCAGCTCAGCTGTAGAACCAAGCTTGAGCTACATCTGCAGAACAGAAGGAACCAGAGTGTGATAAACATCAGGCTGCAGGGATTTTCATGCAGCATGAAGACATGCGTCTAATGAATGTTTCTCTGTAATCAATGACCAGCTCTCCTTTTTAAGCTAACCGAGCCCTGAAGGCCTCGCTGCTGAAAAATGATTGCAGACATGGCAGCCCATCTCCATATGGAATCTCATTTGTTTACTGCTCCAATAATGGGCAAATCAGTGGTATTGAAGTAAGCTCTCCTTGGGCTAATGCATAATTTGTGCTGGTGAAATTTGCTCAGCATGCAGCTCAGCGCTCTGCTCAGCAGGTGTCTGCAGAGGGTGAAGATAGTGCAGCTTAGCATTAGCTTCAGCTGATTAAAGCTCACCTGAGCTTCCTGCTCTGCACCAATATTAAATCAGAATCTGCTCTTTGGGGGATCCATCATTCATTTTTAGATTGAGTTCATATGCAACCATTCTGCTGTTTAATCAAATTAAAAATATTAGATTAAAAACACTGACCACATTTTGATCTTACATGGAAAACTGGAGATGAAAAGTTTGATTTAAAAATAAAAAAAAAAATCAAATTTTGATATTTTATCAAGGCTTTTCCAATCCCACAAGAATTTCTGTGTTCTAATAATGTATGGGTCCAGCACATAACAGAACCTGAAATGCAGGAGACTGGACTTGATGACAGAATCTTAAAGAAACAAACTTAAACAATACACACAAAAAAACAAGTAATAGGAGAAAGAAACAGATGAAAACGCAAATGACACTTAAATACACTGAGGATCATTAACTGAAATGAAGACAGCTGTGAATAATCATCAACCTGAACCTGCTGTGACTGACAGCACCTGAGAAGGAAACCAAGGAAAGAAATTTAATAAAAGGAGCAATCCTCACTATTATTTGTTGACACATTTGGTGACACAAATAATACATTTACATATATCCTTACCAATTTGAGATATACATACATATATATACAGTACAGACCAAAGGTTTGGACACACCTTCCCATTCATTTGAATGAGAAGGTGTGTCCAAACCTTTGGTCTGTACTGGATGTATAAATTGTGTGTGTGTTTATATGTATATAAACACACACATGTATATATATATATGTAAATATATATATACACA